>CM022301.1:366037335-366514921 GCA_011799875.1 Thinopyrum elongatum
TTCTCCCATTTCATGATAGGCTTGTTGTAGAATCGTAAGTCGGTCTATAGAGGGTGATTAGACTACTTGACAAAATATAAAACATAGCCTTTTTCAATTTTAGTTCTTGATAAGTTTTAGCAATTCTCACAGGTCACAAGTCAAGCAACACTTTACACATGCAAGTCTAGATAGTAGGCAACGGAAAGTAAAGACTTTGCATATGAACGTAAAGGAGGGGTCGGAGAAAATCAAACGCAATAAAGACATGGTGTGCTGCGGTTCCGGTAGGTGGTGCTACAGTACGTCCATGTTGATGGAGACTTCAACCCACAGAGGGTAATGGTTGCGCGAGTCCAGGGAGGGATCCACCCACAAAGGGTCCACGAAGAAGCAACCTTGTCTATGTCATCATGGCTTTCGTACACGAAGGGCTAGCTTCACTCGGGGTAGATCTTCATGAAGTAGGCGATCTACTTGCCCTTATAAACTCCTTGGTTCAACTCCACAGGATTTAGAGGCTTCCAAGTGACACCTAACCAATTTAGGAGACACCACTCTCCAAAAGGTAATAGATGTTGTTGTTGTTGATGAACTCCTTCCTATTCTGTTTCAAAAATAGTCTCACCAACACACAATCACTCTCTCACATATTTAGCATTGTAGTAGAAGAAGGATTGGAGTGGAAAGCAATTTGAGGGGGCTAGAAATCAAGAATCAAATGTTGGAGTGGAATCCCCTTGATTTCAACACAAATGTAGGTGGTTTTCTCTCAGAAAATGGATATGAGATGTGGTAGCTTCATCCTGATTGCTCTCTCTGAGAGTTGGTGGAATGGTTGGGCTATATATAGGCAGCACCAAAAATCTAACTGTTACACACATTTATGCACAACTTGATGTGACCGGGTGGAATCACTCGGTCCCCACTCGATGAAACCAAAAGTTTTTAACTTTAGACTTTTCGGTGAGATCGGGTGAAACAGCTCGGAGGGACCGATGGGTGATGATCTAAGCACTTTTCACACTTCAGTGACACCGATCGAAACCATTCAAAAATTCCGAGATGAAATCGATAGGTTAGAGAAGGTTGACAAGCGCATTTTGGTGGGGCCGAGTGTCATCTCGGTGAGACCGAGTTGATTGGGTTTAGGAAGTGGCTCTCTCAAGTGTATCTCGATGAGTCCGGCTAGATGTGTATCATTGGGACCAAGATTAACTTTAGAGTTTTGGACAGAAAAACATGTGAGGGTGTGGGCAGTCGGGAGTGTTGAATATATGTGTTGCATGTATATGTGTATCTCCTGGCCCACCTCCTAGTTGTCTATAGTTGAGGTTGAGGCCTACTTGTACTCTATATATACGTGCACCTGCACCCAATCAATACAACGAGTATTGCATTGCCAAACCATCCTTCTACATGGTATCATCCCTAAACATCCTGACCTAGGTCTAGCCGCCGCCGCCACACCCTCCCGTGCGCGCCGCCGCCGCACCCCGCTGCCGCTGCGTCCCCCCTCTCCGACGCTGCCGCCGCCCCGTGCTGTTGCCGCTTCCGCTCCTTCCCGCCGCGCCACCTACAGTCGCCGCCGCCGCGATCTTCCCCGCCGCGCCGCTGCTGTCCTGCTGCACCGCCACCCTCCCCCACCGCCACTGCCGTCCTCCCTACCGCAGCCGCCGCGCCCCGCAGCCGCCGCACTTCCCCGCCGTCGCTGCCCACCTTCCTCTCTCTCCCTTCAACCCTAACCCTAGCCGCCCCCCTAACCCTAGCCACGCCATGGACTCCCTGGGCTCTTCCACCACCCGTTCGTCGAACCCGTTCATCGGCCCCGAGCCCTCCGCTGTCGCCATCCGTGACCTCAACATCGAGGCCCGGGTCCCTATCCGCCTTGACAGCTCCAACACTTCGTACTACGCATGGAAAACCTACTTCAACCTTCTCTTTCGCGAGTACTGTCTCACCGAGCACATCGATGGCTCCGTGGATGGCGACTACATGAAGGGCGATCCGGAGTGGTCCGCCATTGAGGCCACGCTCATCCGATGGTTTTATCAAAACGTCTCGAAGGACATCTTCCACACGGTTGTCGCCGAGGACGACGACGCTTGCGCCGTGTGGACCAAGATCAACACGCTCTTCACCGACAACAAAGTTCAGCGCCTTGTTTTCTTGCAGCAGGAGTTCTTCGGATGTCACCAGGACAACTCCACCATCGATGAGTACTGCATGCGGCTCAAGATGCTCACCAATGAACTTCGCGACATCAGTGCTAAAGTCTCTGACGACCTCATGCTGAGCACCCTCACCGCCGGCCTCAACGAGGATTTTGGCAACGCGGCGTCTAACCTCACTTTGCTGCCGCAGCACACCTTTCAGTGCGTCGTCGCGTACCTCAAACTCGAGGAGCGCCGGATGACGAAGGTGAAGCAGCGGGTCCAGCACACCGCCCGCGCCGCCGGCACCACCTGCGGCGGCCCCGCTCCACCAGCCGCCCCGACCCCGCCGCGCCCTCTCGCGCCAGCCGGGTACTACCCGCTGCCGCCCACGCCACCCGCGCCCCCCGCGCCTCCCCAGCAGGCGCAAGGTGGCAGGGTCGGCGCAACCGGCAGGGCGGCGGGGGTCGCCGTCAGCAGCAGCAGCCGGCCTAGGGCACCAGGGGGCGCCACGCTACCAGCAACCCCCCCCCCCCGCCGTGGGTAGCCGGGCAGAACCCGTGGACAGGCGTCGTGCATGCCTATCATATGCCCGTCCCACGGGCTCCTGCGCCGGGTCTTCTCAGTCCTCGCCCCGTGGGCCACCAGGCGTTCCTCGGCGTGCCCTACTAGCCAGCTGGCGCCGGCTACGGCGCCCCCCTCGCGCCGCCGCCTCTCGGCGGTTATGGTCCGCCCACCCTGGTGCCACCCTATGGGGGTCTCCCACCGCCGCCAGTTCCTGCGCCCTGGGATCCCGCCCTCCTGGCCGCCCTGCACTCTGCGCCGTCGCCGAGTAACTATGGCGGTGGAGGCGACTGGTACATGGACTCTGGTGCTACTACGCACATGACAGCTCATCCCGGTAACCTAACCTCCTCCACTCCCGTTTACACCCACTCGTATCACCGTTGGCAATGGTTCTTCTTTACCTATCACTCATATCGGTAGCACTAGTTTTCCCTCCACTTCCACACCCATCACTATGTCTAATGTTCTTGTTTCCCCTAAATTAGTCATGAACTTAGTTTCCGTTCATCGTCTTACTCGTGAGAACCGAGTTACTGTTGAATTTGACGGCGTTGGTTTTTTTGTGAAGGACGCCCGTACCCGGATGGTACTTCACCGATGTGACAACCCCGATGAGCTCTATCCCGTGCACGCCGGCGCCTCCACTTCCACACCCGTCGCCCTCGCCGCCGGCGTCGACCTTTGGCATGCTCGCTTGGGCCACCCCAACCCCACCGTCTTGCGTCAAATTCTTAGGAGTTTTTCTTTCTCATGTAATAAGCTCGACGAGCATACTTGTGAGGCTTGTCGTTTAGGCAAGCACGTTCGTCTCCCTTTTAGTGCGTCTACAACTGTTTCCACTTTTCCGTTTCAATTACTTCATAGTGATGTTTGGACGTCTCCCGTTGCGAGTAACACAGGCTACCTATACTATTTGGTGATTTTAGATGATTATTCTCATTATGTGTGGACTTTTCCTCTTCGTCGCAAATCCCATGCTTTAGCCACACTCACGTCCTTTTATTCCTATGTCACCACACAGTTCGGTCGCCCCATTCTTACACTCCAAACCGACAACAGAAAAGAGTTTGACAACGCTGCTCTCCGCACCCTTCTTGCCTCTCACGGCACCATCTTCCGTTTAACTTGCCCATACACCTCACAGCAGAACGGCCGCGCCGAGCGCATTCTTCGCACTCTTAACGACTGCGTTTGCATGTTACTCTTTCACTCTAACGTGCCCGCTCGGTTTTGGCCTGATGCTCTTGCCACTGCTACCCTTCTAGTTAACATCCGTCCGTGTTGTCCTCGGTGGAACTACGCCCCTCACCACCTTCTATTCGGTGCACCGCCGTCCTATGACGGTCTTCGCATCTTCGGGTGTCTTTGCTATCCTAGCACCGCGTCCACCACTCCACACAAACTCGCACCACGTTCACTCCCATGCGTCTTCCTTGGCTATCCTTCTAACACCAAAGGTTACCGGTGCTATGATCCTATCACTCACCACGTGTACACCTCAAGGCACGTGTATTTTGTCGAGATGGTGTTCCCTTTTTTTCAGGTCTCTTCGGCTCCGGCTCCCTCGGCGCCAACCCCCACGCCCCCTGCATGCACTACTGGAATTAGCTTATTTGTCGTCTGCCAATTCTTTGCCATCTGCTGGCTGATGGCAAAGAAGGTCTTTGCCGTCCGCTTACATAAAACGGACGGCAAAGAAATGGCTGATGGCAAAGAACTTCTTTGCCATCAGCCATTTCTTTGCCGTCTGCTAGCGGACGGCAAAGAATCTTTGCCGTCAGCTGGCGGACGGCAAAGAGAGAGGTGGGCCCACTAACGAGCTGCTTAGGAAAAACCTAACGGCCCCCCTCTTTGCCGTCTGCTAGCAGACGGCAAAGAGTTGACCTAACTAACGGCCGAGCCCCACCTCGTTTCTGTCTTCTCTCCCCGACGACCACCGCCACCCGCCGCCGCCGCCGCCACCAGCCACCCGCCGCCGCCCCCCACCACCCGCCGCGCCCCCTTGCCTCGCCACCGCCCACCCACCGCCCTTCGCCCCGTCGCCCCGACTACCCGCCGCCCCCCTTGCCCCACCACCCCACACGCCGCGCCCCCTTGCCCCGTCGCCCCGCAGCCCTCCCCTACGGTGCCCCGACCTCCACCGCGTCCCCGCCGCCCCTTCCACGTCGGCCAGCCGCGCCGCGGCCGTCCAGCCGCCCCGCCCACCTCCCTGCGTCGCCGTCCCCGCCCCGTCCCGCCGCGGCCATCCGGCCTCCCCTCCACCGGGCCGCCGCCTCCTCCAGTGGCCGCCGTCCCATCCACCGGCCCGCCCGCGCCTCCTCCACCGGCGATCCCTGCAGGTGAGTTCTTCCCCTTTTTTTAGTTTATTTTTTTTAGTTTCTTTAGTTTAGTTCTGTTTTAGTTATAGTTATAGTTTAGTTTTAGTTTATTTTAGTTTAGTTTATTTTAGATTAGTTTTAGTTTTAGTTGAGAAGAAGAAGAAGAGTAGAAGGAGGAGGAGGAGGAAGAGGAGGAGGGAAAGAAGAAAGAGAAGAAAGAGAGAAGAAGAAAGAAGAAGAAGAAGAAAGAAGAGAAGAAGAAGAAGAAGAGGAGGAGAGGAGGAGGAAGGAGGAGGGAGGAAGAGGAGGAGAGGAAGAGGAGAGAAGAAGAAGAAGAGGGAAGAGGATGAGGGAGAAGAAGAAGAAGAAGAAGAAAGAGGAGAGGAGGAGAAGAAGAAAGAGAAGAAGAAAAAGGAAAAAAGAGAAAAAAGAAGAAGAAGAAGAAGAAGAAAAAGACACCCTGACACCGCGACACCCCGACACCCCGACCCCGACACCACGAAACCCTGACACCACACCCCGACCCACACACCGACCCCGACACCGACACCCTGACACCCCGACACCCTGACACCCCGACCCCGACACCTGACACCACACCCCGACCCACACCCCGACCCGACCCGACACCCGACCCCGACACGACACCCCGGCACGGCAACCCGACCCCCGACCCCCACACCCAGACACCACACCCCGACCCCGACCCCGACACCCTGACACCCCAATCGACCCCGACACCCTGACACCACACCACACCCCGACCCCGACCCCAATGGGGTCATATATTTGTGAATTATGAGTTAGGTCGTATATTTTTCGATTTTGTTATGCAAAACATCATATATATATTTGTGTTGATCGGGTGTATTTAAATGTGCAGTTGTTTCGTCGCTGCGAGGGTGTGCTGTTTGACGACCTCCCTGTGCGTTCGACGAGCTCCGCCCCTGCGTTCGTTGGTGAGCACAAATGACATCTCCTCCCCCTTCATTTGCTCTGTTCCGGTCTTCGTGCCGATGAAACTTGCTAGCTATAGGTGTCAATCATCAGTATGCGTAACCACTATGCGTCTCCCGTTCGAAAGGGTTACATCTATAAATATGCATGCATTTGCATATTTATAATCGTGATTCTTTCGAATTGTCCAACGTTATCCATGGACAGCCCGAGTATGTGTAGATTGGGTTCGTTTTCCCATATGCTCTGCTCCGGATCCGATGCAGAATTTCGTCAGTGCCTCCCTGTTGTTCTCCGGGTACACATCCTCTCTGCTTATTGCCGAGACATGTATCAGGAGAACAGTGGGGAGGTGCTGCCGAAATTTTGCGTTGGATCCGGAGCAGAGCATGGCAAAACGAACCCAATCTACACATACTCGGGTGGGATTAGGACCTATCTTTACCTATTAGCGTGTAGGTTGCATGGACGTAATAAAACTGACAAACTCCATTAACTGATGGATATATATTTCTTGTGTGTCCAGTAGGAAGTCAATATGAGTGATCGTGCGTGGATGTACACCGGTTACACTAGTCAGAAAGTTTGGACCGAGGAATGGTTAACAAAAACCAAGGGGTTTGTTAGAGCCGCATTTGCAAATGGCCAGAAATTAAGCTGGTGCCCCTGTGTCCGGTGCGACAACTATAAAATGAGGGACGAGCTTGAAATGAGTAAAGACCTGCAGAAGTTTGGTTTTACGCCTGGTTACAGGGTTTGGACATTACATCGTGAGTCTGCCCAACGTGCCAGAGCCGAGGTGGTTCGTCGTCGCACCGACGAGCATGGTACCGGGATGGAAGACATGGTGCAAGACTTTGACGATGCTCGGGACTCGGACAAGGAGATGGAGGAATCTGCAAAGGCCTTCACTGAAATGTTGGAGTCCTCAAAACGTCCTCTCCACGATCACACTGAGCTTTGTCAGCTGGATGCCATCTCACAAATAATGGCTTTGAAGGCTAAATTCAACTTGGGCAGAGAATGCTACGACGCGATGATGACAGTATTCGGATGATTTCTACCCAAAGGCCATGTGCTACCTCCAAACCTGTACCAGTCAGACAAAATCTTCCGTGCTCTTAAGATGCCCTATAAGAAGATACATGCCTGTGAGAAAGGATGTGTCTTATTTAGGCTTAAGTATGAGGACTTGAACTATTGTCCCATTTGCAAGTCTTCCAGGTATGTTGTGGTAGACAACGGTATTGGTGAGAAGACGCAGACCAAAATACCCGTTAACGTTCTTCGGTATATGCCAATCGTACCAAGACTTCAACGTCTTTTCATGGTCAAAGAGACGGCCAGACAGATGACATGGCACAAAACGGGCAAAAGAACCGAACTAGATGCAGATGGGAATGTGATGATGGTGCACACATCGGATGGTGAAGCGTGGAAGCGCTTCGATGCATTACATAAGGAAAGAACGGCAGATCCAAATCTCAGTGGTTGGGATGTCGTTTATGAAGTGCCGCCACGTGTTAGACCACCTCCCCCCAATGAATAGGATTATGAACCTCACATTAACCAAGACACATATGACAAAGGAGAATTCTTCCAAGAAACACGTCTTTCCAAAAAATGTTTCAAGAACCGCTCTACTCCACCCCAGAACATTGAAGTAGACAACGATAGTGAATCCGACTTCACCCCTGAGCCGGAACAAGAAGAGCCGGAACAAGAAGAAGTTACTGCTGCAGATGACCTGTCAATGCTTGAACGATTACGTAAAGGAGGCCTTCCACATGTTGATGCATTTATTGATGATGATGATGAGCACGTCACTGATAGTGATGATGATGATGCATTTAATGATCCCGGAGCATATATAGACGATTCAGAGTAATATTAGTAATGTGAGGTATTCAATTTTTTATTATGTTCATGATGATGATACACTTAAATTATATACATATTATTATGTTCATGTCAGGTATTGAAATTTTTTATGTTGTACTAAATTCGTTTACTTTTTGTCATTACATGTGTTGACAGGATGGTGGGTAAGGGTCCAGAGCGCCCCGAGCCTCCTACGAGCGCTACTGGGAGGGGTGGTTCCATTATTCCAGCCCAGCCCCTCCGGAGAGCGCTGCTAGACAGTATGCAGACAGTTGCGGCGGGCGCTTCTTCTTCGGCTGGGAGAGGTCGGGGGAGGACGAAGAAGGCTGCTAGAGGTGGACGTGGCAGCAGGAGAGGTAGGAAGGCTGCTACGCCTTCCTCGCCGCCACCCTCAGCTGATTCACCCGACCACAGGACTGCTCCGTCTGACATGGACCCATCTCGAACTCCGGTCCATGAGCCTCTGGTCGCCGATCCTTCGCCCCACCAGACTCGGGTCGCCGATCCTTCGGCCCACCAGACTCGTGTCGCTGATCTTTCGCCCCACGTGAGTCCGGTCCCAGAGTCTTCGTCGCAGAAGACTCCGGTCACGGAGTCTTCGTCCCAGAAGACTCCGATCCCGCAGTCTTCTTCCCACAGGACTCCGGAGGCTAGTGGCCCTACTGATGGTAGCGAGGACACCTTTTCAGATGATAGCTACAGCGACGACGAGCTGGTTGAGAAGGGCAAGAAGGTCTACAAGCGTGGCTGTACAAAGCTCTCGCCCGTGCCGACGACCCCCGACCAGAGGTGGTTGATTGCGCCTAAAGGGTTGAAGTAAGTGCATTTACTATTTTTTAACCTTTTGCCTTCATGTTCCTTCAAATTAATATCTAATGCGTTGGCCTTGTCATACTGCAGGGGCTGGGTACACCCCCGTGGTGTCCGCAGGCCCAACCAGGTCCTTGGTGTGCTTTGCCGGGAGCACTTCCCTGGGTGGGTCACGTTGCCCGGTGAGGGTCAGGTTCCACAGCTAGCACTGAGCTGGGAGCTGTACTCGGTTGCCCCGGCCCCGCCGGAGGAGATGGTCGCCGGTGTCTTGTGCGAGACGGTGGCCGACATTGTGTCCCGTCGGTTTTGGATAATTTCTCCTTTACAGAATTAAAAATCAACACTACCTAGTGATTGTACTAATCAGTGTTGTCTTGTTTGATTGCAGACCTTCTACAGGGTTTCAGAGGGAGAGCAGGAGGCCGCGTCTATGGTTGTCGAAACCGAGTGCAAGCGCCTACTTCAAAACTTACGGCACGAGGCTCGGGTGCAGGCCGTTCGAAACTACTACGCCTCGAAGGGTATTAGGAGGGCCAAGAAGAAGTGTCGCGGCAAGTTTCTGTGTAAGGAGAAGTACATGCAGGTAATTACCTATTCTTAAGGCCTTGAACTTAGTTTTCTTGATTTGATTCGTAGGCGTAGCGCTGAAATTTCTCTTGACTCACTTAGGTGCCCCCGAGATGGTGTGTGGATAAGATGGACTGTTGGGAGGCGTTGGTGGATGCGTGGTTCTCTCCCCAATGGCTAGTCGAACACCATAGGGCCAAGGATAAGCGCGACCAAATGGAAGGTGTGCCACACAATCAAGGGAGCTCCAACCTATTTGAGTACGGGGATAACTGGGTATGTGGTTTGCTACATGTTTCATTCTTCATGCTAGCATTTATCCCTTCCAAAATGACTTAATATGCTTAGTTAGTTAAAAAATGGCATAACTACCTTGGATAGTTCATTTATGACATAATGAGCTCTAAAATGACATAATAACCTTAGATAGCTCTATAAAATAACTAAATATGCTTTAGTTAGTTAAAAAATGGCATAACTACTTAGGATAGCTAAATAATGACCTAAACTAATCTTAGCTAGTTCATTTATGACATATTTAGCTCTAAAATGACATAATAACCTTAGATAGCTCTATAAAATGACTTAATATGCTTTAGTTAGTTAAAAATGGCATAACTACCTTCGATAGCTCAATAACGACCTAAACTAATCTTAGCTAGTTCATTCATGACATAATTAGCTCTAAAATGACATAATAACCTTAGATAGCTCTATAGAATCCCTAAATATGCTTTAGTTAGCTAAAAAATGGCATAACTACCTTGGATAGCTCAATAATGACATAATTAGCATACTTTGGTCAAAAATGGCATAATAATCTTGGTTACCTCGAAAATGACCTAAACTTAGCTTATTTTCCTCGAAAATGACATAATAACCTTACTTAGCTCCAAAATGACCTATTTACATAGCAATATCATTCTTCATGCTAGCTTGAGCCCTTAACTAATATTTTGTTCCTCTCTCTCAGGCGCACCACCACAAGAAGCCTGTGCCAAATCTGTTCGACCTCTATGGCATGGCCCATATGGCCCCGTACAAGAAGGCCAAGCCATTCACGGAGTCTGACCTAGATCATCCAGAGAGCTTCACCAACATCTCCTCCCACCACAAGCTTGTGAAGTACAGAGACGAGGGGAAGGCGAGGAAAAGGGAGGACTTTAACCCGAGCCAGGATCCTTTTGATACAGAGCTGGTGATGATATCTGGTGGCGGGAGGTCCCATGGCTCCGTAGCCATTGGTGATGGACTGATACGTTGTCCTAGGACTCTCCCACAGATCAAGCAGCGCCAGAGTAGCTCTGATCCTGAGATAACGCCTCGTGCACGGCCCGCGAAGCTCGCCATGGCGGTTAGTTATACGGACTCTCTCACCTTTCCTCCATTACATTGCGTGTGCGTCTGTCGATGATTACAATGCTAACGAGGAGTGGTGTGTTGTAGGCCTTGGTTGAGAAAGAGAGATTGAACACCCAGGCGCTTTTGGAGGAGGCAAAAAGGGAGGCGACGGAGAGGGAGAGGGAGTTGGAGGAGAGGACGGCTAAGATGTTGGAGGAGGAGAGTAACCGGAACGAGGCGTCTAACCGGGCCCTATACGAGCTCATCGTGGTACGTTTCTCGTGCATATTAGCCCAATCATGCACGTAATGTTCGCATTACTAACTAATATGACTGACTCGTGAGAACCAAATGTGCAGACCATGTGCGAGAAAAACAGTCAGCCCCCTCCGCCGATGCCTCAGATTGCTCTGGCGACCACGGTGAGTTTGATTTGAATGGTCGTTAGTTACTAGTATTCACATTTCAGTTTGCATCATGCTAACGAGACATTATTAGAAATGATCTTTGGTGCAGCATGGCTCCCGACAAGCATCGACCAATCATTCTGCGTCTGCCAATGGCGGAACCCCGACCAGTCCTTCACCTTCGTCTGCCACTGGCGCAGCCCCGACCATTCCTACACCTCCGTGATAATGGTATTTTTCTTCTTATTTAGCCTGTTTAGTCCATTTTTGACATAATTTAGCCTATTTAGTCCACAAATGACATAATAAGATGAAGAAAATCAAGGAAGAGGAAGGAAAGAAGGAATAGGAAGAAAAGAAGAAGAAGTTCTTCTTCTTCTTCTTTTCTTATTCTTCTCCTTCTTCTTCTTCTTTTCCTCCTCTTACTTGTTTTTATTCGTAAATGGCATAATAACCTTGCTAACCTCATAAATGTCATATACTTAGCTTGTTGTCCTTTAAAATGACACAATAAGCTTAGTTAGGTCAAAAATGGCATAATTAGCTAGGTTAGCTCAAAAATGACCAAGTTTAGCTAGGTTAGCTCCAATCTGATCCATTTAACCTATGTTAGCTCCAAAATGACCTATTTGCCTAGCTTAGCTCTAAATTGACCTACACACTTAGCATTTTTACCTACCTTAGCCCAAAAATGGCATTTTGCCTACATTAGTTAGAAAAGAAGAAGATAAATAATAGGAGAAGAGAGAAAGAAAGAGAAGATAAATTCTTCTTCTTCTTTTCCTCCTCTTCCTTTTCTTCTAGCTAGTCTTCTTCTTCTCCTTCTTCTAACTTACATCTTTCCCAATCTGCAGATTTGCTTTACATGAGGAAGCTTGGATTCATGGAGTGTACTATTCTTCTGGTGCTTCCTTTTGTTTATGAAAACTTGTTTGGATATGTATGTCTATATGGATATGTAGTTGGAAACTTGTTTCTGGTTATGTATGTATATATGGATATGTTGGACTTTGTTGAACTATGTTGTTGGATATATATGTTGGATTTGATGAAATATGTTGTTGGACATGCTGTTATATGTTGTTGGATATGTTGGATATGTATGCATGTATATCTGTGTGTGAAATCCTGTCAAATTAAATGGATTCAAATAAAAACAGGGGATATATAGCCTCTTTGCCGTCCGCTAGCAGACGGCAAAGAGGACACGTGGCAGCCACCTGTAGAAACTGGGAACATTGGTTGCCTATTTTGGTCACTTTGCCGTCTGCCAGCGGACGGCAAAGAGGTTTGAATCTTTGCCGTCCGCTGGCAGCTATGCCGTCCGCCAGCGGACGGCAAAGATTCAAACATCTTTGCCGTCTGCTGGCGGACGGCATAGCTGGCCACGTGGCAGCTTCTCAGTGCTGGCCGAGCTGAGCTCTTTGCCGTCTGCTGGCGGACGGCAAAGAGTGCCGTTAACCCCCTAACGGCTCTCACCCCACCCCACTGCCGTCCATGATCTTTGCCGTCTGCTGGCCTCCGACGGCGGACGGCACAATACTTTGCCGTCCGTTTCCAAGAAGCAGACGGCAAAGTAGGCCTTTGCTGGCACTCGTTCAGCCAGACTGTTTGTCGTTCGCTGGCTGACGGCAAATCATTTTGCCGTCCGCCATGGCAGACGGCAAAGAAGCTGATCCCAGTAGTGTTGGCGTGATGCGCGGCCGCTTCTGCCGTCGCCCTGGTTCCCGACTCCCTCCCCCGAGGTCGAGTCAGACCGGGCCGCTAGGTCCCCGACTCGCTCCTACAAGATTGAGTCCGACCGGGCCCCCCACCCCGGCGCAGCGGCAAGCACCCCGCCCGCCACCCCGGACGACGCCACCTCTCCGGCGACGGGCTCAACATCCTCCTCGCCCGTCGCCGCTCCCGCTGCGGCCCGCCCGGCTGTCGCCGCCTCTGGCCCTGCGGCCGCCGACGCCTCTGGCCCCGCCACTGCCGCTGCCTCTGGCCCCGCCGCTAGCCTGTCCGCCGCCGCAAGCCCGGCCGCCACCGCCGACCCGGCCACCGCTGCAGGCCCGGTCGCCGCCACGGGCCCGGCTGCCCCCGCTGGTCCGGCTCTCGGCGTGATGACCCGCGCTCGGGCCGGCGTTCATCGGCCGAGCACGCGCTACTCCTCCGACGAGTATGTGTGCGCTTCCTCGACATCGACGCCGTCACCCATCCCCACCTCCGCTCGCGCTGCCCTTCGGGATCCCCACTGGCTCGCAGCGATGCAGGAGGAGTTCGACGCCTTGCAGCGCAACCGCATGTGGCATCTTGTTCCGCGACCCCCTCGTGCCAATGTCATCACTGGCAAGTGGGTGTTCCGCCACAAGACCCGCTCGGATGGTTCTCTTGAGCGCTACAAGGCTCGGTGGGTGGTTTGTGGCTTTTGGCAACGTGCGGGCGTGGACTTCACTGACACCTCCGCTCCGGTTGTGAAACCGGGCACGATCCGCACCGTGCTTTAGTTGGCGGTCTCACGAGCCTGGCCTGTGCATCAGTTGGATGTCTCCAACGCCTTCTTGCACGGTCATCTTGCCAAGCAGGTGTTCTGTGAGCAGCCACTGGCTTCGTCGATGTACGCCGAGCATCCGGACTTCGTGTGCTTGCTCTCCCGTTCTCTTTACGTGCAGAAGCAGGCGCCACGGGCTTGGTACCAGCGTATGGCCGCCTTCCTGCAGTCTCTGGGATTTCAGTCCGCTCGCTTCGCTGCCTCACTCTTCGTGTATCATCAGGGCGCTGACACTGCATATCTGCTGCTCTACGTCGACGACATCATCCTCACGGCGTCCGCCCCCTAGCTCCTTCAGCGGCTCACGGCTCGTCTTCGTGATGAGTTCGCCCTCAAGGACTTGGGGCCTTTGCACTACTTCCTCGGCATCGAGGTGGTCCGTCGGGCTGACGGCTTCTTCCTGCATCAGCAGAAGTACGCCCACGAGTTTCTGGAGCACGCCGGTATGCTTAACTACAAGCCGGCGCCCACTCCTGTAGACACGAAGGCAAAGGTTTCTGCCCTGGAGGGGTCTCTCGCGTCCGATGCAGCGTTTTATCGCTCCATTGTTGGTGCTTTGCAGTACCTGACGCTTACCCGCCCGGACCTGCAGTACGCTGTTCAGCAGGTGTGCCTCCACATGCACTCCCCGCGTGACTCCCATTAGACCTTGGTGAAGCATATTCTCCGTTACATACGCGGCACTATGTCCTTGGGTCTTACCCTGACGGCCTCCGCCTCTACCGACGTCATCGCCTACTCGGATGCCGACTGGGCAGGCTGCCCCGACACCCGATGCTCTACGTCCGGCTATTGTGTCTACCGTGGGCCCTCGTTGATCTCTTGGTCATCGAAGTGACAGCCCACGGTCTCCCGCTCTAGCGCCGAGGCAGAGTATCGGGCCGTCGCTAATGCCGTGGCGGAATGCTCTTGGATTCGTCAGCTGCTCCAGGAGTTGCTTTGTGATGTTCACAAGGCCACACTTGTCTACTGCGACAATGTCAGCGCGGTCTACCTCTCCGCTAACCCGGTGCACCATCGTCGTACGAAGCATATTGAGCTCGATATTCACTTCGTTCGTGAGCAAGTTGCACTTGGCCGTGTTCGGGTTCTCCACGTTCCGACGACGCAACAGTTTGCTGATATGATGACTAAGGGATTGCCTACTCCTATCTTCGAGGAGCTTCGGTCCAGTCTCTGTGTCTCCGGCGACGCTTCGACTGCCGGGGGGGGGGGGGGGGGTGTTGAATATATGTGTTGCATGTATATGTGTATCTCCTGGCCCACCTCCTAGTTGTGTATAATTAAGGTTGAGGCCTACTTGTACTCTATATATACGTGCACCTGCACCCAATCAATACAATGAGTATTGCATTGCCAAACCATCCTTCTACAGGGAGCATTCACGCATATGTCGCACACATGCCGCCCCGGTCCCGGTTAGGCTCTCCTTCACATCGAGCATTCACGCATATGTCGCACGCGTGCCGCCCCGGTCCCGGTCAGGCTCTCCTTCACATCTCACAAAGAATGGTGTAGAGAATCCTGGAGCCCCTCACACCTCACCAAGTATGGTGTAGAGAACCCTGACGCCTTGAGTGTGGTGTAGGGAACTCACTATATACAAAGATTTCACACCTTCTCAACTAATAGTATGGGACTAAATTTTTAGCACCACCACTTGCCATTTTTCATGAAACTAATTTAAAACTTTAGAAATTCTACGGCCCAATATTTCTAACCCACACGCTGCAAATGAAGCTTCGCCGGACGCTGTCGATGCTGCTTTGCTGACTTGCAACTTTTGTCGTGCTGCACATTACACCATGGGAGCTGCAATGAAGCTTCGTTGTGCTCTGGCGTTGCTGCGATCTGTGAAATCATCCGGTTGATTCGCAGCCGCCGCCTTTTCAATCCACCTCGGTATGCAACAAGGACAAAGTATGTTGCAACGAGGGCCCTGCAAAAATCAAAATTTTTCTGTGGCTAGTTAACAGGAAAAGTATACTAACCAGAGATTCACTGCTCAAAAGAGGATGGAAAGGAGAAAAAGCGTGTGTGTTTTGTGGGAAAGATGAATCAGTGGATTATTTATTCTTCACTTGCTCGGTGGCATCTTTGCTATGGAGTTTAGTCAAATCTTTGCTATGGAGTTTAGTCAAATGTGTTGTGGGGCTTAGAACTATCCCCTTATCTGTCAAAGATTGCCTGGACGGGTGGTTGGGCAAGTTTAAAAAAGATGACAGAAAATTAGTCATGATGGGGGTATCTGCTTTGTTTTGGGCTATTTGAAAAAGTAGGAATGGGATTATCTTTGAAAATAAAAGGATAAATGATCCTTCTGTTCTAATCAAACTAACGAACCGTTGAATTACTGACTGGTCTATTTTGCAGACAAGGAGCCGTAAAAAAGGTACTGGAACTAGGAGCAAGACTGCTAAAACAAGTAAATGAAATATACGCAACATCACAGGGGTGGAGGATCAACGTTGCGAGGCTGGAAGGGTGAAAAAGGCCCCTGCTACCTACTGAAGCTGCTGTCCCTTAGCTTTGCTTTCTTGCTTTAGTAGTTTGTCTTTTGGAGATTGATAGGATCTGCAGAATTTAGTTGTTCACTGAACTTGTAATGCATACTATTCTCGAGTGTGATGGCGCTAGATGCCCCTTTCTACTGGCTATGAGCGGGCTTGTGATGTGTTATTTCGTTTTGTTTCTTTTGGTGAAACTCTATTATAGTTTGTCCCGGCTAGGAGGGGGCTTGTGATGTGGTATTTCGTTTTGTTTCTTTTGCTGAAACTCTATTATAGTTTGTCTAGGGACGGATGCTTGGGTTTTCATTAATGAAAATCAGAAGGGGTGAATCCCTTCTTTAATAAAAAAAATGTTGCAACGAGGATGCATCTCTAAAAAAGCACATCCAATGGAATTCAAGGTTTTGTTGCTTTTGCGTATGTTCTTCTTGGTATGTGCAGGAGCGATTATGTGCCAAAGGATGCAGCCAACGACCAGGAAAGATATCCAACTAATCATTTATTGTGCTGATACTCAACAATTTTGAACGGAAGTAATGCCAGTCCGTTCTTCACTGGCTCGAGTCCAAAACTCAAAATACATTCTGAGCTACCGGTTAGCCTTATGCCCTTATCCATATCCCTCACTGCACCTGGATGCTGACGACTTTGCCCCCCGACAGCGACACCTTGGGGATGTTGAGGTAGAGCACGCCGTCCCTCACCTCCGCCGCGATCCTCTCCACCTCCACGTTCTCCGGCAGCTCCACCCGCGTCCTGTACCGCCCGTAGCTCGCCGCCGGCCACGCCATCTCATCCCCCTCCTCTTCGTTCCCGTCCTCTCCGTCCGCCTCCCCTTGCTTCGCCGCCTTCTCGGCGACCACCACCAACGTCCGGTCCTGCACGCTCACGCGCACGTCCTCCCGCGTCATGCCCGGCATGTCGAACCGCACCAGGTAGTCCCCCGCGCGCTCCTTGATCTCCCACGGCGTCCGCCCCCGCCGGTAGCCGGCGGCACCGTCGTCCGCGGGCCGTGCCGTAGGCGACCGCGACACCGTTGCGCCCGGCACCACGAAAGGGCGACGGCCGTCTTCGTCGTCGTCCTCGTCCATGATGCGCTCCATGGTGCGCATCATCTGGTCCAGGGTTCGCGCGTCCGGGAAGCTGTCCCATAGCCCTGTCAACTCAATCCAAGAATATAATTTACCAAGAATACGATCAAGCCATTCGCCCAAATTGTCGGCGAAAAATCATCAAGAAACGCATGGCATGGCATGGCACTCCGGGAGCTCTTACCGAATGGCGTGGTTTGAATGACCCTCCTCCTGGGAGTAGGGTTTCCATTCCCCTGCCGCGGCTGTCTAGCAGTCCCCGTCGGGGGCCTCCGCAGATGGTCAAGGTTATCGGCGGATCCGTTCCTGGTGGACCGGACCATCACCGAGCATCGCCCAGGGCGGCATGGAGCCGGCGGGTACGCGGTGACGGGTTGCGGGTTGGAGACCACCGACTGCAGCATTCTCGCCGGAGATTTGATTTGCCTTGGACGACTTGGATTATAATCGGTTGTTTGATGAGAAATGAGCGCGACTGTAGAACGCAATGGTGCCCCTGTGTGTGCGCGTGTGTTTTATATACAGGGAGGGGCAGAGATATGGCGGACGCAGGGATCATGAGAAGGAAAGGATGGAGTGGTTTCTAGTGAAAGCTTTGGGGTTCCAGAACCATCTTTATCCATCTTTGGATTTTTTCAGAACAGCCTCCCGAACTTTCAGGACGCGTACGCTAGACACCGGATTTTGCATTGGATTTGTATTGCATAGGCCCATGGGCTTCAAGAGGTCCGGTTAAAACAACACTTATAGTCCATCAAACATTTTAGATCTTATATTTCTCGAAAAGGAAAAATATAGTTGTGCTTCCCCGAAAAAAGGAGAAGCAAGCCTGTCAGAATTGTGCTTTCGGGTTAAAATTTTGGGTCTTTTTTCCTGGTTTCGTGTTCTTATCTTTTGGGTTTTTGCTTCTTTTTTCCAGACTTGTTTTTCATTCCTTTTTTTTGGGTTTTTTTTTATAAAAAAAGTTCATCGAAACCTATTACCAATGGACCTAGTATTAAAGATCTCGACTCAAGAAATCCAACGGTGTAAATGGTTCTTTATTTGGACGCACGGTTTAAGATATAAACCGTTTTGAAAAAAATGAATATATGAAAATAAAGAAAAACACTCAGATTACGACAAGTGACGCAGATGTAGTGTGACGGACATACATTGTGCCACTTGTTGACAGTGACCTTTAAAAGAGATGCCTCTTAATTATTATTTTTAGCAAGGATGCCTCTTTTTTTTTGGACGCAGCAAAGATGCCTCTTAATTAGTGATTTCGGCAAATAATAGTAATCACCTACTACTGCATCGAACAACATGGGCCAGCCCAACATCCTGTGTGGCAACGGTTTTAGGAACCTTTTATGCTACATTTGGGGTTGGTTTAGGCATCTTCCGTCCGGTTTTGTAAAGGGTACCGCGTGTCTTTTCTTCTGTGTATCTCTTCATCCGTCCCATTTCTTCTTTCTGTCTTTTTTTCATTTTTCTTTTTATTTTTCATTTTAATTTTCAAATACATGTCAATTTTTAATACACCCTGAACATTTTTTTTATACAGGTTTTACAGTTCTATATACATGTTGATTACTTTTTGTATACACATTTAACGTTTTATACACAGGTTGAACATTTTCTTAATGGTAGGGACATCTTTATATATTATAATGTTATAAAAAAATTGTGTGCGCATATTTTAAACATGCGAACATGTTTTCAATGTCACATTTTTTTGAATGGTATGAACATCTTTTTACAAATTATGCGAACAAATATTTAAATGTTCACGGACACTTTCAAGAAATATCATGAAACATATTTCCAAACGTGTACACATTTAAATGATACGGGTTTTTTAATTACTTGATTTTTTATTTGCGTAAACAAATATTATATTTCATGAACAGTTTTTACTGCATGGTGGAATTTCAAAAAAATCATGTTAACTAATTTTTACAAACAGGCAAACATTTGAAAAAATGTCATATTTTTTAATGTTGTTATTTGTTTTTGAAAAATTACGCGAACAAATATGAAAATTTTCATGAACATTTCAAGAAATATCATGAAACATATTTTCAAACATGTGAACATTTTTAAATGATCTAAAGATTTTTTTTTAATTTTGCACAAACTAATTTTATATTCCTTGAACATTTTTTATTGTGCGGTGGAAGTTTCTTGAAAATCATGTAAAGTAAATTTTGCGATGTAACAAACGAGCGAGCGCAACGACAAACTAACACTACAGACCCTCGTTTCAAGTCATGTAATATTTTTGTTTTGTCTAAAAAAATGTAATATTTTTGGTAAATATGGTACAATCAACAGTGTGATCTTGCCGGATCTGAGAACATATTTGAAATACCTTATCATGCCAAGTATAGCCGATGATGATGCTGGATTAGGACATCAATTTAGTGGTAATATATCGTTTTTGTTCTCTAACCCTATACGGCTAAGGCAAGTTCTTTCCTCCAGAATTCATAGGTGCACCTGTGAATTCATCTCCCCTCTACATGACGTTCTGGCGGCTGGTAACGGGGAAGGAAATCCCGGTGCCTCCGCTCCTGGAAATCCCGGTGCCTCCGCTCCTGTTAGTAGTTTAGGTTAGGGTTTTTAGTCCGGCGTTCAGGCGTATAGCGGCGTTTTTTCTTCAAGTTTATCTTCTGGCTCTGATACTCCTCGAGTTCGTCTGTCTGGACGTAGTCGGAGGAGCTCTAGTGTAGATTTATGTCGTCTTCTTAGAGCGTGCCGATGAGGTAAGGGTATCTCGTCATGTGGCGAGATTTGTTGTCAGGTACTTCAGATCTATGCAAGGGTGCAACGGCGACGACTGCGGTTCCAGGGTGCTGGTCCTTAGTGCACGTGCACAAAGACTTCTCGACTGTCATCGACAAGGTCAAGCCGGCTTCGGTAGGGGAGCGGCGACAAAGGCACGTCAACAACTCGTTCTGGTGGCAGTAGTGGTCATCTGGTGGTGTCAGAATTTTGATGTAATTTTTATTGTGTTTGTGATGCTCTGTAATTTCACTGAACGCTTATAATAGATGTGATGCCCAAAAAAAAACCAATCCATTGGTTCTGGACCAGCACCTAAACACATGTATCATGTTGCCTCACACCTTCTAGCCTGTCATCTTTGTTTTCCAATCACGATCGTTGTGTTTCCCATGAGAAAAACTCACATATTGTTCTCGTATCATTTTCTCTGCATTCTTTTTCTAGTATAAGTAGTTTAAAACAATATATTTTTCACATAACCTACATATCCAATTAGGCAGAGCATGGAAGTGCTTTGTGGACTCTTAATTTTTAAAACCCAACTGTAATCCAAACCCTAAAATTAATCCATAAATTTCCCTTTATTTCCCCCAATATATACTTTGAAACCCTATCCCTATAACTAAAACTGTGGGCGCGAAGAAGAGAAGAACTTACTAAACGCAGCTGAAGGACATGGCCCACTAGTGGCTCCCCGTCGGAGTGGCCTTGATTGCCCAGACAAAAGCATACGTCATCGTGTATTATAGCGACCGTGGTCACCTGTAGGTCTTCGCCGGCTGGCTAGGGTTACAGTGCCCACACACCTCCTCTCACTCAGGGTCTATGACACCAGCATTGCCCACCTGCGCCATCGACGTCGCCATCGCCAGGGTAAGAGAGGGAAGAGCGAGAAGGGGAAACAAGAAAGGTGGGCGGGACTGGGAGGGGGGAAATGATAGATGTGACGCCCCCGACTCAATCGTGCACTAATCATACACGCAAACATGCACGATCAAGCACAGGGACTCACGGGAAGATATCACAACACAACTCTAACACAAATAAACGGAGATCCACGAATATTCAGACCAGGGATCACGAGGATCCGAATACATAAGTCAGTCATACAAATAATATCTGGGTACAGACATAGTTAGTCAAGATTTGCCTTAAGAAGGCTAGCACAAACAACGACTCTAGATCGAAAGGCGAAGGCCTCCTGCCTGGGACCCTCCGATCCTACTCCTGGTCGGCTGGCTCGATCCAGTAGTACGTGCCGTCTGGACCCTCCAGGTAGTAAGCTCCAGAGGTGTCATCTGGCTCCTGAGCTCCATCGTCTGAGGTAACATCAAAAGGGGTATGGGGGAAAAAGAGGTAGCAAAGCAACCGTGAGTACTCATCCAAAGGACTCAGCAAGCAAGGATCTACACTACATATGCAACATTATCAAAGAAAGGCTGTATATGTGGACTGGGCTGCAGGAATGCCAGAATAGAGAGAAGACCTAGTCCTATCGAAGAGTAGCATCTTCACGAAGCCACCATCTTGCAGCAATTAGAAGAGTACAGAAAAGCATTTTATTAAGCAAGCATGTTGAGGCAAAGCCTAGAGATCCTTCCTCGACTCCCTGCGAGGAAGCGATCCCGAAGCTTCAATTAGTTAAACATGTATCCAGTTCAAGTATTAGATCGGTATACCAAACTGAGCGTCCTATTACCGTGGACACGACTATTCGAATAGATCACTTCCCTGCAGGGGTGCACTACTGTTACTCAACACGCTCGATCACCTCTGGCCGTACACACTTGATGGGTCATGCCCGGCCTCGGGAGATCGACACGAAGCAGCGCCCTACCTAGGCTCAGCAGAGAGGTCAACACGCCGGACTAACCTATACACCCAGGGGTCTTGGGCCATCGCCCCGGGCGCTCCTGCGCGTTGCAAGACTGGCCAGGGAGCAGGCGCGACACTGAACTCGTCAGTGAAGTATCCAGCCCAACCCCAACAATCAGCCCGCTCGGTGAACTGTGACGTCTGATGAGCTTTCGGGAGAAACGTACGACGTAGAGGGCCCCATAAACCATTATCCCACGTGGTGGTAGTGCGTATAGGCCATTGGCCAACTCAGATCAATTACCCAAATCCGTTAGGCGTATTTAATAACTCGCGGAGACGATCAGAGTTTCTGATGCTCCGCCACAATATCTCTCTCGGGTGCCTTCCTGGCAAACCGGACTGCATAAGTTCCCCGCGGGTACCCATCAGGGTCGACCCGCCTGCGACAAAGGTCAAAGTAACCGTGTGGTCATAACACCAAGGGGGAAACCCCGAGGAATCACCCTCGGTGGATTCCACTCGATGAAATCAGCAAGGTGAACGTAGGAGGAATCACCCTCGAGGTTCACACTTGAGGGGTTGCACGACAGAGACGTATCGGGGAGGTTAAGGAGGAATCACCCTCGATGACCATGACCGAACAGCTACACTGCAGAGTTATCATCAGGAGTGCGTTACGAGGTATCACCCTCGGCACTCGATAGTAACTATGCAGAGTCGTACAACAAAGGGGGTGAAGTGAGGTATCAGTCTCTAGTCGTCGATCACGTTGATCGAGTCGTCGATGATGAAGCAGAGGCAACAAGGACAAAGTGGGGGTCACTGATGGATCACTAACCAACCTATACTAAGCAGTTTAGTATAGGGCCCCATAAACCATTATCCCACGTGGTGGTAGTGCGTATAGGCCATTGGCCAACTCAGATCAATTACCCAAATCCGTTAGGCGTATTTAATAACTCGCGGAGACGATCAGAGTTTCTGATGCTCCGCCACAATATCTCTCTCTCAGGTGCCTTCCTGGCAAACCCGACTGCATAAGTTCCCCGCGGGTACCCATCAGGGTCGACCCGCCTACGACAAAGGTCAAAGTAACCGTGTGGTCATAACACCAAGGGGGAAACCCCGAGGAATCACCCTCGGTGGATTCCACTCGATGAAATCAGCAAGGTGAACGTAGGAGGAATCACCCTCGAGGTTCACACTTGAGGGGTTGCACAACAGAGACGTATCGGGGTGGTTAAGGAGGAATCACCCTCGATGATCACGGCCGAACAGCTACACTACAGAGTTATCATCAGGAGTGCGTTACGAGGTATCACCCTCGGCACTCGATAGTAACTATGCAGAGTCGTACAACAAAGGGGGGTGAAGTGAGGTATCGGTCTCTGGTCGTCGATCACGTTGATCGAGTCGTCGATGATGAAGCAGTGGCAACAAAGACAAAGTAGGGGTCACTGATGGATCACTAACCAACCTATACTAAGCAGTTTAGGTTAAGCAGGTAGGTATCAATAAGCAGGTTACAAAAAGCAGGCTATGCATCAGAATAGGAGCAATCAATTACAGTAGCAAAATCTAATGCAAGCATGAGAGAATGGAATGGGCGATATCGGAGAAATCAAGGGGGGGGGGGGGGCTTGCCTGGAAGCTCTGCTGAGAGGGGCTGGTCGTCAGAAGGCTGCTCATCCGGAGCGTAGTCGTACTCTGCTGCGTCAGCGTCGGTCTCGGCGTCTACCGAGAGAGAAGGAGGGGGAAAGAAACAATAAATTCACGGCAAAAATGCAAACAATATGCATGACATGCCTAAATGATATGCAGAGGTGTTCTACTGCCTAACTAGATGATTTAGTTAATTTGGGAATTTGTTTGGATTTATTTTATTAAAGTTGAGCACTATTTATTTATCGAAATCAGTCTAAAAGTTCCATGTTTAGGTAGTTAGGAGCGTCTGACAGCAATATGAAGGGCTTATTCAGATTCGTCTCGTCGTTCTGAGCAACTTTCATGTACAAAGTATTTTCATCCGAGCTACGGTTTATTTTATATGATTTCCTAAAGTTTTAATCATTTTCTGGATTTTATCTAATTATTTTAAATCAACATTATCCAAAACAGTATGGGATGATGTCATCATGACGTAGGGGTGACGTCAGCGGTCAACAGTCCGCTGACCAGAGTCAAACCTGACCAGTGGGTCCAGTGGGACCCACATGTCAGTGACTCAGCTAATTAAACAGAGTTAGATTAAACTAATTTGGTTAATTAGTGGGTGGGGCTACTGTCAGTGGGAGATTAGTGTTTTAATTAACTAATTAATTAATCTACAGATTATCTATTTATCTAAAATCATTTTAAACGGCAGGACCCACATGTCATAGACACAGGGCCGCCCAGTCAGCGCTGACCGAGGTCAACGGGGCCCAGTGGGACCCAGTGGCAGTGATAGAGCGGTGGGGCCCGCGGTGACACATCGGCACTGAGTCAGCACCGGCCACCGGAGAGCTCCGGCGAGGCCGCACGACGGTGAACAACTCCGGCGAGCTCGGGATTCATCTACGGTGCATCAAATCGGGCGCGGTTTGGCTCTATCGAACGAGTACTCCACGGCGCATCTCGTGGTGGCGATGGTTGGAGCTGGGGAGGCTGGAGCTGACGGCAGCGAGCACGTCGGCGGTGGCCGTTTCTGCCGGTGGTCGAGCACGAGGACACGGCGCGCAAACGAGCGGGATAAAAGGCTAGGCAAGGCCTACGCGGTGCGGTGAGCGCGATGGTGGCACGCACGGGACCATTTGGTCACCGTGGCCACGCCGGCGACGAGCTCAGGCGGTGGCGGGTTCAGCCATGGCTGGGGCGACGGCTACGAGCGAGGCAAAGAGCGGGGAGAGGAGGGGATCGACGCGGGGGCTCACTAGCGTTGCAGAGAAGGCCCAGGGACGGCTCGAGGAAGGGCGACGGCGGCGAATCGAGGAGGCGTTCGATGGCGGCCGTAGGGGAAGAAGACGAGGCAGTCCGGCGATGCAGAGCTTCTCGGCTTCGGCTCGTTGGCGCAGGCAACGTAGCGGAGCCCGACGGTGACGCTGGACTCGGTGGAACGGCGAGGCGGAGGCGGTGGCTACGCGGGCGACGGAGCAACGGCGAAGGCCGCGTCGGCCATGGCGGAGAGCGAGTGAGGGAGGGGGAAAGTGAGGCGAGGGAGATGCCAGGGGGGTCGCGGGAGATGCTCTTATCCTCGCTGCGGGCGCGGACGCGTTGTCGAGCAGGGAGAGAGGGGGGCCGGCTCGGGCGAGGCGCGCGCGCCAGGTGCTCGACAGCGAGCGGGGGTGAGTAGTGCGGGAGGTGGGAGGAGGTGCGGGGTGGGCTGGGCCGGCGCTGTAGCCACTTAGGCCCAGCCGCAGTGGGCCTTTTTCTTTTTCTTTCCTTTTTCTATTATCTTTTTTGTTTTTTGTTTTCTTTTATGTTTTGCAAATTGTTGTTGGTTACAATTTTATAGTTGTCTCTGAATTATTTGCTATTTAATGAACCTTTTAGTTTCCAATTTGGAACAACTTTTATTCTCACTTTAAATTAATTTGAAGTTTGAATTAGGAGTTTGAAATGCAATATGATGCAAATGATGACTAGGCATTGTTCAACTTGCTGACATGGCATGAACTAAGGGTGATCACTGTGGTTAATTACATGGGGTGTTACAATTCTCCTCCTCTAACAAGAATTCTCGTCCCGAGAATTAAGAAGAAGACTGAAAGAAAGCGGGGTATTCTTCGCAAAGACGATCCTCGCGTTCCCAAGTGGCTTCATCTTCAGAATGATTCGACCACTGAACTTTAAGGAATTTGATTGCCTTCTGACGAGTTCGACGTTCAGCTTGATCAAGAATGCGGTCGGGATATTCTGGATAAGACAGATCTTCCCGCAATTCAAGCATTTCATGATCCACAGCTCGAATAGGATCCTTGAAGCAGCGACGAAGTTGGGATACATGAAAGACATCATGCACTTGAGAAAGATTGGGCGGCAATTGCAACTGATATGCCACTTCTCCTCGACGGGCAAGAATACGGAACGGGCCAATGTAGCGAGGAGCTAACTTGCCCTTGATTCCGAACCGATGAGTTCCTTTCAATGGAGTGACGTGAAGGTAATCTTGCTCGCCAGGCTGATAGACCATTACCTTGTGCTTTCGGTCATAGTTGCTCTTCTGACGAGACTGAGCAGTTTTCAGATGTTCCCGGACAATGCGGACTTTTTCTTCAGCTTGTTGGATAATGTCCGGTCCGACGAGTGATCGTTCCCCAGTTTCCGACCAATTCAGAGGGGTTCGACACTTATGTCTGTAAAGAACTTCAAACGGTGCCATCTTCAAACTAGCTTGGTAGCTATTGTTGTAAGAGAATTCGGCATACGGGAGAGATTCCTCCCACTTCTTACCGAAGGAGATGACACAAGCTCGAAGCATATCTTCGAGCACTTGATTAACTCACTCAACTTGACCCTGAGACTGAGGGTGGAAAGTGGTGCTGAAGGACAGATGAGTTCCCATAGCTTCTTGGAAACTTTCCCAGAATCTGGTGGTAAAGAGGCTGCCACGATCTGAACTGATCTCCAATGGAACACCGTGGAGTGACACAATTCGGGAAATGTACAAGTCTGCTAACTGACTAGCAATGATTGTCTCCTTAACTGGCAGAAGGTGAGCAACCTTTGAGAATCGGTCAATGACGACAAAGATAGCATCATGACCCTTCTGAGATCTAGGAAAACCAGTAATGAAATCCATTTGGACCTTGTCCCATTTCCATTCAGGAATATCAAGGGGTTGCAGAGTTCCAGTAGGCCTTTGATGTTCTGCTTTAATGCGGCGGCAAACGTCACACTCAGAAACATAACGAGCAATGTCTCGCTTCATATTAGGCCACCAGTATCTCTGACAAATGTCACGGTACATCTTTGTGCTACCAGGATGAATTGACAGAGGAGTGTCATGAGCTTCTTTCATAACGTGTTCTCTCTCATCCTTGAATTTGGGTACGAAGAGACGGCGTTGGAAGAATAGGATCCCATCCTTATCAAGATGAAATTCCGACGACTTTCCTTTTTCAAGGTATCGCTTAATCCTTTCTACTTCAGAGTCATACCTTTGCATAATCTTAATGTTGTGCTTAAGATCCGGTTCAACAACCAGGGTATTGAGATAACCCTGTGGAACAATATGGAGGTTCAATTTGCGAAGCTCTTCATAAAGAACAGGTTGTGCTTCCTGAACCATAAGGTTGTTGCAATAAGCCTTGCGACTCAAAGCATCGGCCATTACATTAGCCTTGCCAGGGGTGTATGAGATATTCATATCATAATCGGCAATTGTCTCGAGCCATCTTTGTTGGCGAAGGTTCAGATCTGGTTGAGTATATAGATACTTCAAACTCTGATGATCTGTGTATATCTCGCAACGGTTACCGAGAAGGTAATGTCGCCATAGCTTCAGGGCATAAATAACCGTAGAAAGTTCGAGATCATGCACTGGATAATTTTCTTCGTGAGGGCACAATTGTCGAGAGCCATAAGCAATCACTTTGCGCTCTTGCATTAGGACACAGCCTAATCCTTGACGAGATGCATCACAGTATATCATGAAGTCCTTGCGAGTATTAGGGGGTGCTAGTACTGGGGCAGATGTCAACTTATCTTTTAGCGTCTGAAATCTTTCTTGACATTTTTCTGTCCACTCAAACTTAACACCTTTGTGGAGCAGGTCAGTCAGTGGCTTTGCAATCTTGGAAAAGTTCTCAACGAATCGACGACAATAACTAGCGAGTTCGAGAAAACTCCTGACTTGCTTAACATTCTTCGGGGGAGTCCAGTCCAGAATAGCTTGAACTCATTCCGGGTTAAGAGTAATGCCATCTTTGGAAATCACATGACCAAGATAGGTCACTTCAGATAACCAGAATTCACACTTAGAGTACTTGGCGTAAAGCTGGTGTTCTCGAAGCTTCTCCAATACAAGCCCAAGATGTTCAGCGTGTTCCTGTTCATTCTTGGAATATATAAGGATATCATCCAAATAAACCCCGACGAATTTTTCGAGGTAATCCATGAAGATATAGTTCATCAACCGGGAGAAGGTTGCTGGAGCATTTGTTAATCCGAAAGACACAACGGTGTACTCGTATGAGCCATAGCGAGTCACGAAAGCGGTCTTCGGAATATCCTCCTTACGAACTCGGATCTGATGATAACCCAACCTCAAGTCGAGTTTCGAGAACACAGAGGATCCAGCAAGCTGATCATAAAGATCATTGATCCGGGGCAGTGGGTATTTATTCTGGATTGTGGCTTGGTTAATGGGTCGGTAATCCTGAACCAATCGGTTAGTTCCATCCTTCTTCTTAACGAAGAGTGAAGGTGCTCCCCAAGCAGAGGAACTGGGGTGGATGAAACCCTTCTTAAGTGATTTGTCAATTTCTTCCTTAAGTTCGAGAAGGTGGTGCGGAGGCATCTTATAAGGACGCTTCGCAATAGGGGTAGTGCCAGGCTTCAAGTCTATGACAAACTCGACAGCTCTAACCGAGGGTATTCCTGGGAGTTCTTCCGGGAAAACGTCCGAAAAATCTCGAACGACAGGAACGTTCTCGATTCCCTCCAGAGGTGAGGCGTTCAAAGCATTCAGAGCATATATCTGAGCTTCAGCATTCCGAGTAATTCGGGCGGTGTAGTTCACTATCTCATCGGAGGGGTGAAGAAGTTGTACAACTTTTGTGGCACAATTGATCGAAGCAATGTGAGCTTTCAACCAATCCATTCCGAGGATGAGGTCTATGGTGGAAGATTTCAAGACGATGGGTGAGGCAAGGAATTCCAATCCTTTAATTTCGACGGTAACGTTAGGTTCCATCACGTCAGCATGAAAATGACCTCCGGGAGTTTTAACGACTAACGGAGTATGCATCTTCTCATAATGAATGCCATGCATGAATGCAAATTTTCCAGAGATGAATGAATGTGATGCTCCTAAATCAAATAAAACAGAAGCAGGTACTGAGTTAACGAGAAGGGTACCCATCACGGTAGTAGGCTGATCCTCGACTTCTTCAATATCAATATTGTAAGCGTGTCCACGACCATGAGTAGCAGACCCAGTATTATAGTTGCGGGCTTGATTGTTGCCACGACCATTGCCACGGCCAGTACGAGGGAAAGCCAACTAATTCTGAGTCTGGCGGCAGTCCTTAGCAAGGTGACCTGGTTTGCGACACTTGAAGCACAGACCATCTTCAGGACGAAGAGGAGCATTGGGTAGAATAGCTTGAGCTCTTGGCTGCCTTGGTGGTGGAGGAGGCAGATGTGGTGTAGCATAGTTGTTCCTTGGCGCAGGGGCAGCTGGACGGAATACGTTGTTGGGAATCCAGACTCGACGCTTCTGTGATGAGCCCGAAGATGAGCCAACATCACGATAGCGCTTTTGCGACTCCTTATGCTTCATCTGAGCGGTCTCAACCAGAATAGCCTTGTTCACAAGAGTAGCAAAGTCGGTGAAGTCTTGAGCAGCAAGTGCAAGCTCGATGTCTGGGTGGAGTCCATTACGAAACTTCTCTTGTCTACGGGCATCCGTGGCAATGTCTTCTTCAGCATAGCGGGACAGGTCAAGGAATTCCCGCTGATAGGCTTCGACAGTTCTGTTGCCCTGAGTGAGGTTGCGGAACTGGGTTTTCATCCGGTCCATGATTCCCTGAGGAATATAACGGGCACGAAAAGCAGCCTGGAACTCAGGCCAAGTAACAACTATTCCAGCAGGCAGCGTACGCTTGTGTGTGTCCCGCCATTGAGCAGCGGGACCCTTTAAGAAAAAGGATGCGAAGGTGACAAAGTTGGCAGGGGAAACATTTGCAGACTCCATCTCGTGAGTGATGTCGCGAATCCAGTCATCAGCATCCAGTGGCTTATCAGAGTTGCGGAACTGAGTGGGGTTAAGACGCACAAATTCCGACAGAGTTATTGCAGCAGGGTTCTGGTTGTTCTGATGCGGAAACTGAGCCATAATCCCAGTCATGAACTGACGGTTGAGCTCGAATTGTTGCATCGTAGCTGCCATATAATCTGGCGGTGGTGGGTGTTCAGGGCCACGACCACGACCACCTGGTCTAATTATCCTACTAAATTTCAACATGGGTAGTTTAGAAAAAGCAATTGCGAGTGTTTAGCGATAAGCATGTTGTAACTCGACGATAATCAAGCAGTGTAACAGATACTTAACAGTAGTCAATTAAGACATACCGATCCATACACAGAGTCGGGTACATGCGGACAGCATAACGGCACAAATTTAAAAGCTAGACATGCTAGGCGGCGCGCAGGCACGCGGTAAGGAAGTACACAACGAGACATAGCAAAGGCTACATCTACGTCGGAGAAAACTGTTGGAGCGAGGAACCTGCAAGTGACAACACAGGGTGCTGTTGGGCCTCCAAGCGCAGAGTTTTGTAGGACAGTAGCAAATTTCCCTCAAGTGGATGACCTAAGGTTTATCAATCCGTGGGAGGCGTAGGATGAACATGGTCTCTCTCAAACAACCCTGCAACCAAATAACAAAGAGACTCTTGTGTCCCCAACACACCCAATACAATGGTAAATTGTATAGGTGTACTAGTTCGGCGAAGAGATGGTGATACAAGTGCAATATGGATAGTAGATATAGGTTTTTGTAATCTGAAAATATAAAAACAGCAAGGTAGCAAGTAACAAAAGTGAGCGAAAACGGTATTGCAATGCTTTGAAACAAGGCCTAGGGTTCATACTTTCACTAGTGCAAGTTCTCTCAACAATAATAACATAATTAGATCATATAACAATCCCTCAATGTGCAACAAAGTGTCACTCCAAAGTCACTAATAGCGGAGAACAAACGAAGAGATTATTGTAGGGTACGAAACCACCTCAAAGTTATTTTTTCTGATTGATCTATTGGGCTATTCCTATAAGTGTCACCAACAGCCCTAGAGTTCGTACTAAAATAACACCTTAAGACACACATCAACCAAAACCCTAATGTCACCTAGATACTCCAATGTCACCACAAGTATCCGTGGGTTTGATTATACGATATGCATCACACAATCTCAGATTCATCTATTCAAACCAACACAAAGAACTTCAAAGTTTCTACAGGAGAGTCAAGACGAAAACGTGTGCCAACCCCTATGCATAAGTTCACAAGGTCACATCACCCGCAAGTTGATCACCAAAACATACATCAAGTGGATCACATGAATATCACATTGTCACCACAGATAAACACATGCAAGACATACATCAAGTGTTCTCAAATCCTTAAAGACTCAATCCGATAAGATAACTTCAAAGGGAAAACTCAATCCATTACAAGAAGGTAGAGGGGGAGAAACATCATAAGATCCAACTATAATAGCAAAGCTCGCGGTACATCAAGATCGTGTCAAATCAAGAACATGAGAGAGAGAGATCAAACACATAGCTACTGGTACATACCCTCAGCCCCGAGGGTGAACTACTCCCTCCTCATCATGGAGACCGCCAGGATGATGAAGATGGCCACCGGTGATGATTTCCCCCTCCGGCAGGGTGCCGGAACAGGGTCCCGATTGGTTTTTGGTGGCTACAGAGGCTTGCGGCGGCGGAACTCCCGATCTAGGTTTTGTTCTGGGGTTTTGGGGATTTATAAGAGGTGTTGGCGTCGGGGACAAGTCAAGGGGGCCCACGAGGCGACGACAAGGACGGGGGGCGCCCTCCATCCTTGTGGTGGCCTCGGGACTCCTCTCCGATATCTTTTTGTTCCAGTATTTTTCATATTTTCCAAAAATATTCTCCGTAAATTTTCAGGTCAATTGGACTCCGTTTGATATTCCTTTTCTGCGAAGCTCAAAAAACAAGGAAAAATCAGAAACTGGCACTGGGCTCTAGGTTAATAGGTTAGTCCAAAAATAATATAAAATAGCATATAAAACATCCAAGATGGATAATATAATAGCGTGGAACAATAAAAAATTATAGATACGTTGGAGACGTATCAAGCATCCCCAAGCTTAATTCCTGCTCGTCCTCGAGTAGGTAAATGATAAAAACAGAATTTTTTATGTGGAATGCTAGCAAGTGCACAAGTTTGATCAATGATAAATTCAATCACTTTTTCTAGCATCATTATATATCATAAATAGTAGCGCATCTCATAAAACTTCTCATGATCAAGTAGCAAACTATTCACATGTTAAAGCATAGATCATAAACTTTCTTGAAAACTAACAAACTAGGTTCTCAGTCATCAAACAATTGCAATTCATCTTATTTTCAGGAAGGGTCTATGTAAGAGCTTTGATTTAGCAAATCCCACATACTCAACTATCATATAGTCTTCCATGATTGCTACCACTCAAAGCATATTTTTAGAACAAATAGCATCCATTCAACACAGAGAAAGATAGGGGCTTAATGTTTCGCCTCCCAACTTACTTATCATATAGATAATTGTCAACAATAATAATTCATGATCAAATATATTTGAATGGCCATATATGCTTAGATCTTTCCCCACCACATGATGCTTGCCAACTAAAGAATAGGTTGGAATAAGAAATTGACTCAACAAAAAATAAAAGTAAAAGATAGGCCCTTCGCAGAGGGAAGCAGGGATTTGCAGAGGTGCCAGAGCTTGAAGCTTTTAAAACAGAGATGAAAATAATTTTGAGAGGTATGCTTTCATTGTCAACATCAAACCCATTAACCGTGGCGCAAAGGGCGCCCCGTCGCTGCATCCACCTCATCACTTTTAACTGTGCTAGTCAGAGTAAAAAAATAATGTGCTAGCGAGAGAAAAATAACCGTGCGGAGATTGGGCATGACCTAAGTCAGGGTCTTCGCACACCCACCTTCTCTCTTCATGCCGCCGCCTCCTCTCCTCTCCTCTCCCTCGATTCTCCTCGCCCCGCCATGCCGTTCTTCCTCTGCCTCCGTGCGTGCTCCGAGCCCGTCCTCTTCCTCATGCCGCCGTCCTCCTCATCTCTCCTCGTTGGTCGTCGCTCCTAAGTCGTGGAGCTCCTCGCCGCGATTGCAGGGGCCAAGCAAAGACGAAGAGGAGACCCCCAGATCTAGCCGCGCCTTCTTCTCACCCTCGATCTTCTCCTCTCGGCTCTTCATTCGGATGGATGAAGCTCTCATCGAATGGCACGGCGACGGCGACGTTTAGAGGCGATGCTCAACTATGCGTGGGAGATGGCGTGGAAGAGCAGCTCGCGGCTGACGACTATGATGTTGCCTGGATGTTTGATGAGGACGAGTCCCTCAAGCTCGTCGCCGACCGTCAAATCGTCTTCAAGCTAGCTTCACGCGCTGGTGAGTCCAATCCAGCCCAGCCCCTCCCCCGTGAGAGTGCAGCTCTATCGAGCCCAAGGTGACCCCATGGCAAGGCATGAGACACCGCACCTTGCCACTTTCTCATGTGCATGCTGCCATCTCTCTCTCTATATCTCTCTGCCTCCCCCACAAAGTACTCATCTCAGTTTTCCTACAAGGTGTTTGATGAAAGTTCAACAAGGTTGTAGGGAAATATTACTCTTTGAAATGTTTAAGCTATGATGTCTACTTACCAACTAAAAGAAGAGATGAATGTTGTAGCTGTCAAAACCATGACAACTAGGCTACAGACTTTAGAATCGGACATCATGGTGTTTAATTCATCTTTATCCATGATTGAAATCAATAACTGAAGGAGATAGATAGAGTTAACTTCCTAGTTGTGTTTCGCATGGTTCCATCCAATAGATGCATACTAGTGGAATCTGCTCCATTTGTTTACCAGGATGGTCAATTTAAGAGCCGCGTTTCATGTTTGCTGCATATTTCTGGTTCAAGGAATGGGATCGTAGTTAGGAGAACAGGACTAGGGCCTAAGCCTCCCAACAGAAGCTATTAGAACCTTTTTCGAAATGACCATCAACAATAAAGCATGGCTTATCGCCCCAGGACACTAGCCTGGTCTCTGATCAGGTCGGCCATCCTTATGGAAGCAAATCATTTCCTTAATCTGATACCTTGTAAATTTAAACCCAGTCTTGCAAGTAGAAGGGCAAAACTTCTGAGTTTTACATTGAACAGTCCAACTAGGTAGTTTGCACATACTATGTCGACAAAGTGTATGTGTCAGCTATAGTCTCATGTTAAATTGCAAGTTTATACTTTTATCATTACATAGGTGTTGTTGATTCGTTTGATCTCTTGAACAATTGAACAACTATTTAGTTGTTTACAGTCACACATATCCAGTTGGAATGCTATAGCAGGGTTATTAGCCAGGCATGAGGCCTTTTGTCTTCTTAAAAAATATTTGTTTGGAATGATTGACGCGTCGTGCCACCGCTGCACTGTAAGACCCCTCAACAGCGATCAATCCCGTGTTTGCTCTTATTGATTGCCAGATTCACGCTCCTAGAGGATGTGAATGACAGTGACATCCTGTTGCAGGAGTAGCAGCGACGACGGCCGGTGAGCAGCAACCTGAGGTGCCGGTGTTAAGCGCGGATGGCCAGATCTGTACGGCGGAGGGCATGGCCGATGCTGGGATGGAGGTCTTGCTGCTAGCCTCCAAGCAGTCGGTAGGCGCAATGGATCCTAAAGCTCCAGGCTGGATCAAAAGGTATGTCGATTTGCAGTGTTACATGCTCACTGTGACTGAAAACTGGACTTATTAGTGTAGGCATAAACATTGCAGGCACTGATAAGAAAATATATCTTAAACAAGTACTGCGCCTTGAGATCTAGATGATTCTGCATTTAGTGTTATGATCTGTAATTATAGCTGATACTACTAAATGGCTCAGATGTACTTGCATCTTTAAAAATCAGTGATTTAACGAACATTCTGCCAATTGACACATGAAGCAGAGTATAAGAAGTTATAGCATGTTATAGATAAACCAGAGGAATTGGCATGTATATGCGTGTGTTCCTGATTATGTAGGGTACCTTACAGATTCAGTTGGGATATGTGGTCGAAGATTAGGACACTAATATCTGTGTAGGTTACATTTATTGTTGCTTAATTTATGATGTGCTCGTCTCGTCATTTTCATTCTGTGCGTGCAGGGTGAGGATTGGGGTGGAAGCCCCTGTAAGGACACCTTGCCCCAGTCAAGCACGAGCCGGCGGTGGTGACGCCGCATATGTTATCCAGGATCCTTCTCAGGGGTTTAGCCATCGGCGACGAGATCCAAAAGATGGCCACGGCGGCAGTGGTGGTGGCAGTTGCCCCGGGTGGTGATGTAGGGGGGAGGTACCAGTAGCAGGTGAGGATACTGTGCAATTTTGTTGTGAATCATTGTTGATTATTTGTCGTACTTCTTGTGTTTTGAAGATTTGATTCCACTCGTCTTGATACCCAAAAGGAGTTCGTTTCATGAATTCAAAAGATACTGAAATTAAAGGTCTGGCTTATATTTGGGGAGCTGACTCTTTTTAAAAATTGACATCTGAATGTAAATAAATGCCCTTGATATGTTCAAATTCCTATCATCCATTGTTGCAAATTTCTTCTAACTCAATACATCAGCTTCTTATCTTTTTTTGGTTCACCTTCACTCATCCTGACATTCATCGCCATCAAATATTTTACATACAATTGTTTTACATTGTTAGCCTGCTTATTTGCTCGTTTAACAAGCTTGAAATATATTCTACAATGCTGATAGTGATGGAGGGGTTTGTTTGAGGTGTACTGATGTAGAACCCTCCAATGTTTTCAAGTATTTTAGTTTCCTATTTTTTGCAATTTAGAATGTCTCATGATACATTTTCTTCTGCAATCTTATTTAGGTGAGCATGAAGATCTCTGAAACTTTTTCTTAGGAATACAGTAGCCAAGCTGCATTTGTTTCGTGCACATATATAAATGGATGGCTCTTCTTCTTAGAGCCCCAGGTTGTGGCAAAACCCCTATTGCTAGCACTTGCAGGAAAGCTCAACCAAAACCAAGAGGTATTTTTCTTTTTCTTCACTTCAACCAAGTCACTCATGTACAATGAGCAGCACTCAAACCACAAAATGATTTGCATCTCATTCATTTTCCGAATGTTCAATTCATGACCTCGCATTCTAAAACATAGCCCATAGCCAACCATGCATAATTTCTCCTGACAGAGGTACATATGTATGCCCACAAGGCCACAAGACATAAGTGTGTGTTGTAGGTAACATCAAAAATCAAACACAATAACCGTCGCTACAAGGGCTCACGAAGGGCTATGCCACATGTCTTTTACTGTGCCGATGGGGAAAAGTTAAAAAAGCGTCAAGCCATCGATTCCTTGCTCGTCTCCTCATTTTCACCATCTCTTGGTTTCTTTCCTGGTGGCTAGGGTTAGCGCGGTGGCCACCTCATCCCTGCTTGTGGCCTCGGTCGATTTAGCACCGCCGCCGCTCCTCAGCACGCAACCTCTCCTTTGCTCTCTGCCCCGCGGCTCCGCCTGTTCCTCCAGTGGCATCCAACCCCATCGCCATCTCCCACTTCCCTCTCTTATTCCCCTGTGCCTCGACGAGGTGGGAAAGCCGGCGCACACGGCAAAGGGCGGCTGTCGCTGTGGCTCCGACGCGATCACCGCGGAGGTGGAGGCGGAGCTGCGACAGCTGGTGGTGGACGGCCGCGATAGCGACGTCAGCTTCAACGAGTTCCATGACCTCCATTGCTACCTCAGGTTCGTTTCGTTGCTTACTCTGCTGTTGGAGTGTGAATAGATTTTGCAAGTGAATTTCTGTTGTACAACTGCAGTGGGGAGTTGCTTACAACTTTCAAAGGAGCAAGACAAGCAGACAACCCTGGAGGTAAAAATAAGAGTATAGATATATATATAGAGAGACTAAGTCAGATACGTTTAATTCACCAATGTTGTACTTTGTACATGATTAGGCACAATTATTCCATGGATTGAACAAGAATGCTATTGTTTGTCTGTCATAATGGAGATAAATAGATTGGTTCATGGTATGAGTATGCTTTATTATATAGCTCGTTGATATATTGATGATTCGGCCCTGAGCTAAGAAAGGTAAAATTTCTTTAAGAAAATAGTAAGAACTCTTCATTCGAACTCGGATACTTTGTCTAGATGCTACTTCTAGTGGTCCGTTTGTGCATCGAAGTAATACTACCCTTGATCGTGGTTTTCATAAACTGACTTTGAGTTGCTTAGCTGCATCTATTGGCGATTTACCTTTAGACTTGAATTGCAGTATCTGGAAGTAAGAGAGAAGCAATATGATGAGAAGATTTACCTTGACTTGTATACAGTAAGATATGACTACCAACTGGGCTGGATTTGTTTGTGTTGGATTGGGGCTTCTGAAGGAGAGGGGAAGGGGCAGTCTGTGCTTGCTTAGATGGTGTCACCGTTGATTTGTTTTTATTCGGTCCCTACTTGGTTATTTATCTTAGGGAGTTTGGATATGAGGATAATGGGGTTTATATGCCTATTGTGGTTGTAATCCTTTGAATCAAAGTGCTGGATTTATGGTACTGGATTGCGGTTTCTGAAAGAGAGGAGGGGTAGTCTGTGATTGTTTAGATGGTGTCACTGTTGGCCTATTTTGATTAGTCCCTGCTTGGTTATTTATCTCAGGGAGCTTGGTTAGGATGGTATTTGGAGTTCTATGCCTATTGTGTTTGCAATCCTGTGAATCAGAGTGCTCTTGTGAAGTGTCATTGATGGTTTCTTCTGATCAATCCCTGCTTAGCTGTTTGTCATAGGGATCATATGGGTCACATGGTTGTTTAGAAAAGAACATGGAGCATCTATGCCTATTGTGGTTGCAGTTCTGTGAAGCATAGTGTCATTTTTTGGTGTTAACTGGGTTATCCTGTGTAACATCCCCAGCCTCACACCACAGTGATCACCCACAGATCATGCCAAGTCACCATGATTAACTATGCTTGATCAACATTTCAACATATCTCATTCCAAATCCAATTCAAATCCTAATTCAAATCACAAGTGCAAAATGAAGTTGCATCAAAGTTGCTGTAAAAATGTTCACCATCTAGCAAATAATCCAAAACAATTTGTTGATAATTAAAACAACATCACTCCTATGCAAAGTTGAGCAGTAGCAATTAATCCAGTGCAATCTCAGCATTTTAAAATACTAATTCATTTATGAAAATTCCAAATAAAATTGCTTTGGCCTCCAAACTTCTTGGGGCAGTGTCTAAAATCACCAGAGATTTATTGGGACACCTCCCATATTTTTCCTAAGTGAACTAGTTACTCTAATAATTCCTTTTCTCTCTCTGGTATTAAAAAAAAAGCTAAAACAGAAAAACAGAGAAAGGAAAAAAGGCCAAAGGCCACTAACCTGGCAACTGGGCCACGCTGGCCCAGCCCATCTCCACCAACTCCTTCCCCGTGTCGCCGTCTCCATGGTCGTCGCGCATCGACCGCCCGCAGCTCGCCACGCCGATGAGGCAGACGGGCGAGGGGATAAGGGCAACCCCATCCCTTCCCCCTGGTCGCATCCTCCATTTGCCTCCCTCTCTCTGCTCCCTCGCTCTCCCTCTGGACTCCCTGGCCCCCCTCTTGCACTCCTCCCTCTCTCTGGCTCGAGCTTGACACGGCGCACCAGAGCCCGCCGTCGTGAACCACCACGACCACCGGCCTCCTCGCGCCGCGCCACCTTGCCCAGGAGGACGGCTGTGCTCCGGCTCGTCGCCAGCACCCTTGGAATGGAGTGGGGAGCCGCTCCATCGTCGCCCTGTTCATCTTCTTCAACCACGGGATCCGCCGGACGTCATGGGTCGATCCGCCGTCTACAGATCCTGCCCGGCCACCCCGCGCTGCTCCGCGTCATCGCTGTGAGCCCCCGCCTTCCCTGGACACCCTCTCTCTCCCTCCCGAATGCCGTAGCTAGCGTAGCCGTCGCTCCCGTAAGCTCAGCGCCGCCGTGCTCGTAGCTGCCATCGCTAAAGCGAGCAAAGGAAGCGCTCGAGCGCGTAGTCATTCTTCCACTGACCTGTAGATGGCCTGGCCCTTTTGGGATGGAACGTTGCGAGCCGCAACGCTGTTTTCGCCCACAACCGAATTCCGGCGGCCGCCATTGTCGCCGCCGTGCTCGACTCTGGCTATCGCAGGACCTCCCGCCGCTGCCAGTCGGACCACGCGAGCACCCGCTCTCCAACGGTGCATCCCGCTCGAGCTCTCGTCGCCGGGAATGGTCGGACGACCAGCTCCGTCGCCGTGGACTAACGCCGGCGATTAGCCGCCGGTTAACCCGGTGGTTAGCTACTAATTAAACTGCTAATGTGCCACTGACTACTGGGCCCCAGGCTGCTAACTAAATAGATTAGGACTTATTTAATCCCTGTTTGAATAGCTGACCCACTGACACGCGGGTCCCACTGGACCCGCTGACCAGTCAAAGGCTGACCAGTCAACTGCTGCGTCAGCAGTTGACTGGCCCCACCTGTCAGCCCCTCTGGTGCATACTGGGTGCAGTGCACCGGGTGCACCCAGCGTTTCCGGTTACTGATCAAATTCGAATTAATAAATCCAGAAATTCCAGAAAATCAATTAAATCTTTAAAAATTAATAACTTTTAAACCGTAGCTCAGATCGAAAAAGTTAAAACATGAAAGTTGCTCAGAACGACGAGACGAGTCTGATCGTGCCATCTGTTTCCTTGTCGGAACCTCCTACGTAGGAGAGCTCGTAACTCCGAGCTCGATTCCGGCTGATGAATAGTGCACACACACTGATTTATAATCCCCGGTTAATTCTAAAAATAACAAAAATGACTTAGAATCATACTTAGGCAACCTGCACTGCATCATAGCATCACACGCACCGTGTTGCATCTGTTTGCATTATATTTACTTGTTTCCTCCCCCTCTTCTTTTTCGGTAGACCCCGACGTTGCCATAGCTCCTGAGGCAGATGCCGCTCCGGAGTACGACTACGTCCCCGACGACCCTGCCCTTGCCGTCGACCAGACAGGCAAGCACCCCCATTTTGAGCATTCCTATATCACCTATTCTCTTCCCTCTTATGCTTGCATTAGATGTTACTGCTGCTGTTACCATCCTATATCTGTTGCATAGCCTATTTTATTGTAGCCTACTTTTGATACCTGCCTGTTCTCCTAAACTATTTAGTATAGGACGGGTAGAGCCTGATCAGAGACCCACTTGTCCCGACTGCCCCGCTGGACTCTCAGAAGACCCGAGCAACGGGATCGAAGATCAGACCCGGGCACCGCATGTCACTTCCCCTATGTTGTTCGACACTACTGGGTTACTATCGAGTGCCGAGGGTGATACCTCGACAGCACTTCAGATGATAACCTTGTAGGTTAGTTAATCGGTCGTGGTAAGCGAGGGTGATTACTCCTACACCACCCCCGATACCGACGCCGTCGCGCAACCTCTCAAGTGTGGACCTCGAGGGTGATTCCTCCTTCGTTCACCTTGATGATATCATCGAGCGGGAATTCCATCGAGGGTGATTCCTCAGGGTTCCCCTTTGGTGTCAGACACACTGAGACTTGGTTATTATGACTGAACACTAAACCATGATACTATGATACTAAAGACGGGTCGGCCCTGAGGGGTACCCGCGCGAGCATGAATGCGAAGTGATGTGGAGTCGGGTTGACCTGAGAGGTGCCCGCGAGATAACTACGAGGCGTGGCCGGGCATTCTTAGCCCTTGCCGCAAGTCCTCGAGACGGGGCGACGGGGTCACATCGATCGTGAGTCTCTGCTCGTTACCGCGCGCTCCTAATCCACTATGGTTTGGATATTTGATCCGAGGGGCCTCTGGCCCGATAGCACTAACCATCACGTGGGCATAGTATGGGCGTTCTACGTCGTATACTTCAGCCGAAGCTTAATAGACGTCAGCGACTGAGCGGCGCGCGCTGGATTAGACTGGTTACGCAACCGCGCTTGTATTAAGGGGTTGCTAGGTCTGCTTCCAGCCGCCCACGCAACGCGCAGGAGTTCCCGGGGCGAAGGCCCAAGACCCCTGGGGGCATAGGTTAGACCGGCGTGCTGACCTCTCTGTTAAGTATTTGGTCGGGTTGTGGCGTGTTGCTTAGCCGAGGTCGGGCATGACCCAGAAAAGTGTGTCCGGATGGAGTTAAGCGAGCGTGGTGGGTAAGTTGATGCACCCCTGCAGGGAAGAAACTTCTATCGATAGCCTGTCCTACGGTAACGGACACTCGGAGTTGTATCCCGATCGGTACAACTAGAACATGACCTGAGATGAGAACTGGATAGTACGGCTCTGGGATTGCTTTCTCGCTAGGAGTCGAGGAAGAATCTCTGGTCGAGGTTGATGACTTCACATTATGTTATTCTGCTCTCTTCTAATGCTGCGAGACCGTTGAAGATGTTGAAGATGCTAGTCTTTGATAGGACTAGGCTTTCCCCCTCTATTCTGGCATTTCTGCAGCCCAGTCCACATATACAGCCCCCTTTGAAAATGTTGCATATGTAGTGTAGATCCTTGCTTGCTGAGTACTTCGGATGAGTACTCACGTTTGCTTTATTTTCTTTTTCCCCCATATCCCATTTGATGCCACCAGACGACGGAGCCCCTGAGCCAGATGCCCCAGTCGACGACCAGTACTACTAACAGCCCGGAGAGTACTACTACTACGAGGAGCCGACTGACGACCAGGAGTAGGATCGGAGGGTCCAGGGCAGGAGGCCTATGCCTTTCGATCGTATTATTTTATTTTGCCCCGCCTTCTTAAAGGCTTATCTCCATTTCTGTAATATATCTGTACCCAGATATCTGATGCTTCCGCTGACGCTTGTTTGCCATCAAGCTTATGTATTCGAGCCCTCGAGGCCCTGGCTTGTAATATAATGCTTGTATGACTTTATTTATGTTTTAGAGTTGTGTTGTGATATCTTCAAGTGAGTCCTTAGGCTTGATCGTGTGCATTTGCGTGTATGGTTAGTGCACGATTAAGCCGGGGTCGTCACAGGTTGGTATCAGAGCCGAATGCCTCTAGGAATCCCCCTATCCAACTCTTTGGCCGAAGTTGAGTCTAGTAGTCCAAAACTGTTTTACTAACTTGGCTGTGTGGCTTACGGGCCCACGTCGCCAACTGGGTGGTATTAGGATCTTTTATTCCTCATCTATACTCTGGGACTCTGATCTCTCTTCTATTCGGGTTAAATGATTTTGCTAACTCTGGCATTAGGATCTCGTAACCCCTTCCTCCCGGAGAGCCCCTTCAACACAAATGGTCGCCTGCTTCATCAGAAGACTCCAAAGATACTCCTCGAAGTTCCCAAGACCCTTGTGCCCACTATCTTTGCAATTCCTGACCACCATTAAATCTCCGTGGATAACATCCTTTTCGTTGCACCCTCTTCCCCAGTTGCTCTGGTTATTACCAGATATCCCGAGAAACACTTCGTTGACCTGAGAATCATTTGAACCTACTGCCATGCAGCTTCTTTCGCACTGCGAATAATCCTTCACACTTATCGGGGATTCGTTCATCCCCAGTTGTTCATATGCCTCACAAAATTCTTTGAAGTGCAATTCGATCTTCCAAAGATCCTCTGCAGCCTATCGCTCTTGAATATCCTTGCCGACCTGAGTAGTGGTTAAATCCTTATGTCTGGCTATATTCACTGGTATCCTTTGACACCCCCATTTTGGTCTTATTGATTCAACATGAGTGCGAAGGCACGTAATCATCAGTTGATCGTTCTAAATCATCTTTCCGGTTCAGACCTTCTTCTGAACATGAGCTGGTTCTCGACCAATCAAGTATTGATTGATTGTCCAACTAGCATGTACAAATCACTCGTCCCTCTGCCCAGGTGAACTAATTGTCACTCCTGACTTTGGAAATCATGAACCCTCTGAATTTTTATACTTGAGTTGTTCAAGTGGTTCCTTAATTCGATGTGCTTGCCTCCCGATTTTCCTCAGGAGGACTCTCAACGGGAACCAGTTGTTAAAACCTTACCCCGTTAGCTCTCACGGATCACTTGATTTCTTTTGAGGACAATTATTCGACCGATTCTTTTCTATTCTAAGAACTTTATCGGTTCCTTCCCCGATGACATTGCCTTTGGCACTGAAGCATTCCCTGCTTCTTGCCGACTGTATATCCGCCCAACTTGCATGGCACGGAGAGGTAGTGCATTACTTCTCCATATTGACCTGGGACTGACTACTGACCAGGACATGTCACGTAACCATGGTTGGAGATCTCTGCAAGACGGAACGCTAAAGTTGTTCATCTAGTTACTCATATTTGGACAAAGCTTTTGCTTCTGATCCTTCGTTTCTGAACCATAACTCCTTTGTACTTAAACGTCGGATTGTTCTGATGTTTCTATAATCTGATGCCGTCACATTCTTTCTTCTTCTGGTTAAGTACCGCTACTCACGTCAGATCCTTTGCTGACCACCTGCTCTTTTGTTGGATTATTATCCGACAATGTCCTTCATCTTCTATCTGTGAGAATTCTTTCCCTGTTGCAATTGCCTTCGGCAATGCGGTATCATGTAATTATTTTTGTCCATATTCAATTATGAAATGTTGTTTGTTGCTTCTATAAGCGTGGGGTATAGATCCGTAAATGCCCCTATGGGTTGAGTCTATGCCTTCGCTAGCTGTGAGAACCCACAAGGCTTCATGTGCCATACCTTATGTTGTTCCACCAGTTAAACTTTCAAACTCTAAACATTCTTAATAGAGAGCAGTGAATGAGAAGTTGTTCATTAAAGAAGTGGGAGTCGACCTTGAACCTTTGTGTTCATTCCCATGGACCCGATGAAGAACTTATCATGGAAGCTTCTCGTAAAAATAATTATTTCCTTGGTACAAGTTCATCTTGAATCTACGAATTAATCCTTTGCAATCATGGTTCCGACCATATTTCCTCCTTGATTCCATTTTCTAGATAAGATAAAAATTCTTGTCCTCTGCAGATCATTTTCCCCGTCCAACCTCTGCTCCGACTTACCTTCTGGTGCTACCCCTAGTACTTGTTACTCGGGAAGTCTAACACCCCATCACAACATTCCAAGCCGGATCGGCTATATTTTTGTCGTGCCAACTTTCAACTGTGCTACTTGGTCCTTATGCCCGGAGCAACTTTTGACGATGAGCGAAGCTTACGTCGATCCTCCTCATCTTATCATTTCATCTCGAGCAACAAGTTTGATTTCGAGCTTGAGTCGTATCCGTGGTTCCAATAAACTTTTCGCCTCATCGTTCCTTACAGTTGATGTCGTCATCGTTCGATGGCATCTTCATAGAGCCTCCCGACAAATGTGATGTGATCATCGCCCATATTTGACTTGTTCCAAGTTATCGATTAACTTCATGGTGAGAATTATCATCCTTGCTCTTCGATGATTTGTGTTATCATCGATGACATCCTTGACTTTCGACCAACACAAACCTGGTTGTGTTCGGTTATTCCTTACGTTCCGAGATACCCTTGTAATTGTTTCTCGGTACCTCTTGAGATCTTCGAACCCAATCTTTACTTGACACCATATCATTGCTGCCTCAAAGCATGACTGTGTTATTCCGAACTCCAGCATGAACGTTGGAAGCACATTGCCAAATGTGTCTCGATCAATTATCCAAACACCGTTGTATGGGTAATATCATGATTCATCCCTCGCCCTTTTCCCTAAAAGCTTTTGAAATTGTTGTCCCATCATGTATGTCCTGTTCCGCTTTTCCTAGGACATAATATACTCCCAATACTTGTGTGAAAACACATTTTCCTTTCCATTGTTTTGTTTAACCTTTCTTGTGATCTCTATGATATAAGCAGAAATAATTCCCTGCTTATAAAACACCTCGGTATACAACTCTGTCAGTAAGACCCTGTTACTATTGTTGATGACATTCTGGTAACCACCGATGGATGAGAACTTTGCCTATTGGTCCGCCTCGTTCAACGAGCAGGAAAATGGTTCTCTTCGTCCCTCGCCCTTGGTACTGATGTTGTCGCCGACATACTAATAGACTATTCTCTAACATACCTTGTTGTCGTGACCGGTAAGATGCCACCGTTCTCCCTACTTTTGATCGACACCCCTCCACAGATCCACAGGATCGGAACCTGACTCTCCTGTACATCCTTAATTCCGAAGTATTCTGTGCACCTGACTTCGTATGTAATTCACGAGCTAACTTCCTCACCATGTTTCATTCCGGTATCAGAGGCAACCTTATTCCTCATTGCTCTGAAACCCTTTATCATCTGTTTTAGGCATCAGCTGGAATGCCTACCTGATTGAAATTCGTTGGACCTCCTTATATCATTCTTGATATATTCCCAGATGCTGCTAAGCCTTCTTCCCTGAGACAATTACCGGATGCTAATCCTTCTAGGCTTCCGTCCCTATACCCTTTTACTCCCCGCTTAAATCTCAGGACGAGATTTCTTGTAGTGGGGGAGATTTGTAACATCCCCAGCCTCACACCACAGTGATCACCCACAGATCATGCCAAGTCACCATGATTAACTATGCTTGATCAACATTTCAACATATCTCATTCCAAATCCAATTCAAATCCTAATTCAAATCACAAGTGCAAAATGAAGTTGCATCAAAGTTGCTGTAAAAATGTTCACCATCTAGCAAATAATCCAAAACAATTTGTTGATAATTAAATCAACATCACTACTATGCAAAGTTGAGCAGTAGCAATTAATCCAGTGCAATCTCAGCATTTTAAAATACTAATTCATTTATGAAAATTCCAAATAAAATTCCTTTGGCCTCCAAACTTATTGGGGCAGTGTCTAAAATCACCAGAGATTTATTGGGACACCTCCCATATTTTTCCTAAGTGAACTAGTTACTCTAATAATTCCTTTTCTCTCTCTGGTATTAAATAAAAGCTAAAACAGAAAAACAAAGAAAGGAAAAAGGCCAAAGGCCACTTACCTGGCAACTGGGCCGCGCTGGCCCAGCCCATCTCCACCAACTCCTTCCCCATGTCGCTGTCTCCATGGTCGCCGCGCATCCACCGCCCGCAGCTCGCCACGCCGATGAGGCAGATGGGCGAGGGGATAAGGGCAACCCCATCCCTTCCCCCTGGTCGCCTCCTCCATTTGCCTCCCTCTCTCCGCTCCCTCGCTCTCCCTCTGGACTCCCTGGCCCCCCTCTTGCACTCCTCCCTCTCTCTGGCTCGAGCTTGACACGGCGCACCGGAGCCTGCCGTCGTGAACCACCACGACCACCGGCCTCCTCGCGCTGCGCCACCTTGCCCAGGAGGACGGCTGTGCTCCGCCTCGTCGCCAGCACCCTTGGAACGGAGTGGGGAGCCGCTCCATCGTTGCCCCGTTCATCTTCTTCAACCATGGGATCCGGTGGACATCATGGGTCGATCCGCCGTATACAGATCCTGCCCGGCCACCCCGCGCTGCTCCGCGTCATCGCTGTGAGCCCCCGCCTTCCATGGACACCCTCTCTCTCCCTCCCGAATGCCGTAGCTAGCGTAGCTGTCGCTTCCGTAAGCTCAGCGCCGCCGTGCTCGTAGCCGCCATCGCTAAAGCGAGCAACGGAAGCGCTCGAGCGCGTAGTCATTCTTCCACTGACCTGTAGATGGCCTGGCCCTTTTGGGATGGAACGTTGCGAGCCGCAATGCTGTTTTTGCCCATAACCGAATTCCGGCGGCCGCCATTGTCGCCACCGTGCTCGACTCTGGCTATCGCAGGACCTCCCGCCACTGCCAGTCGGACCACGCGAGCACCCGCTCTCCAACGGTGCCTCCCGCTCGAGCTCTTGTCGCCGGGAATGGTCGGACGACTAGCTCCATCGCCGTGGACTAACGCCGGCGATTAGCCGCCGGTTAACCCGGTGGTTAGCTACTAATTAAACTACTAATGTGCCACTGACTACTGGGCCCCAGGCCGCTAACTAAATAGATTAGGACTTATTTAATCCCTGTTTGAATAGCTGATCCACTGACACGCGGGTCCCACTAGACCCGCTGACCGGTCAAAGGCTGACCAGTCAACTGCTGCGTCAGCAGTTGACTGGCCCCACCTGTCAGCCCCTCTGGTGCACACTGGGTGCAGTGCACCGGGTGCACCCAGCGTTTCCGGTTACTGTTCAAATTCGAATTAATAAATCCAGAAATTCTAGAAAATCAATTAAATCTTTAAAAATTAATAACTTTTAAACCGTAGCTCAGATCGAAAAAGTTAAAACATGAAAGTTGCTCAGAACGACGAGACGAGTCTGATCGTGCCGTCTGTTTCCTTTTCGGAACCTCCTACGTAGGAGAACTCGTAACTCCGAGCTCGATTCGGGCCGATGAATAGTGCACACACACCGATTAATAATCCCCGGTTAATTCTAAAAATAACCAAAATGACTTAGAATCATACTTAGGCAACCTGCACTGCATCATAGCATCACACGCACCGTGTTGCATCTGTTTGCATTATATTTACTTGTTTCCTCCCCCTCTTCTATTTCGGTAGACCCTGATGTTGCCATAGCTCCTGAGGCAGACGCCGCTCCGGAGTACGACTACGTCCCCGACGACCCTGCCCTTGCCGTCGAGTAGACAGGCAAGCACCCCCATTTTGAGCATTCCTATATCACCTATTCTCTTCCCTCTTATGCTTGCATTAGATGTTACTGCTGCAGTTACCATCCTATATCTGTTGCATAGCCTGTTTTATTGTATCCTACTTTTGATACCTGCCTGTTCTCCTAAACTGTTTAGTATAGGACGGGTAGAGCCTGATCAGAGACCCACTTGTCCCGACTGCCCCGCTGGACTCTCAGAAGACCTGAGCAACGGGATCGAAGATCAGATCCGGGCACCACACGTCACTTCCCCTATGTTGCTCGACACTACTGGGTTACTATCGAGTGCCGAGGGTGATACCTCGACAGCACTTCAGATGATAACCTTGTAGGTTAGTTAATCGGTCGTGGTAAGCGAGGGTGATTCCTCCTACACCACCCCCGATACCGACGCCATCGCGCAACCTCTCAAGTGTGGACCTCGAGGGTGATTCCTCCTTCGTTCACCTTGATGATATCATCGAGCGGGAATTCCATCGAGGGTGATTCCTCATGGTTCCCCTTTGTTGTCAGACACACTGAGACTTGGTTATTATGACTGAACACTAAACCATGATACTATGATACTAAAGACGGGTCGGCCCTGAGGGGTACCCGCGCGAGCATGAATGCGAAGTGATGTGGAGTCGGGTTGACCTGAGAGGTGCCCGCGAGATAACTATGAGGCGTGGCCGGGCATTCTTAGCCCTTGCCGCAAGTCCTCGAGACGGGGCGATGGGGTCACATTGATCATGAGTCTCTGCTCGTTACCGCGCGCTCCTAATCCACTACGGTTTGGATATTTGATCCGAGGGGCCTCTGGCCCGATAGCACTAACCATCATGTGGGCATAGTATGGGCGTTCTGCGTCGTATACTTCAGCCGAAGCTTAATAGACGTTAGCGACTGAGCGGCGTGCGCTGGATTGGACTGGTTACGCAACCGCGCTTGTATTAAGGGGTTGCTAGGTCTGCTTTCGGCCGCCCACGCAACGCGCAGGAGTTCCCGGGGCAAAGGCCCAAGACCCCTGGGGGCATAGGTTAGACCGGTGTGCTGACCTCTCTGTTAAGTATTTGGTCGGGTTGCGGCGTGTTGCTTAGCCGAGGTCGGGCATGACCCAGAAAAGTATGTCCGGCCGGAGTTAAGCGAGCGTGGTGGGTAAGTTGGTGCACCCCTGCAAGGAAGAAACTTCTATCGATAGCCTGTCCTATGGTAACGGACACTCGGAGTTGTATCCCGATCGGTACAACTAGAACATGACCTGAGATGAGAACTGGATAGTACGGCTCTAGGATTGGTTTCTCGCAGGGAGTCGAGGAAGAATCTCTGGTCGAGGTTGATGACTTTACTACTATACTTTACATTATGTTATTCTGCTCTCTTCTAATGCTGCGAGACCGTTGAAGATGTTGAAGATGCTAGTCTTCGATAGGACTAGGCTTTCCCCCTCTATTCTGGCATTTCTGCAGCCCAGTCCACATATACAGCCCCCTTTGAAAATGTTGCATATGTAGTGTAGATCCTTGCTTGCTGAGTACTTCGGATGAGTACTCACGTTTGCTTTATTTTCTTTTTCCCCCATATCCCATTTGATGCCACCAGACGACGGAGGCCCTGAGCCAGATGCCCCAGTCGACGACCAGTACTACTGACAGCCCGGAGAGTACTACTACTACGGGGAGCCGACTGATGACCAGGAGTAGGATCGGAGGGTCCAGGGCAGGAGGCCTATGCCTTTCGATCGTAGTATTTTATTTTGCCCCGCCTTCTTAAAGGCTTATCTCCATTTCTGTAATATATCTGTACCCAGATATCTGATGCTTCCACTGACGCTTGTTTGTCATCAAGCTTATGTATTCGAGCCCTCGAGGCCCTGGCTTGTAATATAATGCTTGCATGACTTTATTTATGTTTTAGAGTTGTGTTGTGATATCTTCAAGTGAGTCCTTAGGCTTGATCGTGTGCATTTGCGTGTATGGTTAGTGCACGATTAAGCCGGGGTTGTCACATCCTGATGGCTCTTAGTTTCCTATTTCTAATCATGTATGAGGTATTAGTGTTTTATTGCTAATTGTTTTGCCCTTTATTAATACAGGCCCAGGCCGAACCAGAGAAGGTGAGGACGACAAGCTAAGGTCAGACGCCTTTCAATTCGCCCTGCGCGTTTGTGGTGGCCTGATGACGCCGGATGTTGTGGCTGGGCTGGAGTACGCCCTTGAGACCACTTGCTAGGACAACACCATGTGTCCCCATCGCCATCATCCTCGCTGCAGGTGCGCTTGATTGCAGGACCCCCTCCCTCCTCTCCCCCAGCTCATCTACGATCTCCTTATTTTGTGGTTCAATAGAATGGAACACTTGGATTCATGCCCGTCTGCCACCGACCAGCTGTAATGCAGGGAGGTTAATCCGTGAGCGTAGAGTTGCCATTGCTAAAAATGGTGGTGCTACTGAGCGGTAGTCGACACAGCGGAAGTGCCGTGTGCCATGTCCATTGGCTGAGCGGCGAGGTGGAGTTGCCGCTATTGAAAATGGTGGTGGTACCATGAGGAAGCAGTGAACTTGCACTGCCTTCAATGCACCAACAATGGTGTTATTCAAAGATTTATTAAGCTAGAATATCAATATTTAGTTTGGATTGAAATAGTTAGGTCTATCACAAAAGGCATACCTGGCTTGCCTAAATAAATACTTTATGCTCGTACCATATACTTTCTCCAGTCGAAAACTTCCCTTTATTTTGCAGGAAACTAGAGAGAAAAAGGTAGTTCTGATCTCATGGTGCGCATGTAGTATTGTGGAGCTCCCATGCTCTAAAAAGGGCAACCAAATTGTGCGTAGTTTAATCTCTTGCTTGGATGTTTGTGAGGAACTATGACCGCTTTATAATTTTGTTCCTGGTATGGATTGTTCATTGCCATTTTATTATTTTTCCTGATAATATATGGATGTTCATTGCATAATGCATTTGGTTTTCATCCGTGTTTTACTAATTTTTTACGGTCATGTTCTATTGTGTATCTTTGTAAAGAATCGGCAAATTATTTATCTGCTTGTTGCTACACAAGGATTATGGTTTTGCTTCACATGAAGGAGAAGAGAAAAAAATGAAAGGGATAGATGATCTGCCTAGTAGCCATCAAGATTTTAGCTATCTTTTTTTTCTCAAACGGTCATATGGTAGTATTTTTAGTGCTCTTTGTCATTTAGTTTAAATCTATGCAGTATTGCAGTTACAAATACATCTTTAGTTTAGGGGAATCTTACCAGATAAGATAGTCTAATCCTAGAGCGTCAGTAAATTTATATTTTCAGATAGGACCAGTGAAATGGATAGCATGGTTTAAGCTTGGCTCATGTATTGCTTGTGCTTTTCTTCTACTCATTTTTCGTGAATGTTACTCATTGATTTACAGGGATGGAAGATTTTTTATTTGATGTACGTAGCTAGCAAACAATTGGACCAGGTTTCAGAAAGTGTTCATGTACGTTTCTTTGTCCTATATTCACTGGAACATTGTTATTAAACTGTGTCATGGAGGTTCATTAGTAGACATGTCCCAGTCATTAATTATTCAGTAAATGAGTGCTTATGTCCTCAACTATCGGGAGGAATAGCTGTTGGATATCAAAACTTACATTTTAAAAAGCACTTCTTGCATTATTTGTTTGTTCTCAATTTTTATTAAATCCAAAAGCCCTTGATTTGAACACAACTGCCACTGCTCACTTAGGGATGGCAGTAGCAAAACATGTGTGAAGCAGGGGCAGGAAGAAGAATTCAACAACTGAATGAGCATGCTCTTCTCTTATTAGGAGGACAAGCCCTCATTTGGTAAGCTCCTGCTTCCTACGACTTCCTCTTAGTTGTAGATTAGTATAATTCATATGTTAATTGAGATGAGTTCAACAACTACATGAGCATGTGCTCCTTTTAGTAGGAGGACAATTCCTCATTTGATAAGCTCATGCTTCATGTAGCCTACAGCTGGCTATTAGGTTAGTCTAATTAATTTGGTAATTGAGATGCCTTTTGAGAAATACAGAATAGTCTTACCAATTATTTTCAGTTGGCTGCTAGATTAGTCTAATTCATGATTTTTAATAGCTAACAAGTGACTCATCATCTGAGGAAGAAGAGCAACCAGAGCAATCGACAATGTGCGAGTATGTCTGCTTCATGCTTTACAGGGAGCCGGATGGCTGTCCTAAGTAGAGGGTCGATGTTGTGAACATATTCAAAGGAGGCGCCATGACGTAGGTCTTTACACGAGGTGAAGTTGGGAAAAACTTCATATCCTGATCATCTAAAAATCTTTCCTGCTTGCTATAGTACTCTATTTCATGATGCACTATTAAATTTATTCTAACTTTTATAAATATTCGGTGGTTGGTTAATTTATCCACCCATTAGGTTTCTCACATTTTCTTCTTAATTTTATAAATGTCCGGTGCTTGAAGAATCACATTATTTTCACTATATTAGTATATGAGGATTGAGTTTTTTTCTCATTTATTTTGAAAGTGAGTATCAGTTTTGATTAGTCATTATCTTTGACCCTTTGATAGTGAGTTGATAGAATAATTTCTCATTTCAAAATTCCCTCCCTTCATCCCCTCCTCTTCGAAGATCTATTCCTTTTGTGAATTTTTTGTTTCAGGTTCTGAAGAGGAGGTTTCTGCACCCTGGTTCATGTCTTTAGTGGGAAAATTAATGTGATGCTTGGCTGATTGGTGGTGAATCAGATCTAGCACAGAATCACATGTTACATCATTACCATTATGAGTATGGTTTAAGTATCTTTGGTTGAATTCGTGGATTGTCTCTTCTGCAGTTTGTGGATTGTTATCCTTCATTAAGGTGTTTTGACTGAATAGAAGCAGATCAAGAACCTTTGTCCTTGGCCCTCCAATGCCAGCCCTTTGTATGATATTTTTGTCATCTAGATTTCTATAGATGATTGTGTTCATATTGATAGTAATTGCTCTTGTGTTTTTCTTAGTAATTGCACGGAGATCCCTTTTGTGATTGCTTAGCAATTGCTCGTGTATATTTTCTTCTCAGTACTTCTCGGTGTCCTTCACCGGAATACCAGTTAAAAACATGCCTATCAAATCTCCAGTTAGAAATATCAGGCTCGTCTGATAAAAGGAGCCGTTAACAACCAACTGGATGAATAACTGCTCGTGCTACATACGCCTGTGTTGAACGATTTTTCTAGCCATTTTCATGGAGGGTGCTAACACACATGCTAATCAAAGCATTAATCAAGGTCATGTATGTATTATACCCACCACAAATGCGCACAGTACCGCCAAAAGTGCTGGGTGCCTACCTGGCACCGCAAAAGAAGGACTCAGGAGGCGCGCCAATGGCGCGCCCCAACCCCTAGTAACAACCAAGAGTTCCCAATATCTTCCATACTAGATACATTGTAGGCGGTTCCCAAACAAAAAGGTAAAGTTTTTTACTCCCCCTCCACCAACAATCACACTCCACGGCTTGTCCGAAACAACGGGTACCGTCCAACTATCAACAATCCTGGGGGAGTTTTGTTTGCCATTATTTGCGATTTTGTTTTTGATCTTTTGATCATAGGATTGGGCATCCCAATTACCAGCCACTCTCTCATGAATGATAAGTGAATAAACACTCATCGTGAGAATAACCCACCTAGCATGGAAGATACTGACATCCCCTAGTCGCTACATGAGCGATTCGGGCATAAAAACAAATTATTATTTGAAGGTTTAGAGTTTGGCACATGCAAATTTACTTGGAACGGCAGGTAAATACCGCATATAGGTAGATATGGTGGACACTCATGGAAGAAACTTGGTTCAAGGATTTTGGATGCACAAGCAGTATTCCCGCTTAGTACAGAAATTTTGGCTAGCAAAAGATTCTAAATAGCAAGCACCACATGTTGGAGGATCCATAACAATATAACTTCTATACAAATATACCCAAGCATAACTCATTACGTTATCTTCCTTGTTCAACTTCAACTAATTTTCTCAAGTTTGAAAATAATTAATGGGTCTCACAATCATAGAAGATGTCCAAGATAGTATATTTATATGTGAAATCTCTCTTCCTTCAATATTCTTTCATGAATTGTTCAAGTGACCACTACAATGTTTGCTAACTTTCAATAAATTTACCACCTCTACTTCTTATATGTGAAGTCATTACTCCCCATGGTATAAGCATATGAAGCATATATAATTTCAGATTTATGATATTCAATTCATTCAACCATTTACTCATAGGATATAAGTGAAGCCCGTGAGTAAATGACAAACTACTCCATAAAGATATAAGTGAAGATCAATGAGTAGTCAAATAATTAAGTAGCTATGTGAAGACTCTCTCTCATAAAGAAAATTTAGATCTTAATTACTTTATTCAAACAGCAAGCAAAACAAAATAAAATGACATTCTAAAAATAGCACACATCGTGTGAAGAAGCAAAAACTTAGGCTCGACCAATACTAACCGATAATTGTTGATGAAGAAAGGTGGGATGCCTACCAGGGCATCCCCAAGCTTAGATGCTTGAGACTTCTTGAAATATTATATTGGGATGCCTTGGGCATCCCCAAGCTTGAGCTTTTGTGTCTCCTTAATTCCTTTTATATGATGGTTTCCCTAAATCTTAAAAACTTCATGCACATAAAACTCAACAAGAACTTGTGACAAAAGTTAGTATAAATCAAATACAAAACCTTATCATTCTCTACAGTAGCAAATCACTAAAATTATTATTTGACATTGCATACTAAATGCCTCTGCATATTTAATACTCCTATCCTCAAATAGAATCATTAAACAAGCAAACATATGCAAACAATGCAAACATAACAGCAATCTGTCAAAACAGGACAGTCTGTAAAGAGTGCAATTGTACTCATACTTCCCTAACTCCAAAAATTCTGAAAACCAACCACACTGTATAAAAATTGTTATTACTCATTGTGTAAAAATTTCAAGATTTTACCACGTTCTGACTTTCTAGAAGAATTCAGACAATGATAGAAAACTTTCTGTTTTCAAAACAGCAACATATAGACTTGCAAAATAAGCATGGTAAAGGCTATCCTTGAAACTTTTATTGAAATAAAAGATACATAACATTACTCTAAATAACAGCAAGAAAATCCTAATAAAATAAAATGACGCTCCAAGCAAAACTCATATTATGTGACGAATAAAAATATAGTCTCAATTAAATTTACCGATGATGTTGGAGACGAAAGAGGGGATGCCTTCCAGGGCATCCCCAAGCTTAGTTGCTTGGATCTTCCTTGAATATTACCTTGGGGTGCCTTGGGAATCCCCAAGCTTAGGGTCTTGTCACTCCTTATTCTCCTCATATCGATATCTCACCCAAAATTTGAAAACTTCAATCACACAAAACTTAACGGAACTTCGTGAGATGGGTTAGTATGATAAAACAAATCATTCACTTTGGTAATGTCAAGACAAGATTCAAAAATTTTATCACCTGATACCTACTGTACCCTATCATTTCTACAATTTATATTGAGCAATATAAGCCATAGAAACAAGGAAACAAGCAAACTATGCATCGAAAACAGAATCTGTCAAAAACAGAACAGTCTGTAAAGATATGAATTAAGCTCATACTTCTGTTACTCCAAAAATTCTGAAAATTTTGGACAACGTAGTCAATTTGTATACCAATCAACTGTAAAAATTTCATAAGTTTTCCACGTTCCAGTAAAAGATAGGAATTTCTTCACTGGACACAAAAGTTTCTGTTTTTGCACAGAATCAAGTCAACCATCAACCACACTATCCCAAAGGCTTTACTTGGCACTTTATTGAAACAAAAGCTATAAAACATGATTAATACAGTATCTTAATCATGTGAACACACAAAAACAGTAGGGGTAAATATTGGGTTGTCTCCCAACAAGCGCTTTTCTTTAATCCCTTTTTAGCTAGGCATGATGATTTCAATGATGCTCACATAAAAGATAAGAATTCAAACATAAAGAGAGCATCATGAAGAATATGACTAGCACATTTAAGTCTAACCCACTTCCTATGCCTAGGGATTTTGTGAGCAAACAACTTATGGGAACAATAATCAACTAGCATAGGAAGGTAAAACAAGCAAAACTTCAAGATTTTAAGCACATAGAGAGGAAACTTGATATTATTGCAATTCCTACAAGCATATACTCCTCCCTCATAATGATTTTCAGTAGCATCATGAATGAATTCAACAATATAACCATCACATAAAGCATTCTTTTCATGAGCCACAAGCATAGAAATTTTATTACTCTCCACATAAGCAAATTTCTTCTCATGAATAGTAGTGGGAGCATCATATGAAACTTGAATACTATAAATTGTTTCCACATTAAAAGAGTAATGTTCAGTAAAAGGATATTCAAAATTATGACAATAATTATCACTACTTTTTATAACATAAGTATCCTCACAATAATCATCATAAGTAGCAACTTTGTTCTCATCATAGTCAATTGATACCTCTTCCGAAATAGTGGAATCATTACTAAATAAAGTCATGACCTCTCCAAATCCACTTTTATCATTATAATAAGATTCAACACCCTCCAAAATAGTGGGATCACTACTTCCTAAAGTTGACACTCTTCCAAACCCACTTTCATCAATATAAATCATCGTAAATAGGAGGCATGCTATCATCATGATAAATTTGCACATCAAAACTTGGGGGACTAAAAATATCATCTTCACTAAACATAGCATCCCCAAGCTTGGGACAAACATTAATTGCAGCAAATAAATTCTCAAGCATGTCATTCTCATCAAACACATCATCCCCAAGCTTGTGCCTTTGCATATCATAAGCATAATAACTTTCATCATTAATAGTACAAATAGCACCAATAGTATAGCAATTATTATCATCACAATGAGTAATAGGCATAACAATAATAGGAGCAACATCATTTGGGAGAGATACCTTTTTACCTTTGCTTCTCCGTCTTTTCTTTTTCTTCTTCACATCAAGTGTGGGTTTAATCACCTTTTTGGAGCTCCTTATTGATGAGATTGGTTGAATAAAAAGCTCCTCCTCGTTACCTGATTCATCATAAGAAAAAATAGGAGGATATTGGGAAACCTCTTCCCCTTCATTAGTATTCTCTTCATCTTCTATTTGTTTTCTTGTCTTCAAGTAATTGGCAATATAAGGATTCTCAATGCAATTCACCGCACAATACATATAAATTTCATTTAGATCAAAATCAATCATTTTCATGAGAACCCAATCAGGAACATCATTAGTTTTATGTTTCATTTCTTCATACCCCAAAAATAGACTAAGTTCATTATGATGCTCAAGGGTAATGAGGTTATCACAATTTTTGGAAACAATTCGATCATGAAATAATTCACATTGGAAATTAAAATGACCACGTTCATTGCAAAGTTCACAAGGATGGCGAGAAAAATTAAGTCTTTCAGGACAAACATCTAGCCTCTCTTGCAACCATTTAGTTTCTAAATACTTATGCCTCTTGCAAAATCTATCTTCCCTTTTTAGTGTGTATTTGCAAACTCTATGCACTCCACAAAAATTGACATGCTTATAAGAGATATTTTCATCATGACTAGTGCAATCATCATTAGTACTATGGATATTCAAAGAATTCATACTAGCAACATTGCAATCATGCTCATTATTCAAAGATTGTATGTCAAATATTTTATTGCATTCTTCCTCTAGCAATTGAGCACAATTATCGGAATCCTTATTTTCACGAAAAACATTAAAAAGATGAAGCATATGAGGCAACCTCAATTCCATTTTTTTGTAGTTTTCTTTTATAGACTAAACTAGTGATAAAACAATAAACTAAAAGATTCGATTGCAAGATCTAAAGATATACCTTCAAGCACTAACCTCCCCGGCAACGGCGCCAGAAAAGAGCTTGATGTCTACTACGCAACCTTCTTCTTGTAGACTCGTGTTGAGCCTCCAAGCGGAGAGTTTTGTAGGATAGTAGCAAATTTCCCTCAAGTGGATGACCTAAGGTTTATCAATCCCTGGGAGGCGTAGGATGAAGATGGTCTCTCTCAAACAACCTTGCAACCAAATAACAAAGAGTCTCTTGTGTCCCCAACACACCCAATACAATGGTAAATTGTATAGATGCACTAGTTCGGCGAAGAGATGGTGATACAAGTGCAATATGGATAGTAGATATAGGTTTTTGTAATATGAAAATATAAAAACAGCAAGGTAGCAAGTAACAAAAGTGAGCGAAAACGGTATTGCAATGCTTCGAAACAAGGCCTAGGGTTCATATAACAATCCCTCAATGTGCAACAAAGAGTCACTCCAAAGTCACTAATAGCGGAGAACAAACGAAGAGATTATTGTAGGGTACGAAACCACCTCAAAGTTATTTTTTCTGATAGATCTATTGGGCTATTCCTATAAGTGTCACCAACAGCCCTAGAGTTTGTACTAAAATAACACCTTAAGACACACATCAACCAAAACCCTAATGTCACCTAGATACTCCAATGTCACCACAAGTATCCGTGGGTTTGATTATACGATATGCATCACACAATCTCAGATTCATCTATTCAAACCAACACAAAGAACTTCAAAGAGTGCCCCAAAGTTTCTACCGGAGAGTCAAGACGAAAACGTGTGCCAACCCCTATGCATAAGTTCACAAGGTCACAGACCCGCAAGTTGATCACCAAAACATACATCAAGTGGATCACGTGAATATCCCATTGTCACCACAGATAAACACATGCAAGACATACATCAAGTGTTCTCAAATCCTTAAAGACTCAATCCGATAAGATAACTTCAAAGGGAAAACTCAATCCATTACAAGAAGGTAGAGGGGGAGAAGCATCATAAGATCCAACTATAATAGCAAAGCTCGCGGTACATCAAGATCATGTCAAATCAAGAACACGAGAGAGAGAGATCAAACACATAGCTACTAGTACATACCCTCTGCCCCGAGGGTGAACTACTCCCTCCTCATCATGGAGACCGCCGGGATGATGAAGATGGCTAGCGGTGATGATTTCCCCCTCCGGCAGGGTGCCGGAACAGGGTCCCGATTGGTTTTTGGTGGCTACAGAGGCTTGCAATGGCGGAACTCCCGATCTAGGTTTTGTTCTGGGGTTTTTGGGATTTATTAGAGGTGTTGGCGTCGGGGACAAGTCAAGGGGGCCCACGAGGCGACGACAAGGACGGGGGGCGCGCCCCAGGGGCGGCGCGCCCTCCACCCTTGTGGTGGCCTCGGGACTCCTCTCCGATATCTTTTTGTTCCAGTATTTTTCATATTTTCCAAAAATATTCTCCGTAAATTTTCAGGTCAATTGGACTCCATTTGATATTCATTTTCTGCGAAGCTCAAAAACAAGGAAAAAACAGAAACTGGCACTGGGCTCTAGGTTAATAGGTTAGTCCAAAAATAATATAAAATAGCATATAAATGCATATAAAACATCCAAGATGGATAATATAATAGCGTGGAACATTCAAAAATTATAGATACGTTGGAGACGTATCAGGTGCCCTCGATAAAAGGATCCTGCAAGCAGAACCTGGCCCACAATCTTGAAGAAAAAGGGGGGGGGTAATTTCAGAACTCTGGGCAGATGTGATCACGAGAACCTAATGTTGGAGTTAGTAAAATTTTAACCCGAAAGGAAGAGAGATCAGAGTCCCAGAGTATAGACGAGGAATAAAAGATCCTAATACCACCCATTCGGTGACGTGGGCCCGTAAGCCACACAGCCAAGTTAGTAAATTAGTTTTTCGACGTCTAGACTCAACTTCGACCAAGGAATTGGAAGAGGGCTTCCTACAGGCAGTCGGCTCTGATACCAACTTATGACGCCCCCGACTCAATCGTGCACTAATCATACACGCAAATATGCACGATCAAGCACAGGGACTCACGGGAAGATATCACAACACAACTCTAACACAAATAAATGGAGATCCACGAATATTACAGACCAGGGATCACGAGGATCCGAATACATAAGTCAGTCATACAAATAATATCTGGGTACAGACATTGTTAGTCAAGATTTGCCTTAAGAAGACTAGCACAAACAACGACTCTAGATCGAAAGGCGAAGGCCTCCTGCCTAGGACCCTCCGATCCTACTCCTGGTCGGCTGGCTCGATCCAGTAGTACATGCCGTCTGGACCCTCCTGGTAGTAAGCTCCTGAGGTGTCATTTGGCTCCTGAGCTCCATCGTCTGAGGTAACATCAAAAGGGGTATGGGGGAAAAAGAGGTAGCAAAGCAACCGTGAGTACTCATCCAAAGTACTCTGCAAGCAAGGATCTACACTACATATGCAACATTATCAAAGAAAGGCTGTATATGTGGACTGGGATGAAGGAATGCCAGAATAGAGAGAAGACCTAGTCCTATCGAAGACTAGCATCTTCACGAAGCCACCATCTTGCAGCAATTAGAAGAGTACAGAAAAGCATTTTATTAAGCAAGCATGTTGAGGCAAAGCCTAGAGATCCTTCCTCGACTCCCTGCGAGGAAGCGATCCTGAAGCTTCAATTAGTTAAACATGTATCCAGTTCAAGTATTAGATCGGTATACCAAACTGAGCGTCCTGTTACCGTGGACATGACTATTCGAATAGATCACTTCCCTACAGGGGTGCACTACTGTTACTCAACACGCTCGATCACCTCTGGCCATACACACTTGCTGGGTAATGCCCGGCCTCGGGAGATCGACACGAAGCAGTGCCCTACCTAGGCTCAGCAGAGAGGTCAACATGCCGGACTAACCTATGCACCCATGGGTCTTGGGCCATCGCCCCGGGCGCTCCTGCGCATTGCGAGACTGGCCGGGGAGCAGGCGCGATACTGAACTCGTCAGTGAAGTATCCAGCCCAACCCCAACAATCAGCCCGGGCGGTGAACTGTGACGTCTGATGAGCTTTCGGGAGAAACGTACGACGTAGAGGGCCCCATAAACCATTATCCCACGTGGTGGTAGTGCGTATAGGCCATTGGCCAACTCAGATCAATTACCCAAATCCGTTAGGCGTATTTAACAACTCGCGAAGACGATCAGAGTTTCTGATGCTCCGCCACAATATCTCTCTCGGGTGCCTTCCTGGCAAACCCGACTGCATAAGTTCCCCGCGGGTACCTATCAGGGTCGACCCGCCTGCGACAAAGGTCAAAGTAACCGTGTGGTCATACACCAAGGGGGAAACCCCGAGCAATCACCCTCGGTGGATTCCACTCGATGAAATCAGCAAGGTGAATGTAGGAGGAATCACCCTCGAGGTTCACACTTGAGGGGTTGCACGACAGAGGCGTATCGGGGTGGTTAAGGAGGAATCACCCTCGATGACCATGACCGAACAGCTACACTGCAGAGTTATCATCAGGAGTGCGTTACGAGGTATCACCCTCGGCACTCGATAGTAACTATACAGAGTCGTACAACAAATGGGGGTGAAGCAGAGGCAACAAGGACAAAGTGGGGGTCACTGATGGATCACTAACAAACCTATACTAAGCAGTTTAGGTTAAGCAGATAGGTATCAATAAGCAGGTTACAAAAAGCAGGCTATGCATCAGAATAGGAGCAATCAATTACAGTAGCAAAATCTAATGCAAGCATGAGAGAATGGAATGGGCGATATCGGAGTGATCAAGGGGGGGGGGGGGGCTTGCCTGGAAGCTCTGCTGGGAGGGGCTGGTCGTCAGAAGGCTGCTCGTCCGGAGCGTAGTCGTACTCTGCAGCGTCGGCGTCGGTCTTGGCGTCTATCGAGAGAGAAGGAGGGGGAAAGAAACAATAAATTCATGGCAAAAATGCAGACAATATGCATGACAGGCCTAAATGATATGCAGAGGTGTTCTACTGCCTAACTAGATGATTTAGTTAATTTAGGAATTTGTTTGGATTTATTTTATTAAAGTTAAGCACTATTCATTTATCGAAATCAGTCTAAAAGTTCCATGTTCAGGTAGTTAGGGTCGTCTGACAGCAATACGAAGGGCGTAATCAGATTCGTCTCGTCGTTCTGAGCAACTTTGATGTACAAAGTATTTTCATCCGAGCTACGGTTTATTTATATGATTTCCTAAAGTTTTAATCATTTTCTGGATTTCATCTAATTATTTTAAATCAACATTATCCAAAACAGTATGGGATGATGTCATCATGACATAGGGGTGACATCAGCGGTCAACAGCCCGCTGACCAGAGTCAAACCTGACCAGTGGGTCCAGTGGGACCCACATGTCAGTGACTCAGCTAATTAAACAGAGTTAGATTAAACTAATTTGGTTAATTAGTGGGTGAGGCCTACTGTCAGTAGGAGATTAGTGTTTTAATTAACTAATTAATTAATCTACAGATGATCTATTTATCTAAAATCATTTTAAACGGCGGGACCCACATGTCATAGACACAGGGCCGCCCAGTCAGCGCTGACCGAGGTCAACGGGGCCCAGTGGGACCCAGTGGCAGTGACAGAGCGATGGGGCCCGCGGTGACACATCGGCGCCGAGTCAGCACCAGCCGCCGGAGAGCTCCGGCGAGGCCGCACGACGGCGAACAACTCCGGCGAGCTCGGGATTCGTCTACGGTGCATCAAATTGGGCGCGGTTTGGCTCTATCGAACGAGTACTCCACGGCGCATCTCGCGGTGGAGGTGGTTGGAGCTGGGGAGGCCGGAGCTGACGGCAGCGAGCACGTCGGCGGCAGCTGTTTCGGGCGGTGGTCGAGCACGACGACATGGCGTGCAAACGGGCGAGATAAAAGGCTAGGCAAGGCCTACGCGGTGCGGTGAGCGCGATGGTGGCACGCACGGGACCATTTGGTCACCGTGGCCACACCAGTGACGAGCTCAGGCGGTGGCGGGTTCGGCCATGGCGGGAGCGACGGCTACGAGCGAGGCAAAGAGCAGGGAGAGGAGGGGATCGACGCGGGGGCTCACTGGCGTTGCAGAGAAGGCCCGGGGACGGCTCGAGGAAGGGCGACGGCGGCGAATCGAGGAGGCGTTCGACAGCGGCCGTAGGAGAAGAAGATGAGGCAGTCCAGCGATGCAGAGCTCCTCTGCTTCGTCTCGTTGGCGCAGGCGACGTAGCGGAGCCCGGCGGTGATGCTGGACTCGGCTGAACGGCGAGGCGGAGGCGGTGGCTACGCGGGCGACAGAGCAACGGCGAAGGCCGCGTCGGCCATGGCGGAGAGCGAGCGAGGGAGGGGGAAAGTGAGGCGAGGGAGACGCCAGGGGGGTCGCGGGAGATGCCCTTATCCTCGCTGCGGGCGCGGACGCGTTGTCGAGCAGGGAGAGAGGGGGGGCCGGCTCAGGCGAGGCGCGCGCGTGAGGTGCTCGACAGCGAGCGGGGGTGAGCAGTGCGGGAGGTGGGAGGAGGTGCGGGGTGGGCTGGGCCAGCGCTGTAGCCACTTAGGCCCAGCCGCAGTGGGCCTTTTTCTTTTTCTTTCCTTTTTCTATTATAAGTTTTGTTTTCTGTTTTGTTTTCTGTTTCGCAAATTGTTTAGCCACTAAATGTCTTTTACAAAATGTGTGACTTAGCTCATAAATTATAGTGCATTATACTCTATCACCAAAAACTAATTTGGGTAAAATATAATTTCATATTTAATTTAGATTAAATAAAAGGTTATTAAATGTTGCTGTTTGCCACTGTTTGAGGTTGTTAGGGGCACTTAACTAATCCCATTGATGTTGGTTACAATTTTATAGTTGTCTCTGAATTATTTGCTATTTAATGAATATTTTAGTTTCCAATTTGGAACAACTTTTATTCTCACTTTAAATTAATTTGAAGTTTGAATTAGGAGTTTGAAATGCAATATGATGCAAATGATGACTAGGCACTGTTCAACTTGCTGACATGGCATTAACTAAGGGAGATCACTGTGGTTAATTACATGGGGTGTTACAATAGAGAGATGGGAACGGCCGTCTCCGCGAGCGCCATCTAACCCAGTCTTCGCGGGTCGTACCCCACGTCAGCTAAACGTGGGCCCAACCTATCAAAAAAGTAATTAAAACAGTCTAATCGGCTGACTTGTGATTTATGCAAAAAGTTTATCATAGACGTGTGTTTTCCGCCAAAGTGTATCTTGCAAACTTAGCCCTCGATGTGGCGGTTTCGTGCAATTAACCTAAGAAGGGCCATAGATATTCACTAGGGTTCATGATTGACCCGACTGAGTATTGGTGAATTTAATGCTCAGTGCAAATTTAGATTTGGCGCGACAACTTCTTACCGCCTCGACGGCGTGATAAGAATCTAGTGCTAGTGTGATATATGTATAGAGAGAGAAACACAACAACAAAACGGTATGAACACATGATGTGTCATGGAAAACTGACTCCACCCAGAGAAATCATGTACTCTGCATGCGAAGGACCTTCGAGATAAGAGTACTCCCCACATTAATGAAGTGATGTTGTGTTTATATGATAGCAATATGGTTTCCTTAGAATTGTAAATTTTGTTTACCGCTGGAAATTTCAGTAGGGACTGAAATAAAAATCTATCGAATAATTGAGGATGTAATTCCAAATATATGATGCCTCAAAGAAAATCCCAAATGAGATTTCAACTACGTCAAATCCATGGTACCTCATGAACAAGTGTAGGAAAAAATAGAGGAAAAAAAGGAGAGAAAAGATTCGATATGCTTGAGCCATGATCAGAAGCAGCTGTAAATAGAACAATGGTTGCTCGCCCAAACTTGGCGCTCCCACGACAGCCTTGCAGGATGCTCTTGTCGAGGCACCTTCACTACGGGAGGTGGCTCAACCTCGCCCGAGCCGAGCTCTCCCGTCGCGTCGTCTACTCCCACGGGAGGGGATTCACCCATGGAGGTACATACTCGTCGGACCGGGATCTCACATGAAGAAGCACCCTTGCACTGGATCGGCCTACCGAGCGACTTGGGACCCGCATCTATCTCGTTTTTTCTCTGGGAAGGGTAGAAGATACTTCTAAATAAATCAATCCCATGCAGATAAAAAGGGTCGTGCGTTGCGTCTGTGCTGATACATGTAGGGCGTGTTTGGTTACTCGCATCGATTTTTCCTGCATTGCATACGTGTCTCAGCTGGACCTGATTGAGAAAAAACCAGTGAAAAACTAGCACCAGCATATTATTTGGTTGTCCGCATCTAGGCTTCCTGCATTAAGGGATCAATTTTCGCATGGCATTTGGTGTCCTGCATTGGCTCGGCTCATGCAACTACACGGTGTTTGGTTGTATACACGAGATATGATTAAGAGTTAACAGCTACACATACCACACAGAGTTACACAGTGCCATGGCGACTGTGGTGAACGGTGGCGACGACGCAAGCAACTAGTTTGCCATGCCACCTTCGGACGCGGCGCTGCGGCCACCATCCACCGTGGCGGCTCGGCTTACTAGTTGCTTACGTCGTTGTCAAAGAGAAAGTCCGCGTGAAGGGATAGAAGGGAGTTGAGGCAGATGACAGAGGAGCAAAAATACAGTGTGCGCGCCATGGCAACGTCAATGTAGTAGGACGAGGGAGAGGAGGCCGAAAGAAATGACGCTGGAGACGGCACCGGTGTAGTAGGACGTGGCGAGGAGGTCGAGAGGAACAAGACCGCCGATGACGCCAGTGTAGTATGACGCGGACGAGGAGGCCAACAGGAACCATGCCGATGGTGGTGACAATGCAGCAAGATGCGGGGGAGGAGGCCGAGAGGAATAACGCCGGCAGTGATGCTAGTATAGTAGGATGCAGGAGAGGAGGCAGAGAGGCAACGACGCCACGTCCGACACGACGAGCACGGTGTCGCGGGCGAGCGGTCCGTCCGCGACACGACGAACTAGTTGCTAGCATCATTGCAGCAAAAAACGTCCATGCGGAGGGACGAATAGAGGGCGCTGAGGCAGGGGACAGAGGAGAAGAAATACAGTGTGCACGCCATGGCGACATCAGTGCAGTAGGATGCAGGAGAGGAGGCCGATATGAACGACGGTGATGATGATGCCACTGCAGCAAGACGCGGGAGAGAAGACAGAGAGGAATGACGCCGGTGGTGGCGTTAGTGTAACAGGATATGGTACGTACATAGGCCTAGAGGAACGAGTAAGGAGTGTGTTAAAGCAGACCACATATATACACATGTACAATCACGAGGAAGATGTAGATCTATTCATCTACGATCGTTGAAACAGAAAACGTGCAACATGAAAGTTGTGTGGAACTACGAGATGAAGCTACTGGTCGAAGGAAATTTCAAAAGGCCCACTATGCGTGATGAATTTGACAAAATTTATTCAAAATAGGTCCAAACATGAACACGAAATTGAACATTTACAATGAACGAAACTATGAACCGATTGCCTAAATGAAATCACAATCTCGACGTGCTTCTTTTTCGTGTAGACCCTATTTCAAATAAATGTTAGAATTAATGGGTTAGGCCCATAGCAATTTCTGAAATCTCAAAGCCCATGTGTAAAATGGCAAGTGGTGGTGCTAAAGTTTAGTCCCACCCCGGAAGTTGAAGAAGAGTTGGACCTCTTTATATAGTGGGTTCTCTCCATCACTCTAAGTGGTGTGTGAGAAGAGAAAGGGAAGACCACACGCGCGCGCTCGCTCGCCTCGCCGGGCCGGGCCGGGCCGGGCCGGGCGGTGGCGAGGCGAGGCGAGGCATACGTGCGACATGCGCGTGAATGGTCCGCCGAAATCCGGTCCGTCTCCTTGCAGGGGCGCAGCTTCCTTTTGCCGTTTTATTTTTATGTCTTGGCAGACAAGTTTTTGATTTCTTGTCCGGTAAGTATATGAATTAGAAACCGAGTCAGTTTGGGATTGTGGTCGCGACACAATACCGCCTCTGGTCCTAATATATATATACAGCTACCGGCTGCGGCCAAAGATACACCGAAAACACCTAGGGTTTTGCCTCATCTCGCAACTTGCGCCGCCGTCGTAGTCTACTCCATCCCAAACGCCGGCGTGCATCAGCGCGTGGGAGAGCAGGTCTCCGGAACTGTTCGTCTTTGCGATCCTGCACCAGGAGAGGACGAATTAGGTTTTTGGGAAACGCTCTGCGCGACTGCTCAAATTCGTCATCACGGGTCGTCTTCCGTCCAAATCGGGCGGTGCTACTCATCGTCGTCTTCATCGCCGTTAGCAGCAGATCGTCGCCAACATCGTCATCAACACCGTCGCACCCACAATAGCTAATGAACAGTACGTCCAACATCATCTGTTCATGTCTGTCTCTACAACTATTATTTCATGTTCGTTGCTGTTATGCATGTCTTGCTGTTCTTCTAGTTTGCTAGATTGTTGCATGCTAGTATCTGTTCTAGTCATGAATTATTTACTGGAATTAATCATGAACTTGCCTAATTTTCTAACAATCCAAAAACCTAATTGTAGGCAATTTCCTGAGTTAACTATGGCTGGATTCGCTGATGCACTGAGGCCGGATAAATTTATCGGTGTGCACTTTAAGAGGTTGCAGGTGAATACCACGCTCTGGCTTACTGCTCTGAAAGTTTTCCACGTTACTGTTGGTGCTCCAGACGGAATGTATGATGAAGATCAGAGAAAATTCCAGGAAGTCAATACTATGTTTGTGGGATGCATTCTGAGTGTTCTTGCTGACCGTCTGTGTGATGTGTACATGCACATAGATAACGGAAAGACTCTGTGGGATGCACTGAATGCAAAATTCGGTGCAACAGATGCAGGCAGTGAACTGTACATCATGGAGAGTTTTCATGACTACAAGATGGTGAATAACCGTTCTGTAGTTGAACAAGCTCATGAGATACAGTGCATTGTGAAAGAACTTGAACTCCTTAAGTGTGTTCTACCCGACAAATTCTTGGCTGGGTGCATGATTGCAAAGTTGCCTCCTTCATGGAGGAATTTCGCCACAACTCTGAAACATAAGAGACAGGAGATATCAGTTGAAAATCTGATTGCATCTCTTGATGTTGAAGAAAAATCTCGGGCTAAAGACACTACTGAGAAAGGAGGTGAGGTTCAGCCTACCGCCAATATGGTACAGAGGTACCCACAGAACAAGAACAAAGGGAAGAACAAACCTGTTTTCAACAAGCCTACCAAGACTACTACCTTCAAGAAGAAGAAGTTCAACAAGGCTGAGCTAGAGTGCTACGCCTGTGGGAAGCCCGGACACTTTTCCAAGGAATGCCCTGAACGTGCATACCGCAGAGGGAAAATGAGCTCCAAGACTATCAACATGGTGACCGCTAGCAATACTGATGGGTATGGTAATTTACCTATTGTACTTTCAGTATTTCAATCATCTTCATGGTGGATTGATTCGGGTGCTAACATTCATGTGTGTGCTGACGTCTCCCTGTTTACTTCTTATCAGTTCGCAAGGGATTCTTCCGTCCTAATGGGGAATGGGTCACATGCTTCTGTTCGTGGCATTGGCACGGTGGATCTGAAGTTTACTTCGGGAAAGATCGTGCAACTAAGGAACGTGCAGCATGTCCCTACTATGAACAAGAATCTAGTTAGTGGCTCCCTTCTATGTCGAGATGGGTTTAAGGTAGTATTAGAGTCGAATAAAGTAATCGTGTCAAGATTTGGACAATTTATAGGCAAAGGCTATGAGTACGGAGGCTTGTTCCGCTTTTCCCTTTCAGATTTTTGCAATAAGTCAGTAAACCAAATTTGTGCTAGTGTTAATGATGATGCAAGTATTTGGCACTCTCGTTTATGTCATATTAATTTTGGTTTAATGTCTCGGCTATCCAGTATGAGTTTAATTCCAAATTTCACCGTTGCCAAAGGTTCTAAGTGTCATAGTTGTGTGCAATCGAAGCAACCTCGAAAGCCTCATAAGGCTGCCGAGGAGAGAAACTTGGCACCTCTAGAACTCATACATTCTGATCTTTGTGAGATGAATGGTGTGTTGACAAAAGGTGGAAAGAGATATTTCATGACTTTGATTGATGATGCGACTAGATTTTGCTATGTTTATTTGTTGCAAACTAAAGATGAAGCATTAGACTACTTTAAAATCTATAAAGCTGAAGTTGAAAATCAACTAGAGAGAAAGATCAAGCGTCTTAGGTCCGATCATGGTGGAGAGTATTTTCCCAAAGTATTTGATGAATTTAGTGAGGAACATGGTATTATTCATGAGAGGACGCCTCCCTATTCACCCCAATCAAATGGAGTTGCCGAGAGGAAAAACCGCACGTTGACTGATTTGGTGAATGCCATGTTAGACACTGCTGGTTTATCTAAGGCATGGTGGGGGGAGGCTCTATTGACATCATGTCATGTCCTGAATAGAGTTCCTAACAATAATAAGGAGAAAACCCCTTATGAGGAGTGGGTTGGGAGAAAACCATCACTTTCTGATTTGCGCACTTGGGGATGTTTGGCAAAGGTCAATATTCCTATTCCTAAGAAACGCAAACTTGGACCAAAGACAGTGGATTGTGTCTTTCTAGGGTATGCTCAACGGAGCATTGCTTATAGATTTTTAGTGGTAAAATCTGAAGTACCTGATATGCATGTTGATACTATAATGGAATCTCGTGATGCAACATTTTTTGAGAACTTATTTCCTATGAAAGATATGCATAGCATTGCTAGATTTTCTTCTGAGATAATTCCTGAATCTAGTACAACTGATGAATATTTTGAACAATCACATGAGGAAGTCCTTGAGAAGGATAACAATGAAGTTCCTATAAGGAACAAGAGACAAAGGATTGCAAAATCCTTTGGTGATGATTTCATTGTATACCTTGTGGACGACATACCCAAGACGATTGCAGAGGCATATGCATCTCCGGGTGTAGATGATTGGAAAGAAGCTGTTCATAATGAGATGGACTCAATTCTTTCTAATGGAACTTGGGAACTAACTGATAGACCATATGGTTGTAAACCTGTGGGCTGTAAGTGGGTGTTCAAAAAGAAGCTAAAGCCTGATGGTACTATTGATAAGTACAAGGCGCGGCTAGTGGCCAAGGGCTACACTCAGAAAGAAGGCGAAGATTACTTTGACACCTATTCACCCGTTGCTAGAATGACCACCACTCAAGTGTTACTTTCCTTGGCTACCTCTTATGGTCTTATCATTCATCAAATGGATGTAAAGATAGCTTTCCTCAATGGAGAGTTGGAAGAGGAAATCTATATGGATCAGCCTAATGGGTTTGTGGTAAAGGGTGAAGAGAGAAAAGTGTGCAAGTTGTTAAAATCTTTGTATGGCCTGAAACAGGCACCTAAGCTATGGCATGAGAAGTTTGAAAGAACTCTGACTTCTGCAGGATTTGTCATTAACGAGGCTGATAGGTGTGTTTACTATCGCCATGGTGGGGGCAATAGTGTCATATTATGTTTGTATGTGGATGACATACTGATCTTTGGTACAAACATTAATGCGATCAATGAGGTCAAGTCCTTTCTATCAAAAAGTTTTGACATGAAAGATCTGGGAGAAGCCGATGTAATTCTAAACATCAAACTTATTAAGGATGGGAGTGGGATTACTCTAACGCAATCTCACTATGTTGAGAAGGTCTTGAGCTGGTTCGGCTTTATGGATAGCAAGCCTTCTCCAACACCTTATGATCCCAGTGTGACACTCAGAAAGAACAAGAAAGAAACGAGAGATCAATTAAGATACTCTCAAATTGTCGGTTCACTCATGTACTTAGCTAGCGCTACAAGAACAGATATCTCTTTTGCTGTGAGCAAACTGAGTAGGTTCATGTCCAACCCGGGTGATGATCATTGGCATGCACTAGAAAGGGTCTTGCGCTATCTGAGAGGTACTATGAGTTACGGAATTACTTATTCAGGGCATCCTGTTGTGCTAGAAGGATATAGTGATTCAAACTGGATCTCCGATGTTGATGTACTCTACGCAACAAGTGGGTATGTATTTACTCATGGAGGTGGCGCAGTGTCATAGAGGTCTTGCAAGCAAACCATATTGATGAGGTCAACTATGGAAGCAGAATTAACTGCTTTAGACACAGCTATTGTTGAGGCGGAATGGCTGCGTGAGCTCTTGATGGACTTGCCTGTGGTTGAAAAACCTGTACCGGCTATTCTTATGAATTTTGACAACCAAACGGTTATCGCTAAAGTAAACAATTCTAAAGATAATGCGAAGTCATCAAGACACGTGAAGAGACATTTGAAGTCTGTCAGGAAGTTGAGAAACTCCGGAGTAATAACTGTTACGTATATTCAAACAGACAAAAACCTGGCAGATCCCTTTACAAAGGGACTATCATGAAATGTGATAGATATTGCATCGAGGGAGATGGGTATGAGACCCATAGATGTTACACCATAGTAGTAACCCAACCTTTGTGATCGAAGATCCCTTGAATTAGGATCTGGGAAGAACAAGCTATTGGTTAACTGAGGAGAGTAATTGTAAGTGCATCTAGTGCCCCTTAGTGATTTTGGTGTATTGAAGACTTATAGGTTAAGGGTCTAATGTGTTTGTGAGTGTACACAGGTCTATAAGTCTATGAGGAGTTTGTTATTTACGATGAATGTCGACCCCTAAAAATGAATGTCTTCAACTGAAGACTTTGGTTTTCTTGAAAACTTTGAAAGTGAAGAAATTGGTGTGACCCTGAAGACTTGATATTCATGCGAGGATTATGAAGCGTGAAGACTTTTGTTTTCGTAGTTTCATTTTCTTCTTCTTGAGTCATAGGAAACACCGTACTGTTAAAGGGGGTCGAGGTAAAACTAAGGAAAAATTTCCAAGTGATGCTCAACTCAAAATCCTACACCTACCCAATCCTTTCGAGTGAAGCCATTGGAAATCTCATACAGTTTAGTCAAGTTCTTTAGTGACAGAGACGAAGTTCTTCTGTTCTCTGAGAAATTTGTTCTAACTGAGGAGTTAGAAATTCGCCAGTGCGGATTGCCTACAAGTGAGGATTATGATAGCCCTGAGGAATTTGATACTCAAATTTCCGACCGTTGCTGTGCTACGTGCCAGCTGTCCCAAAATATCCACCCACCTAACGGTCATATCATTGAAGGGCATTTATGTCTTATCATGTCGGGCTGCTCCCTAGGCTATAAATAGCCGCCCTCTACAACCACTAGCTGGTTGGCTGCTCCAAGAAATAGATTGACACTTGTCATTTAGAGCATCCCATCCTCCGAGGACTTTGAGCGAAAATCATCAAGTGAGGAAAAACCCAAAAACCCAAACACCTACAAACCCAAAGTGATTGAGCATCACTGAAGAGATTGTTCCTGTGTGGAACCGACGCTTGTTACCTTTGAGGACTGTGCATCCTCCAGATGGTTAGGCGTCATGGTCTAGAGCATCCAAGAGGAAATTGTGGATTGCCGAGTGACCGAGTATGTGAAGGTTTGGAAGTCACCTGAAGACTTACCACGAGTGATTGGGCGAGGTCTGTGTGACCTTAGCTCAAGGAGAATACGGTGAGGACTGTGTGTCCTCAGGTTTAAATACCTAGCCGCTCTAACCAGACGTACAACTGTCACAGCAGTTGGAACTGGTCTACCAAATCATTGTCTTCACCGAGCTACTGGTTCTATTTCCTCAACCCTTTCATTTCCTCGCATACTTGCTATGTATTTGATCATTACTGTTTGAAGACTTTGTCTGAAGACTTTCTCAATTTCCTCAGTTAAATTTCTTCAGTCAGTTTGTCTTCAGCCTGCTTATCCTGTGTTTACGCTACTCGTACTCTGTGCTTGTTTTCATTTCATCATGATGACTGTGCTACTGCTCTGTTATGCTTGCATCTGAGCACTTATTCCGCTGCTAAGTAGTTCGTCGCTTAGGAATTTCCTCACCTTGAAATTCCTCAGTGATGAATTTGTAAAAATCGCCTATTCACCCCCCCTCTAGTCGATATAACGCACTTTCAATTGGTATCAGAGCAAGGTACTCCCTTGTTCTGTGTGATTTTGGTTTAACCACCTGGAGTTTTAGTTATGTCGACTGCAGGCATGATCAAGGTCTCAGCTGGGTGTCCTACCTTCGATGGGACGGACTACCCCTACTGGAAGAACAAGATGCGCATGCATCTTGAGGCAATTGACAACGATCTCTGGTATGTTGTGGAAAAGGGTGTTCCCTCTGTCACTCCTTCCGTAAACGCTGCTGATGTGAAGAGATTCAAGCAACTCGACTCTCAAGCGAAGAATATCATATGTGGCCATCTGAGCAAAGGGCAGTATGGCAGAGTGAGTGCTTTGGAGACAGCTAAGCTTATCTGGGATAGGCTGTCCAAGGTCAACAAAGGAGTCTCAACTCAACGTGACTCTCGAGTTGACGTTCTTCGCAATCTCTTCAACCGCTTCAAAAGACTCGACAACAAAAATGTTCAGCAAACCTTTGATCGCCTCACTGACATTTCAAGCGAGCTTCAAGCACTGGGTGCCACTGACATCACCGACCATGAGGTGGTGAAGAAATTGCTGAGGTCACTCGATTCTTCATTCGATACACTGGCACTGATGATTCAAGAACGTGGAGACTACAAGTCACTTGATCCTGCTGATATCCTCGAGAGGCTAAATACTCATGAATTCCAACTAGCTGAGAAGAGAGATCTCTACGGACCGAGCTATGGTAGATCTCGTGCACTGAAAGCCAAGGCAGTCTCTGAATCTGAAGATGAAGATTCTGGTAGCAGCCTTGGTGATCCTGAAGAACTGAGTCAGGAGCTAGCAATGCTCGTGAGGAAATTCCAGAAGTTCTCTAGACGTGGCCGATTTGGAAAATCCTCAAGAGGTGATGACATGAAATCAGATTCCTCATCCCATGATTACAAGAAGAGAACTTGCCATAAATGCAAGAAACCTGGTCACTACATTACTGATTGTCCTCAGTGGGAGAAGGAATCAAAGAAGAAGAAATACAAGGATGATAGTTCAGATGACTCTAAGAGGAAGAAGAAATCTTCAAAGTCCTCATCGTCAAGATCTTCAAAGTCTTCATCTCACAAGAAGAGCAGCTCCAAGAAAGCTCGGGCATTCATTGGCAAGGAAATGGACTCTGAAGCTGAATCTGAGGAACATGAGGAAGAGGAGGCATCTGAGGAGTCAGACTCTGGTGTGGCGAGCCTAGCCCTCGCTACTGCTTAGGTTAGCAAGTCCATCTTCAACACTGAGGAAAATGGCTTCCCCAACACTGCTGATGACGGCAACGATGACTATGCTCCCACCTATTGCTTCATGGCAAAAGGTGCCAAGGTACTCAAATATCCCTCCTCTGAATCAAGTGAGGATGAATCTGATGATAACCTCAAACCCAGCTATTCCAAACTTGCTAATATTGCTGTTAAACAACAAAAGGCTTTGGAAAAGGTTCAAAATATGCTAGACAAAAGCGATGATCTGTTAGGTGAGGAAATGGATCGAACTCAAACACTGACTGATAATCTTCAGCAACTACAGTCTAAGTTTGACAACCTTCAAGGTCGTCATGAAACTCTCCTAGCCGATCATGAGAAGCTTTCTTATGAATTTCTTCAAAGAAAGCAAGATCTTGAGAAGCTAAGGGTGAGTCATGAAGATCTTCAGAAGGAAAATGATTCTTTGCTTGCTCAACAGATCAGTTCCGCTCAGGAAGAATTTATTCCACCATGCTTGAAATGCATTGAACGTGAAACTGCTAATTCTTCACCTGAATGTTCAAATGCTTCCATTGTTGAAAATTCTTCAACTGTCTCTGTGGTCACAAATTCCTCATCTGAGGATACCACTAGTATCACTGACGAAAATGCAGGGTTGAAGGAATTGTATGTGACAGGCATGTACAAAAGCCTCAAAGGACATCAGACTCTTTGTGATGTGCTCAAAAAGCAGATCTTGAACAGGAACCCTAGGAAAGAGGGTATTGCCTTTGAGAGGAAACTCAATGCTAATGGAACCTACTGGAAACCGGAGCAGTATCCCAAAACCTCATGGGTTGCTGCGAAGGGACCTCCCGTAGATCCATCCACTTTTATCTGGCTTTACTTGTGAATCCTCATATTCATCTGATGAGTCATTTGACTCCAACTATAAACTATTCAAAAATCAGAATGGTGAGGTATTTGCTAGATATGTTGGATCTAACTGCAGGAATGGTCCCCCTATGAAGAAAATCTGGGTTCCCAAAAAGTGCCTTGAAAGTCTTCAGGTGAATGTCCTCATGACACCACCTGTGAAGAATAAGAACCCCAGATCAAATTCTTCATATGAATCAAATTCCTCACATGGATCAAAGTCCTCACATGAACATCATCGTGCTAACACTTCTGTTTCGCAGGGAAAGCCTAAGGGCTATGAATATATGCATTATTCTTCAAATCATTATGTTCATAAGTCCTCGAAGAATTTCTCTGCTTATTCATATGCTTACCCTAACCCCTCTTATGTGAAACGAAGTGGTCTGGCGTCTATGCCACCTTTCTCTTATGGAGCTCGCAGAATGATGAACTCTTTGCCACCCCTCCAGATGTGGGTGGTGAAGAAAAGGAACTAATCTCTTATGCAGGGTCAGGTCTCCAGACGAACTAAATCGTCTGAAGAATTTGCTGGAGACCTGAAATGCTTGAAAGGACGCAAGCTAATCATGAAGAAATGATTTATTCATTTCTCACGTCCTCACATTGCTATATATACATATGTTGCTTTAATTGATGAAATATGTCTGATGAATTTGATGTCATATTCTTCACTCTGAAGTATATGAGTTCGTAAGATGCACTAATTCATCTACAGGACGATTTACCCAAAGCTACTGAGTGGGTCCTCGATAGTGGATGTACAAATCACATGACCGGTGACAAGAGCTTACTGATGAACACTCCTTTATCTCCATCACACTTGAAGCATATCACCTACGCTGACAAAGGCAAAAGCAAGGTATTGGGTCTAGGTAGGGTTGCAATCTCAAAGGATCGACACATGGATAAAGTCATGCTTGTCGAGTCCCTCGGATTCAACCTCATGTCTGTCTCAATGCTTTGTGATCTTGATATGGTTGTTGTCTTTGGCAAATATCGTTGCTTAGTGCTCATGGAATCTGACAATTCCAAAGTCTTCGAAGGCTTTAGAAGAGGAGACTTGTATATTGTTGATTTCTCTGCAGGACCACAGCCTGCCACTTGTCTACTTGCTAAAGCTTCAGAAGGCTGGCTATGGCATCGACGACTGGGTCATGCTGGCATGAGGAACTTACACACGCTCGTGAAGAAAAAGCACGTCATTGGCATCGAGGGTGTCAAATTCCTCAAAGATCGTCTTTGTGGGGCTTGTGAGGCTGGAAAGATGACCAGAGCCAAGCACCCCTCGAAGACTATCATGACTACTTCTCGTCCTTTTGAATTGCTTCATATGGATCTCTTTGGCCCTACTCATTATGCCACACTAACAAATGCAGCATCTCTATATGGCTTTGTCATTGTTGATGACTATTCTCGTTACACATGGGTGCATATCATTACTTACAAGACTGAAGTGCAGGAAGTCTTCAGACGATTTTCCTCAAGGGCTTCGACGAATTTCGGCATGAAGATCAAGCATATACGTAGTGACAATGGGACTGAGTTCAAGAATACTGGTCTTGATGACTATCTCGATGAACTTGGTATTACTCATGAGCTATCTGCCCCATACACTCCTCAGCAGAATGGCGTTGTGGAGCGCAAGAACAGGACTCTTGTTGAGATGGCTTGCACCATGCTTGATGAATACAAGACACCTCGTCACTTCTGGCCTGAGGCAATTGATACTGCATGCCACATCATCAACAGGGTATATCTTCACAAATTCTTCAAGAAGACCTCATATGAACTCCTCACTGACAAGAAACCCAATGTGAGTTATTTCAAAGTCTTCGGTGCTAAATGCTGGATTAGAGATCCACATCACAATTCTAAATTTGCACCGAAAGCACATGAAGGTTTTATGCTTGGTTACGGAAAGGACTCGCACACCTACAGGGTCTTCAATGCCTATCACAACAAGGTTGTTGAAACTGTAGATGTGCGGTTCGATGAAACTAACGGCTCGCAAAGAGAGCACCTACCTCCTGTGCTAGATGAAAAGACGCCTGAGGAAACCATCAAGTTCAAAGCTACTGAGGATGTCATTCCTACCGAAGAATCTGCTGAAGACATCATTCCAGAACATGAAGAACAGCATGCTGGCGCATCTGAAGAAAATGGCTCTGAAGAAAATGCTGAGCAAAATCAAAGTCATCAACCTGCTCATCCCCGCGTTGCAAATGAAGTACAGATTGAGAGAATCATCAACGACATCAACGCACCAGGTCCTCTGACTTGCTCAAAAGCTGCACATTTATCTAACTTTTGTGGGCATTTTGCTTTCGTCTCTATCACAGAGCCCACCAAAGTTGATGAAGCATTTCTGGAGCCTGAATGGATTCAAGCAATGCAAGAGGAATTACATCAATTCAAGCTGAACAATGTGTGGGAGCTTGTCAAGCGACCGGACCCATGCAAGCACAATATCATCGGTACCAAATGGATCTACCGCAACAAGCAAGATGAAAATGGCCTAGTGGTGAGGAACAAGGCTCGTCTTGTAGCTCAAGGCTACACATAGGTTGAAGGAATTGATTTCGATGAGACTTTTGCACCTGTTGCTAGACTTGAGGCTATTCGCATATTGCTTGCTTATGCTACCCATCATAATATCATCTTATATCAAATGGATGTGAAAAGTGCATTCCTCAATGGTAAGCTTGAGGAAGAAGTATATGTTGCTCAACCCCCAGGTTTTGAAGATCCTAAGCATCCTGACAAAGTCTTCAGACTCAATAAGGCCCTCTATGGCCTCAAGCAGGCCCCTCGGGCGTGGTATGATACTCTGAAGGAATTCCTCATGAAGAAAGGCTTCAAACCCGGTTCACTCGACCCAACTCTTTTCACCAAAACCTATGATGATGAATTATTCGTGTGCCAAATATATGTTGATGATATTATCTTTGGCTGTACTAACCAACATTACAGTGACGAATTTGCTTACATGATGAGTGAGGAATATCAAATGTCCATGATGGGAGAATTAAAATTCTTCTTAGGTCTTCAAATTCGTCAACAACATAATGGCATTTTCATTTCTCAAGAGAAATACCTCAAGGACGTTTTGAGGAAATTCGGTATGCAAGAATGCAGAGGCGTCAAAATCCCTATGCCCACAAATGGCCATCTATGCAGTGATGAAAATGGAATAGACTTCGATCAAAAGGTATACCGCTCCATGATTGGTTCTTTATTGTACCTATGTGCATCTAGGTCGGATATTATGCTTAGTGTTTGCATGTGTGCCCGTTTTCAAGCTACACCGAAGGAATCACACTATAAGGCTGTGAAACATATTCTTCGATATCTAGCTCACACTCCAACACTTGGATTATGGTATCCCAAGGGCTCGGTTTTTGATCTCATTGGATATTCTGACTCTGACTATGCCGGTGATCATGTGGACCGCAAGTCAACTTCAGGCACATGCCATTTCCTCGGACGATCCTTAGTATGTTGGTCCTCGAAGAAGCAGAACTGCGTATCACTCTCTACTACTGAAGCTGAGTATATTGCTGCCGGTTCTTGCTGTGCTCAATTGTTATGGATGAAGCAAACCCTCAAGGACTACGGCATCAATGTGAAGAATGTGCCACTCTACTGCGACAACGAGAGTGCCATCAAAATTGCTCATAACCCAGTTCAGCACTCGAAGACAAAGCACATCGAGATTCGTCATCATTTTCTTCGAGATCATGTGTTGAAGGGTGACATCTCTATTGATCCCGTGAAGTCTGAAGAACAGCTAGCGGATATCTTCACAAAGCCCTTGGATGAGAAGAGATTTAGCAAGTTGCGGTGTGAGCTAAATATCTTAGAATCTTCGAATGTCCTTTGAAAAGGACACACATCCTAACACTTATGCAAATTGATGACTTAGATGTGCAACACACGAAGAAACGTTTTTCTTCAATCAATGAAGACTAACCCTCTAAGTGTGAAGAAATTAATGAAGAATTTGATTCTCAGAGCCCTACGACAATTGTACGCGGTGTCTGAAATCATCATTCTTACACGGTGGGTCATGCCACCACAAAAAGTTGAAAATCTTCAAAATTTGAGTTTTTCATCATTGTGCAAATTCTTCAACTTTGCAAAATCTTCACTCTTTCCGTCTATGTTCTTCATTGACTATATATATATATATATATTTGAGTTTTCTGTCCTCTACAGCATTCACTTATTGCTAATTCTTCAAGTTGTGTTTCTTCTAAGTGAATGTGATCGGACCCGTTCCCCCTCAATGCTAAACTCAATCCAGTCCATTCACAAATTCTTCATGTGCGTTCTATTTGAAACCCGTTCAAAGTCTTCACTGTGTCCTTGACAGCTGAAGAATTTGCGAACGAAACATTAAAATATTCTTATCTGAATTTTCGGCTTTTGCCGTTCAAACCGTTCCTTATCCCTCGATAAGATTTATCTATTCACCCTCGATCTAACACGATCTCCACTTCATAGTTCGTGGGTGACACATGTCGCTAGGATAAGAAGGGTCAGGGGCACGTTTGTCCATTTTCTTCGGACGAGCGGTTTTTCACCTCTGCTATAAATACCCCTCACCCTCCTCAGAGCTCATTTACCCCGCTCGATCTTACTCCCTCGCTCGAGCTCTCAGACCTAGCGCCGCCGCTACACTCCATCGTCGCCGGTGAGGAAGAGCTTCACTGCCTCGACCTCGTCGCCGTCGTACTCACGCCGGCCGCGGAAACCCTCACTCCGCCGCCGCCGTAGCTGTTTTCCATTGCCAAGTTAGGGCGTGGAAGATCTGAACGGACCAACATCTCCACTGCCACTCTCAGTTCGTCGTGTTCTTCGTCAAGGCGTTCCTTGAAGAAAAATTGCACACCTCATCAGAAAATTCGATTGTTCAAAACCCTCAAGTGAAGAAAATGGCTGATGGTAAAAGACCTTAGAAGGGAGGAAAGAGGCCAGAACCAAATATTGCTTTTGAGATCCCTGATGACATCTATGATGAATATTGTACTCCTGATGAAGCAACTCATGGCAAGGAGAACAAAAATCAGCGCAAAGTGCGCATTCAGAAGATTGAGAGGAGATGGGCAAGAGAATGGAGGGAATATCGCTATGTCACTCCCAAGTACATGAAGAAATTTGCTGTTAACCCTCCATGTCCAAGACCTCCATTGGCTCCTGGCCAAGAAGCTGATCCCACTAGCATCAGAAGAGGTGAGGAATTTCCTCAGGAGTGGGCTAAGCGTCAAGCCAAGCTGGCCAAAGTGGCTAAAGAGGCAGTAAAGAAATTCAATGAAGATTCTGTTGCTGCCGCCGCTGAGGCCTCTGCTATCAAGCCTAAGAAGGCTATGCTGAAGAAATCAGCTGTTAAGACAAGTTCCTCAGCTGCAATGCCCTCACGGCCTGTTCCTCAAGAAAATTCCTCAAAAGCAGCTCCAACTCCCTCGGTTGCAAAATCCTCAGCTGCTCCTGCAAAGTCCTCAGCACCTGTGCATCTTGCCACATGCCAAAGGACTACTGGAATCTCAATTGCTTCAGGAGTCTCTGCAAGTTCTTCAGCTCCACCTCAGTCTTCAACAACTCCGACCTTGCTGAAGAAAAAGGCCACTGCTGGACGAGGCACAAGGCCAAGTCCTCACAAGAAGCAAGTCGCCTTTCAGGTTCCGTCAAGCGAAGACGAAGCTGATGATGAAGAATTAGCTGAGCTCATCAGAGATCGACAACAAAGGGCCGCTAGAGCCAAAGGCAGTGTTGTGCCCCTCATGCTGGATCCAAGGAAGATCCTTGATTTTATTGATCTATGGCACAAGAACCCTAACACACCTTTGCCTGAATTAAACCTCACTCCTAGTCAAAGTCACATGTTGACGGCCTTCATAAATGAAGAAAAATGGAAATTTGAAAAGGCCAGGCAGGTGAAGAAGGCTCAGTACAAGAAGGAGCGTTTTCTGAAGAACAATGTTGTGAAAATGTCTCCTGAAGAACTTGTGACTATGCAGGCTGAGATCAAAGCACTCAGTGATGAATTTCATGCATTCCATGCAGATTGGCTAGGTGCCAAAGTCAGATTCGTCAGAATGGCAAAAGGATTTACTCCAAGTGTTGCAGCTTCATCGCAACCCAAATTTCCTCAGACTGGAACATCTGTTCAGTCTGCTGAAGAAAATGAAAGCGCCAGAGCTGATGAAGAAATTCCAGTCTCTGAAGAAAATGCCAGGGCAACCTCCAATATTGTGCCTGAAGAGCAATCCAGGCCAGTTGAAGCATCTGCAACTGTGCCTGAGGAATCTGAACAAGCCAGGGCAACTGCATCAGTTGTGCCTGAAGAAATTCAACCAATTTCCTCTGCTCCTCCTGCACCAATGACAAGCATCAACCTTCCTTCTGCATCAGAAGCGAAGAAAACCAAGGCTGCGGAGCGAGCAGCTGTGAAGAAAAGGAAAGCATCTGCATCTTCAGAGTCTTCAGCCCCCAAGAAATTGAAGACTTTGAGGAGTTCATCTGAAAACCCAATTGATGCTATTCCAATATCAAGCATGCCATCAAAGGAGATCATTCCCTTTGGTGAGGAATATGAAATTCCAAGTAAATCTGATGAAGAAATTCCTTCTGCTACTTCGACAGAGCAGATGGATGAAGAAATTGAAGTGGATACTTTCCCTTCAACCCCACTGGTATCATCGCCCATGCCTCAGTTCACAGCTCAAGAGGCAGGCGTCAAAGGAATTGATGAAGATGAGGATGTGGATATTGGGTCTACAACACCTATTCTGAATGATGACTTTTGGGAAAGTCATCACCCCAATTCACCTCTGACAACCCCTCTACATCATGTTCCTCAGTCCCCTGTGCAAACTGAAGAAATTCATACGGGCTCTGATGAACGTCAAGCTTCACTTCACTCTATACCCGAGGAAGTTCCAGTCACTAGCGCTGATGTACATATGTCTGAAGAAATGAAGGCCAAGGCTGCTGCTGAAATTCCTCAGCCAGTGGCTCCAGTGGCTACACCTCAAGAGGCTGTAAATTCTTCAACTGTTAATCTTCAACCCAAGCCACAGAACACTCACTCCAAGAAGCAAAAGTTTAATGCTGAGGATTTCTTCAACGAGCACATATTCTTCACTGACTACAATCCCTATGACTCTGCTCGTCTTCGTCGCAAGCGTTTCTGGACTGCAAGCCAGATGAACTTCTACTCCTCATTGTTGGTTGATAAGGATAAGATCTTTGAACATGAGCAAATTCCTCATGTAGATATGGAATCGCTGCCCTACTTCACACCAGTCCTCAGTGTTCTTCATGACGCTGGGTTACTCAATTTCTGCACCGACATCTGCGATTGGAATGAAGAACTCATTCTTCAATTCTTCGCCACGCTGCACATTACTGGAAATGTTGATGATGTCAATTCATGGGTATTGGACTGGATGACCGATAATACTCATTTCAAAGCACCGGCCTCTGAATTGCTTCATGCCGTCCCAGTCAGTCCTCCCACTGAAGGTGCTAGGCTACTCTATGTTGAACCTGAACTGTCTGATCATCTGATGCAAGTGCTGATGAAGCCTTTGAAGCCAGGCCAAGCTCCAAGGACCAAATTCCTCGTCAAGGAATTGCTCTATGTGCCAAGGATAGTCTATCGCATATTGACCAAAACCCTCAGTCCAATCAAGGGCCACAACTCTGATGATGAAGAAGTTGTTGGCGTTATGAAGAATCTGCTGTTCAATATCATTCACGGTATTCCTATCAACTACCATGATTTCTTCATGAGGACTTTGGCCAATGCTGCACTGTCACCTTTTGAGTTGAAGCCTTATGCTCCCTGGATCATGAGATTCATCAGATCAAGGTCTTCAATTCATTACATGGCTGACTTTCAAAATCATCTCAGCTATTTGCCCCCTATTGAAGTCCTCAAACGGACTATTTCCTCAGCTGACGAGAAGGGCAAAGCTGCTGTTATTGATGAAGGTACTCGTCCATTGGATGGACAGTTTCGCAAAGCTACTTCCTATTCCACCAATGATGACTCTGCAACTCAAGATTCTGCCGCCAAAGCTTCAGAACATCATCCTCAAGCCACAGCTCCGCGTGTGATGACTGATCGTGAACTTCTCCTTAGTCTTCATCAGAAAGTTGATCGAAATCACAAGTGGGTCAAGCGTCAGTTTGGTGCAATTCTTCAGAACATGACAGTCACTCAAAATACTGTGAAGAAGAATCACTACCACTTGCATGAAGTCTTTGACCGCACTTGGGCGATTCTGTCTAATCTTCATAGTGCTGAAGAACTCAAGGAGATGGGCTTCCAACAGGACTTTGACTGGTCCCAGCCACCTTCGAAGAAATTCAAGAAAGTCAAAGTTCCTCAGCTTGTTGCCAGTTCATATTCTTCATCGCGCGAGACGGATGAAGCTGAAGACTTGAACGACACTGCGGCAGGCCCTACCTCAACAGACGACCCCAACAATGCTGGCGCTCCTCCATCGACATCATGATGATATTCTTCAGGGGCGTTAGTCCTCATTTTTCGTCCCTTTTGGTCATTCGATGACAAAGGGGGAGAAATTTGAGTTTAGTCTTCAAGCGGGTCTCTTATATATATGGGCTATATATTTCTGTTAAGTTTCAACTCTTTCTTTTCTGAGGTGTTTGCTCTGATGAGTTGTAAACTTAAGTCCTATGGTGGTCTGATACTTTTGCTCTGTTTTTCTGCATGCTATTTCCTCAATACCATAATGCACGAATGCTGAATTTCGTCAGACACCATATTTCATCATGCATTTCAAATTTTTCATATCATATGATAAATGCGTGTATGAATTTCAAGATATAGGAGGAGATCTCCATGATATTACTCAACAATGTGCATTTGCTATTTCAAAGCAAATTCTTCAAATATGCACATCTTCAGGGGGAGTTCCTCTATATCTTGCAATCAAATTCCTCAATATTAGTATTTACACTTCATATGTTTATCCCCGTTGAAAACTTAACCTATATTGTCATCAATCACCAAAAAGGGGGAGATTGTAAGTGCATCTAGTGCCCCTTAGTGATTTTGGTGTATTGAAGACTTATAGGTTAAGGGTCTAATGTGTTTGTGAGTGTACACAGGTCTATAAGTCTATGAGGAGTTTGTTATTTACGATGAATGTCGACCCCTAAAAATGAATGTCTTCAACTGAAGACTTTGGTTTTCTTGAAGACTTTGAAAGTGAAGAAATTGGTGTGACCCTGAAGACTTGATATTCATGCGAGGATTATGAAGCGTGAAGACTTTTGTTTTCGTAGTTTCATTTTCTTCTTCTTGAGTCATAGGAAACACCGTACTGTTAAAGGGGGTCGAGGTAAAACTAAGGAAAAATTTCCAACTGATGCTCAACTCAAAATCCTACACCTACCCAATCCTTTCGAGTGAAGCCATTGGAAATCTCATACAGTTTAGTCAAGTTCTTCAGTGACAGAGACGAAGTTCTTCTATTCTCTGAGAAATTTGTTCTAACTGAGGAGTTAGAAATTCGCCAGTGCGGATTGCCTACAAGTGAGGATTGTGATAGCCCTGAGGAATTTGATACTCAAATTTCCGACCGTTGCTGTGCTACGTGCCAGCTGTCCCAAAATATCCACCCACCTAACGGTCATATCATTGAAGGGCATTTATGTCTTATCATGTCGGGCTGCTCCCTAGGCTATAAATAGCCGCCCTCTACAACCACTAGCTGGTTGGCTGCTCCAAGAAATAGATTGACACTTGTCATTTAGAGCATCCCATCCTCCGAGGACTTTGAGCGAAAATCATCAAGTGAGGAAAAACCCAAAAACCCAAACACCTACAAACCCAAAGTGATTGAGCATCACTGAAGAGATTGTTCCTGTGTGGAACCGACGCTTGTTACCTTTGAGGACTGTGCATCCTCCAGACGGTTAGGCGTCATGGTCTAGAGCATCCAAGAGGAAATTGTGGATTGCCGAGTGACCGAGTATGTGAAGGTTTGGAAGTCACCTGAAGACTTACCACGAGTGGTTGGGCGAGGTCTGTGTGACCTTAGCTCAAGGAGAATACGGTGAGGACTAGGTGTCCTGGACTGTGTGTTCAGGACTGGGTGTCCGGGACTGTGTGTCCTCAGGTTTAAATACCTAGCCGCTCCAACCAGACGTACAACTGTCACAGCAGTTGGAACTGGTCTACCAAATCAGTGTCTTCACCGAGCTACTGGTTCTATTTCCTCAACCCTTTCATTTCCTCGCATACTTGCTATGTATTTGATCATTACTGTTTGAAGACTTTGTCTGAAGACTTTCTCAATTTCCTCAGTTCAAATTCTTCAGTCAGTTTGTCTTCAGCCTGCTTATCCTGTGTTTACACTACTTGTACTCTGTGCTTGTTTTCATTTCATCATGATGACTGTGCTACTGCTCTGTTATGCTTGCATCTGAGTACTCATTCCGCTGCTAAGTAGTTCGTCGCTTAGGAATTTCCTCACCTTGAAATTCCTCAGTGACGAATTTGTAAAAATCGCCTATTCACCCCCCTCTAGTCGATATAACGCACTTTCAGTAATAACTAATGACCGTCTCTAAGTGAAGATGCAAAACTCTCAGAGCTGTAATGCTCAGAGCTGTAAGGCAGGTTGGCAACATGCCTTAATGTGGTTCTATTGGCTATAATTAGCAAAGATGTTGTCCTACAGAGCAGTCTTGAAAGAACACACCTATATGTGTTCCGACTGTAAACGTCGCAGTCTATGAGATTTGGGTGATCTCTAGTAAGCTCACGAAGAGACCAGGGAGTATGACGTATAAGCTCCAAACCGCGGGGTAGCCTATTGGCGGTCAGGTACTGGTTAAGACTTTGAGTGTAACCTGTTCACACAAAACTAGCAATTCAAGGCATAGTCCATTGTCAAGTTGTGAATGGATGTAACTTAAAGTTCTAGGAAGAAGTTCAACTTAACAGTCTCTGCTGAAACACTGGTATATTAAACAAGTGGTGAGAGAAGGCAAATCTATAAATGGGTATTTGAGATCTGGTGGGGGATTGTTAGAATTAATGGGCTAGGCCCATAGCAATTTCTGAAATCTCAAAGCCAATGTGTAAAATGGCAAGTGGTGGTGCTAAAGTTTAGTCCCACCCCGGAAGTTGAAGAAGAGTTGGACCTCTTTATATAGTGGGTTCTCTCCACCACTCTAAGTGGTGTGTGAGAAGAGAAAGGGAAGACCACACGCGCGCGCTCGCTCACCTCGTCTGGCCAGGCCGGGCCGGGCCGTGCCGTGGCGAGGCGAGGCGAGGCGGCGCGTACGTGCGACATGCGCGTGAATGGTCCGCCGAAATCCGGTCCGTCTCCTTGTAGGGGCGCAGCTTCCTTTTGCCGTTTTATTTTTATGTCTTGGCAGACAAGTTTTTGATTTCTTATCCGGTAAGTATACGAATTAGAAACCGAGTCGGTTTGGGATTGTGATCGCGACACAATACCGCCTCTGGTCCTAATATATATATATATACATCTACCGGCTGCGGCCAAAGATACACCGAAAACACCTACGGTTTTGCCTCATCTCGCAACTTGCGCCGCCGTCGTAGTCTACTCCATCCCAAATGCCGCCGTGCATCGGTGCGTGGAAGAGCAGGTCTCCGGAACCGTTTGTCTTTGCGATCCTGCACCGGGAGAGGATGAATTAGGTTTTTGGGAAGCGCTCTACGTGACTGCTCAAATTCGTCATCACGGGTCGTCTTCCGTCCAAATCGGGCGGTGCTACTCATCGTCGTCTTCATCACCGTCAGCAGCAGATCGTCGCCAACATCGTCATCAACACCGTCGCACCCACAATAGCTAACGAACAGTACGTCCAACATCATCTGTTCATGTCTATCTCTACAACTATTGTTTCGTGTTCGCTGCTGTTATGCATGTCTTGCTGTTCTTCTAGTTTGTTAGATTGTTGCATGCTAGTATCTGTTCTAGTCATGAATTATTTACTGGAATTAATCATGAACTTGCCTAATTTTCCAACAATAAATGCATCATTGCAGATTAGAAGGAACTAATAAGTGAACGAGATAACAAAGTAGGTGCAACCTCACTTACACCACCTATCACACCCCACGGAGGGTTGCATGGCTGGAGCCACCCCCGTGCCATCGATCACATCGCTCAGGCTTGCCTAGTGAAAAGCGGCTGAATCGAGGGTTCCTTCCTTCTATGCAAGCCCAACAATAAATGGTGTCAACAGACAACCAAATTTCATATTGTGTGGGTCTGATTAGGCCTAATGCGGACAACCAAACGCGTAGTTTGCATGTTAAGATAAATTTACCTCGTAATCCTATTTGTTTCTTGACTGCAGCGGTTCTGGTGCGTTGACTTTGCACCCGTGAGGAAAAATTACGACACAAACTTTGTTTCTTACGACATGTGTGTTGCTCTCGTGCTGGAGTGGTCTGGGGTGAGGTTCTTCACCCTAGGTTGGGTTGTTTTCTCCCTGCTGGGAGTGTACAAGCTTGATCTGTCAAAGGCTTATGACAGTGGATTGAGGGTTCTTGAAGCAAGCGATGGAAAAGTTAGGCTTCGCTCATCAGTGGGTATAGTGGACAATAACATGTGTTACCTCAATGAGATATTCTCTTAAATTCAATGAAGCCATGTAGGATTCGCTTGCACCATTGCATGGGCTTCGGCAAGGTGAAGGGTAAGAGGAAAACCTACTCGCTGGTGTGGGAGAAAATTCTTGAACCAAAAGGGAAGGGGGGGAGGTCTTGGCTTATGCGACTTTTGCTTGTTCAACCAAGCTTTGCTCGCCCAACAAGTTTGGCAGCTCCAGACCAGACCAGACTCCTTGTGCTCCCAGATAGATACATTCGCTCTTCTTGATTGGTAGCCACTATAAAAGGGTTACATGACATGGCAGGCACAAAGCAATAATATACGAGACCAATGTTCAGGAAATCGGTAACTGGTAGCTACTCGGTCGGCCTGGGAGCAGCGATTTCGATGAATTGACCTATTAACTGGATTAATCGGTTGACCATTAATCAGTAGATTAAACAGGAACATGTAACATATATCTAGTTTTTTGTTGTATAATACCATACTTCCATGCTCCTAGCTATGTAATATACCAAAATACTATACTCTAGGCATATAAAAAAACATAGACAAGAGGTAGATTTGATAGTTCTGATTCATCCAAACCTACACAATCTCGAATTTGAAATTATCAATAAAGTATTTAAATTTGTCTACTTGTCAACATACAACCACACATTATGGTACAAATAACAACCGAACCCAACTGTTCTATCCACTAATCTACGAATTACAATCTATAATCTACTAATCTATGAATGTTGGATTCTCCATTGGGTAAGAGGAAGAAGATGGTAGTACCTTGCTTGCTGGTGATGCCATGGAGGAAGGGGTTGGGTAGCTGTCGAGAGGGGCTGGGGAGCAGCCAATGGTTCGGGCGATGTGGAGCAACGCATGGGAGGGGATGAGGACCAGGCAGGAGAGTGAAGCGGTGGAGCTGATGGACCTTGAAGGTGAAACACGGTGGCTCGCACCAATGAGGACCTAGCTAGCCACCATCTAAGTTGGAGGGGATGAGAGGGGCGGGGTGGCTGGGTCGCTGGGATAGGTTATGGGCCAAATATTTGGGATTTGTTTGCCGACCATTTAACGGGCCAGGCGCAATTAATCAGTCTGACAACCGTTCCAGTTAATCGACCATGCAAGTTAACAAAGAATAGGTGCTATTCGAGTCGGCCATCCTATGAGTAACGATTAACTGGTCCGTTAACTCATTAATCAGCCAAATTCTTGAACAGCGTACGAGAAATATACGAGGATAAAAGCCTAGCAGTGAAACTTGCACGTTGCTTCAATGAAGATCAATTTGACACTTCACCATATTCATGCACATTTGATTTCTCTGATTCGACAAATAGGCAAATTATATACTACTAGTCATTTGTACATGAGATTGTTATGTATAAGCAAAATACTACTCCATCCGTCCCAAAATATGTGCCTCAAGCTTAGTACAATTTTGTACTAAAGTTAGTACAAAGTTGAGACACTTATTTTGGGACGGAGGGAGTAAAACATTAAAGTTACAACTAAAGCACATATGTTATGATAAATTTTATGTTGGAATTTTCAAAAGGAGACCATTTAGGAATTCATGGAATATTCCTTGTACTTTGCATCAGACCACAATAGCCAACAATTTTTTTCTTTATGTAGAATGTTTTAGACACAGCCTTTGTTTTTTTTCAAAAAGAGATGCTATTGACATCTCATGATATATTTATTTATTTTAATTTCCAATGGGAAATATGGAAAAATAATCTTGATGCAACAACTATTCACCTTTTCATTTTCCCTATTTTTCTCACCCTTAAGTCGAAATTTCTCCTAATTTCTATTTCATGATTGTGTACTGGACCACACAAAAAAAAGGAGAAATAAATTTTCTACAGGCTGTTTGTACATTTCTCCCCCTTAACAACATATTATTATGTACAACTACTTAGGAAAAAATAATCTTCCGTACATGCATCCAACGCTGCCATTGTAGGTTTCAAGACGTGCCCATGAGATGTTTCTAGCATGTTCTACCTTGTCTATTTTGACCAGTTCACCACGTCTCATCACATGCTTGTACCTGGCTGAAAGTTCTGGAGCAAGTCTCATATCACATGGCGGGCAGGGGTAGTGGGCCCCACAAGCGAATCCCTCCCATGTGGATCGTAGGATTGCCTGATCCAATGGCATATATGGTGCCACGTTTTGCCAATTTCAAACCAATCAATTAGAGCGTCTGATTGTATTGATCCAATGGTACATATGTTCCACTATTGGTACACTATATAGATAGTATAGAAATGACGGGAAAACTGAAAGCAAGACACATGAACTACGACCTCTCTGGTGTATCACGTATGTGCATAAGGGGATCACTCCGGGTATAACTAAGGAACATGTGTACCATTTCCTAGGAGAGTGTTACTTCTCTCGGTTCGAAGCAAGCTTGACAAAGAGCTCCTTCAAAACCAAGGTATAGGTCGAAACTACATGATTCTAGGCATCAGTCGTCATTACTGTTTGCAACCACGAGGGGAACTAGACTTGGATAAACTTCAAGCATGCCTCATTCAATCCCTGGCAGTAGTGTTGCTCGGCTAATGCGAGGGTGGACATCACCGACCTCACACCTATGTTTTCACATATGCGCTTGAGTCCGGAGATCGTACATGTATGGTACCACAAACAAGTCTTGAAGCCATTGTAGTCCCATTATCATCCTTTATTGTTTCATCTTCTTGTCTTTCTTATAGAACCTGTGACATTTCTTCCTCCTCCTCCATGCAATCCTTCTCTATCTCAAGGCATGAGTTCGTGTAGATGAATCTAAGCAACACTCTGAACAATTTTGCTCCTATGTCTTTGATATGTATGACACTGGATGTAGTAGTGCCCTCCTTCATGGGATTAAAGAGTTGTGCCATGAAGAATCTGGAGCAGGCTGCAAGCACACAATGATGTGCGTGCAGTGAATGTCTCGCCCACTAACCTTGAATCTCACATTAGCACCCATCTTGGTTTGAAGGAGAATGTTAAAATGTTGGTCTATATCCGACATGAGCATCTCAAGATCGTAGCCACCGGAATTCTCGGTGTTGGAATCATTGCAAACCATTATGTTACACCGGATGGTGAAAGAATCATCCTTTACATTCGCGAATCGTTCAAGGGCATGTCTTGTCAATAACTTGTTCGTGCCCCACGAATTATTGTCGTTGGTGAACTTGCAAGCTTTATTAGTTGCACGGGTGTACATTGACGTCTGTTTATCAACCTAGTCAACGCGACTAAAACTGAACATGCCACCCACATCGTCGTCGTGGAAAAAGGCTACATAGAAAGAGATGAAGTTGGCCCAGTCCGGGTTCTGATGGGTTGTACTTTAGTAACCATACATGGCTCCTACCACAAAAGCACCAGAGATGATGCTCAGCTAGTGGGTGTATCTTGTTGGGTACGCCCGTGGTGAGTCGACTCTCCTCGTCGGGCGAAGGGGCTTCCTCTCCTTCATATGGTGAAGACTGGCGAAATAGGGTTTTTGGGCGCCTCCAATTCGAATCAGCTTGGGATGCCTTCATGAACGTAGTCAGGGATGATGCCACAGAGGTAGTGGCGAGTGGTACGAGCATCAGTACGAGCGGTCGATCCTCGTACTCAAGCCTTCTTCTCTTCTGGATGCTTTTGTGTGCGCTTGGTTGATTGGTACAGATCCTCACACCCACTATATTCCTTTTATGACATGATCAACGAGCTACCAGTGCCGGCAGATCCAAGCGCCGCTTGCGCGGATGCAAAGGATTCCCGCCGGAGTGACTTGGTCTGGCTTGCTTGGGATGATTCCTCCTGGGAGCGTCGGATAGCCAGGCAGACGACAGCTCCTGCTTGTTCCTGCATGGGACGATCTCCAAGTCGATGAATTTAGACTTGTCGGAGTCGAATCTGCTGCCCGCCATGTCAGAGGAGGCCGGAGATCGCTGGCAAGGAGCTGGGGGACGATGGAGAGGAAGAGATTGTAAGTGGATTGGAGTGGCAAGTGGCTAGGGTTTCGTTTGAATTAGATAGGATGGGGATATTTGTGGGGTCAGGCTGGGCGAGCGTGGGTCGGCGTGACAGACGTGGCTAGGCGTGTTTGGGCCTCCCCATATCCGCTCCAGATACGGGCTGGATATGAAGGTGTCGGTCAGCCCGAACGTATATGGACGATTTGGGGGTGCGGCTGGATCGTGATTTCTTGACCGATCACTTACCGGGTCTTCCGCCGGTATCTGTTGTAGATGCTTTAACATTAACATGTCCAAAGTCCAAACTTCTCTCTTCAACTAAAAAGGGAAATTGTGAACCAACTTGTAGTTGGATGGTTAGAAGGACAGCGGTATCCCTAGCCTACAAGGGTTCAAATTCTAGACTTGACACTGATGCTCGTATTTTCTGAATTTATTTCAGGCCTACATGCCATGTGTGTTTAGTGAGTGCATGTTATTTAACTCTTATCATTTTGAGCGCTCCACCAAGATGTATGTAACATGGAAGAGTAGCCCATGATCCTAATCGATTGTGCATTTGCATTCAAAAGCAAATTTTAAATAATGCACAAATTTAGGGGGAGCTCTTGCTTATCACATACTTCTCAAAGCGACAATGTATTTCATTCATATTATCATTTGTCGAAGCTTTGATCTATATGTTGTCATCAATTACCAAAAAGGGGGAGATTGAAAGTGCAACCAATCCCCGGGTGATTTTGGTAATTCATAACAACATATAGCTCATTGAACTAATATCCATTCAAGTTGAATATTTCATAAAGTTCAATGATTGGCATGGCATGGACTAGAGATGTGGACCCCTCAAAATGCTAAGGACACATATTGGCAAAAGCTCAAGACTCTTCATTTATATTTTAGTGATCCAAGATCACATTGAGTCTATAGGAAAGCCAATACTATTAAAAGGGGATGAGGTGTTGCTTAATGGTCTACTTGCTCAAAGTGCTTAGTGACATTGCTCCAAAATCCTCAGCCACTTTCTCATTTCCACATATGTCCAAAACTCTAAGTCAAACTCGGCCCCACCGAAATGTTCCATCCGGCGCCACCGAGTTCAGTTGACATAGCCACTGCTAGAAACCCTAGACAATTCGGTCACATCGATACGGATCTCGGTCTCACCGAGATGGCCCTGCAAACTCTCTGTTTCCCTTTGTAACATTTCGGTCTCACCGAAAAGAGCGATCGGTCCCATCGAGTTTGCTTGACCAACTCTCTGTTTGCTCTTTGCTGAAATCAGTCTCACCGAGTTCATGCAATCGGCTTCACCGAGATGAGGTTTTGCCCTAGCCCTTGCACATCGGTCCCACCGAGTTGTTCCAGTCGGTCCCACCGAGATTCCTAACGTTCACATTTTGAACTGAATCGGTCTCACCGAGTTCTTCTATTCGGTCTGACCGAGTTGAGTCAAATGTGTGTAACGGTTGAATTTTGTGTGGAGGCTATATATATCCCTCCACCCCCTTCTCCATTCAAGAGAGAGCCATTAGAATGTGCCTACACTTCCACTACTCATTTTCTGAGAGAGAACCACCTACTCATGTGTTGAGACCAAGATATTCCAATCCTACCACAAGAATCTTGATCTCTAGCCTTCCCAAGTTGCTTTCCACTCAAATCATCTTTCCACCATAGCCAAATCCGTGAGAGAGAGTTGAGTGTTGGGGAGACTATCATTTGAAGCACAAGAGCAAGGAGTTCATCATCAACACACCATTTATTACCTTTTGGAGAGTGGTGTCTCCTAGATTGGTTAGGTGTCACTTGGGAGCCTCCGACAAGATTGTGGATTTGAACCAAGAAGTTTGTAAGGGAAAGGAGATCGCCTACTTCGTGAAGATCTACCTGAGTGAGGCAAGTCCTTCGTGGGCGATGGCCATGGTGGGATAGACAAGGTTGCTTCTTCGTGGACCCTTCATGGGTGGAGCCCTCCGTGGACTCGTGCAGCCGTTACCCTTCGTGGGTTGAAGTCTCCATCAACGTGGACGTATGATAGCACCACCTATCGGAACCATGCCAAAAATCTCCGTGGCTACATTGCGTTTGCTTTCTCCAAACCCTTCCCTTTACTTTCATATGCAATGTTTACTTTCCGCTGCTATACTCTTAGAATTGCATGTGTAGGTTGATTGCTTGACTTGTACTAGTTGCTAAAATCTGCCAACAATTAAAATTGGGAAAAGGCTAGATTTTTATTTGGTCAAGTAGTCTAATCACCCCCCCCTCTAGACCTATTTTCAATCCTACAGTGCTATCAGAGCTTTGGTCTCCATGTGCCTTGATTTCCATATCATTGGTGATCATAGCCTTGGTTTCACAACCTAGGAGAGTATGGCGTCTAGCGGGGGAAATTACCACCATAGAGGTCCTTATTTTGATGGTACAAATTTTGCTAGTTGCAAGCATAAGATTGTAACACCCCAAAAATTTAATCATGTTTTTACTAAAAAAAAATTCCAGACTTAAAATTTTGAATTTTTACTAGGTCTTTTATTAATTTCAGAACCATTTTCTGTTTCTGTTTTTCAAAATTCTTCCCTCCATATAGCAATTTTTGGAAATAATATTGTGGCTTTGGTAGTTTTCTCAAATCATTTCAATTACATTTTAATAACAGTAAGAATTATTTTCATAATAAAAAAAATTGCCCCAAAACAATTCTTTTAATAGCTATCTCTATATTTTAAATGCCTCTGTTGCACTACAACTATTTTAAATAATTGTTTTTAAAATTCCACAAAAATTGTGGGAGGTCATGTGATGCCTATATATCACTTTTATGCAAAAAGATAACTTGGTCTATTGGAAATTTTGAGTGAACCAACCTCTTTTCATTTCTGTCCTGTTTTTGAGTTTGAACTACAACCCTATTTTTCCTTGCTCCATTAATTCTGAAATTTTTCCCACTTATAGTCCTTCCAACCAAACCCTTAAGTCCAAAATTTTAGCTCCATAGGAATCATTTTAGTTCACCAAATATTCCACTAAATTTTCTGTCCAGAATTGAAATTTCCCCAAACTTGCACTAGCAAGTATTTTATTTTGCCAAATAAACTCCACCACCATATCTATCATCTAATGAGACCTAGTCCTGGAAATTTTCATAGCCAATAAAAGTACCTAGATTACTCTAGCATTTCAGCAAACACCCTGCAGGCATGACTGAATTTTTACCACTTCCTAAACTGCATTGCACACTTGATCCCATGGATAAACCAACTTGTCCACTAACTCTCTTATGCCCAGGAACCAAACACTGTCAAGTCTCATCTTCATCAGATCATCCTAGGCCACCCTGGCAATTCATCGAGCACTTCAAGTGCATGCTCAGTGCGCGGCCAGAGCACCGGTATTACAGGCATCGGCATCGCCCTGGCGCGGTGCCTCTGCCGCCTCCATCGCTCCTGTCCCTCCTCTGCTAGCTTCATGGGCAAGCCACCGCTCCCTGGCTCCTAGCACCGCCCACCGCCAACCACGCCACCCACCACCGCCGCCCGACGAACTCCACTCCGCCACGTCTCTGCCTCTTAAATTACTAACCACCGAGCTTATCTGCGGGAGACCACCGTCCACGCCGACCCCCTTACCGGCTTCGCTGACTCACGCCACCGCCCATAAGCACCTCGCTGGCGCAGTAATGGCACCGCTGCCGCACCGTGCCCTGGAAGCCTCGGAACCGCCTCCTTCCTGCTATAAAAAGGCCACCCGACCCTCCCTCTACCACCATCGCATCTCCTTCACCCCCTCGACGAGCCCCATGAGCAGCAGAGCAACCGGAGGAGCTGTCTCCCCCGACTCTGTCCGCCTCTGCCGCCACCACTGACCCGCCAATTCCCATGCCACCAGCGACTTCCCCTTGCCATTTTCTTCACCACTCAACTCCTGGAGTGCTCGCCGAGCCATTCCCCTCGCCAATTCCACTGGAGGTGGCCCATGGGAGAAATTCCTCCCCCACCCGAAGCCCCCTTCCGCCATGGTTGAAGCTCTGCCCAACCTCGAGCTTTTCGGCGACTCTCTCCCCCTCCAACGGATGCGGTCCAACCTCCCGAGCATGTTGGTATGCCAAGCGCCGGGAACGACGCCTTCCACCGCCGGCAATCATCGCCGGAGCACTTCCCCTGCTCCTGTCCAGGCGCGCGCGTGGGAGAAGATAAACCCGACAGGTAGGCCCCACCTGTCGGTGAGCCACCACTCCCCTCCCCTGTGTGGCAGCACCTTTGGGCCCGGCCCAGTAGCACCACGCGACTAAGCAGCGCTCAGGGCGCGTTTCTGTCCTTCCCTTTTTTCTTTTGCCAGTAAGATTAAAATAATTCCACAGCCACTATCTCTAATCCAAATTTGGTGATTCAAATTTCTGTAGATTTCTAAAATCATGATCGATTAAACCAGCCATGGTGAACATTTTTGTTAAGCCTAGTTTCTGTTGGGTTTATTAAAAAGACCATTTAGTCATTTTTTTTCATCTTGGTAATTTCATAAGTAATTCATATAAACTCTAAATAAATAGATTCCTTTTCTCGTTTTTTTATTTTTTTCATCTAGTTTATTTTAGTATTTATTTCAAAAATATTTGAAACAATTTTTGGCACTGTTCTTGTCTAAGTTGTAATTTAAAAGCTTTTGAAAATAGGAAATGGAGGGAAGATAATGTTTTCAAACTTTTGGAGTGCACCCAATATTTCTGCATACTTAAGGCAAGCATCTTGAACATTTGATATGGTGAATGTTTTGTGGTTGCTAGCTAGAATATTTGAATCATGGTTGTAATAATCTTTAATAGAATTTGCATATGGCTATTTTTGCATGCATGATCCATGGCTATTTTGCTGTCATCTTTAAAGCATGAAATATGAGTGAGTATGGTTACTTTCACTTGTCATGTATGCCCGTGTTGTTATGGACTAAACTGCAGGAAAGAATCAGTCACGAGTAAAGTGACCGTGAGACTGAAATTTGTCGTGGTGACGAGAATGATCAGTAAGGGCATGTCGGGACATGCCGGGTGGTGATGCTGTTGGGTATCACCAAGGAATATATTGTGCTAACCACTACAGGAAAACTTAACCTCCTGAGTCGACCGTAGATTGAGTCTTGTTCCGGTAACCCCCATACTTGATTCGTGCTGCCACTTGTCCCTGCCACAGGTAGGGTATGGTTCAGTAAGTTGATAACCCCTTTCCATGCACACACCGTACAGAGGGCCACGATGAGGGTTTCCCAGGGATCCGGGACTAAATCCTGTCATCGGGTCAGGGGGCATGGGTGTTTCTAGTTGTGACTAAGAGGGGGGCACCCCTTGTAATCCGCGCGTATTAATAGTGATCCCATGCAGGACGTTGGTCTCTTCGTCTCAGAGTTTTTCTTGAATGATGCCTTGGGTGATTCCTGGCATCTAGAAAGTTAATCTGGTGTGTGCTGGTCAGGTGTGTTTTCAACCCAAAGACCATAATGGGAATTAGTCAGTGTCACGGTACTGACTAAAGAAATCCTTTACTTGTGGGTAAAGAGTACACCCTCTGCAGAGTTTAAACCTATTCGAATAGCCGTGTCCGCGGTTAAGGGCTACAGTCTGGGTTGGTCAAGTGTCGGTCTTAGCGTCGGTCTTCGAAGGAAATACTTAAAATGTGCCTGAATTGTTTTTGCTGAATATTTATTGTCACCCTGATGCTATCATGAATATTTTGCTATGCTTATTAATAATACTGTGGTTATACATATTATTGTGGACTAACCCGTTTCTCTTATTTTATATTCCTGAGTGTCTCAGGGGCTGGCTAGACTACCCCGGGCACTCAATTTTATTTTTAAGACCTCTCCGTGGCATCCCTTGAGTTATTAGGCGGTCTGTCACGCCACTACTCTTGTGGACACCCGTTTGGCATTTATTTTCAAGACCTCTTCGTGGCGTCCCTCGAGTTATCAGGCGGTTTATCACGCCACTACTCTTGCGGATACCCGATTGGCATTTCTCTTCAAGTCCGACCGTGGCGTCACTTGACACCCGACTGGCATTTCTTTTCAAGACCTCTCGTGGCATCGCCTGAGTTCTCGGATGGTCCTGTCTCATCCGATTTCTCTTTTAGACACCCGTTTGGCATTTCTCTTCAAGACCTACCGTGGTGTCACTTTAGACATCCGACCGGCATTTATTTTATTTTATTTTCCTTTAACTATCCATGTTTATCACTAACATTTTTATATATCCATTTATTTGCACATGCTAATATTTTATCATGCCATGATTAAATTCCTGTCAGTAGGCATTTGAGTCCATCATGAGCATTTGCATAAAGTGTAGTTCATCATGATCATCTAATTTAATTGTGGCATTCGGTATATCTTTTGTTCATGATGTTTGCGAGTACATTCCAATGTACTCACAGGCTTGTCCCTGGCTATTTACTTGGCCAGGTCAGGATTTCTACGAGGAGTACCACAACGACGACCGTGCGGAGCCTAGGATAGCAGCCATGCGGGATAGGAATTATCCAGGTCAGCTGTTCCTATGGGGAATGGAGCCCCATCGATGTTGAAGAACCACGAGACAATTCCGTCATCCACCACCGAATCACTGTTGTAACATTTGACCTTCATGGTCTTGTATCCAATTCTTGTAATAGCTTGGTAATCTGTAACAAGGACGTGTCCACCAGTAACGGTAAATCCTAGGCTGGTGATGACACGAGGGGTTAATTTCTGGGATTTCGTGTCCCGGCCCCGGCAAAGATGAAAATGCATATTCTTGGTCATAACCCCGCCGTTTGGGTTGTTGTACATATTGGCTTGCAAGGTGATTTCTTTGAGGATGGAAAAGAAGCGGATCATGAAGCGACAACGGAAGAAATGAAGATGCTGCAATACAATGCTCAAGCTTGCGATATTCTCTTCAACGGATTGTGCCCCGAAGAATTCAACAAAATCAGCCGTCTTGAGAATGCAAAGGAAATTTGGGATACTTTGGTTGATATGCATGAATGTACCGAGTCCGTCAAGGAATCCAAATTGGATGTGCTTCAAAGTCAACTTGACAAGTTCAAAATGAAGGATGGTGAAGGAGTCGCTGAGATGTACTCTAGGCTTGCTCTCATCACAAATGAGATTGCCGGCTTAGGAAGCGAAGAGATGACCGACAAATTCATCATCAAGAAGATCCTAAGAGCCTTGGATGGAAAATATGATACCGTGTGCACCTTGATCCAAATGATGCCCAACTTCAAAGATCTCAAGCCAATGGAAGTCATTGGTAGAATTGTTGCTCATGAGATGTCACTCAAGGATAAGGAAGAGCTCCACAACAAGTCAAGTGGTGCTTACAAAGCTTCATGTGATGCTCCTACAACATCAAGTGAGAAAAAAGTCTTCAACGAAGAATTGAGCTTAATGGTGAAGAACTTCAACAAATTCTACAAGAATAGAAGCAAAGAGAGAAGTTCCAAGTCAAGGTCCTACAATGACGAAAGATCTTCTAGTCGTGATCGCAATTGCTACAATTGTGGAAGACCCGGACACTACTCCAATGAGTGTACGACTCCCTAGAAGAAAAGAGAAGATTCACCTAAAAGGAGAAGTAAAAGAGATGAATCACCACCAAGAGAGAGAAGGAGTAGAGATGATCGTTATGAACGAAGACCCTCTCGTAGAAGTAAGGATTCGGAAAGGAAGGACAACTCATCAAAGAGCTACACAAGACAAAGACATCAAGCTCATGTTGGTGAATGGGTATCCGGTTCCGACTCCGACAACTACTCCGAGAGAAGTTATCACCCCGACTCCGAATATACTCAAGATGAAGGTGTTGCCGGTCTTGCACTTGTGTCATCCAACTCCTACGACACATTTGACTCACCAAATGAAGGAATTGGAAGGTGCTTCATGGCTAAAGGTCCTAAGGTATCACACCCCGAGTACTTTGATTTCAATAATGATGAAGATGATTTGCTAGGTGATGATGATTTACTTGTTGACAACACTAGTGATGAAAACTATGATGAAATTGCTATTAATCATGCTAATCAAGATAAAACGAATGACAATGATAAGAAGGAGATTGAGCATCTAACTAAAGAACTAAACACTCTTAAGTTAGCTCATGAAACTACTTTAGAGGATCATCGAGAGCTTTTAAAGACTCATGAGAAGCTACGCTTCGAGAAGCTCAACTTAGAGCAAGAGCATGGGTTCTTAAAAGCAATAAATGATGATCTTCGAAAGAAGAGTTCTTCTTACATTGCCAAGCATTTACTCTTGTCTACTTATATGCCACAAGTAAAATCTAGCAACAAGAGCAAGAAAGATTCTTCTTCTAGTAGTAACAATAACAATGTTAAATCCTATGTTGTTGCTTCTAGTAGTTCTCTTGATTCCACTAATGATTCTCTTAGCCAAGTTACACTTGAGCAAGAAAATCGCTTATTGAATGTAATTATAGAGAAAGGTGTTTACAAGAGCCTTGCCGGAAGTAAGCAATTTGAGGAAATTGTACGCAAGCAAGGAAGGCATCGGAAGAATCAAGGTGTTGGTTTTGAACGAAAGTTCAATGCTAATGGAGTTGAGTGGGAAGAAGATCAATACCCCAAGACGAAGTTTGTTCCTCAACAAGAGAAGTATGATCCCACTTCTTTCAAGGGAACACAAGCTCAAGATGATCTTCCACCACAAGACCACAAGCTAAAAGGCAAGGACAAGCTTCAAGAAGAGATTGATGCATTTGAAGAAGATCCTAAGGCCATGGTCAAGTGGGTTCCCAAGACTACATCAAGTTCTACTTCATCAAGTACGACTACAACTCCAAGGATTCCCATCAAGTTGATGTGGATCCCAAAGAAGAAGAACAAGAGAGTTCTTGAGGGTGACTCCGCCAACATACTTCACTCATATTCATTTTGGCAAGGACAAGTGCAACCAACTTCCATATCTTGCACTAGTTCAAGGAGTCACAAACCCTCTTGTTGGTAAGACAAGGGACAAGGTAACCTAATGCTTTCATGGACATCATCATATGTGTGCTTCACTCTATGTCTATGGATATCCTTGTATGTTCCTTGTGGGACTAACCCGTGTAGGTATTGAAAGTGCAACTCACTCCAATGGATTACTCCAAATGATCTACATCAACATTAAGCATCCACATCTTCAACGCCTACATGAAGTCATCATCGACAAAACCCAAGGTTAGTTCATCCCTCTAAGGGGGGATACCACATCTAGGGGGAGCTTTGCTCTAAGAATTGAGCTAAAGCAACTCTAATGGTGTGAACACAACAATGCTTTATGTAAAAGTGATAACCCCACTTGTGCTTAAACGATGAGTATGACCTACGATCAAATGTTCTCATTTGACTCCTAAGTCAATATACTCATATATAGATGACCTAGTCATCGCCAATTGCTTGATAGATGCTAGAGTGTTTGTGCATGCTTTGCCACATGTTTTATTTGCCATCTTATTGTGTGAGCATGTTGGTTGCATAATTTTCTCCATTCGAGGACATCCATTTGTTGCTTTGATTGTTTGGTTTTTCTTTTTGCCAAATGGATGGACAAGAATGCCTAAGTACTCCCTCTAGCTATCTATGCTTTTTCTCATCTCAAACTATATTCATGCTACATCACAAAGTTTGAGCAAGTCGAATTCGGACCCTCCGGGTGAGGAGCACTCGGAGCCACCGATCCGTCAAGGGCTTAACTTCCAAAACCTCTTAATGCCTTTTGGTCAGACCAACTCACTCATATTCGATCTCACCGAATTCATTAAGTTGATCTAGGTTTTCATCTTGGTGCAACCGATTTGAACAATTTGGTCACACCGAGTTGCAGCAACTGCTAGTAGTTTTGCATCTCGGTGCCACCGAGTCGTTCCACTCGGTCACACCGACAGTGAATGGGTATATATACCGCGGGTTGAAATTTCGGAAATTTCTTCAAAACACTCGACCGCGCCTCCCAGCTCTGCCGCCCCCTTGGTCTCCGGATCATCGCCGTCATCGCCAGTGACCTCCTGCCGCTGGTCTCCGCCGCCGTCAACGGAATTCTCACCGCCGTTGCCGCCGTAGCAAATCCGTCGCCAAGTTAGGGTACGGATTTGACCCTTTGTGCTTTCCATAACTCCGATTCTTGCATAAAGTATAATCCCTATGTTCTTCCCACGCATGAGATTGATCTATCCACTGAAAGAATTCCTTAGAATAGATTTGATGCAAAAACTTTGGGTTAGGTTTCCGCCGAACTCATCTCGGACCGACCGATCTGAGGATCTCGGTCACACCGATTGGCCCTGGCCATTGCACAAGTACAACTCGGTCTGACCGAAGTGTACTGATCGGTGCGACCGAAATCACTTTCTCTGTGAAACCCTAGCATCTCGGAGTCACCGAACTGCATTTCGGTCTGACCGAAACTGTGTGTTTAGACTCTGTTAGTGCTTCGGTGTCACCGAGTTTGTCAAATCGGTAGCTCCGAAATGCTTTCTGCAGAAAACTAAAATTAAGTTTTTGTCTCAATATTTTTGCAAAATAAGCTGCACTTTGTGATGCTCATCCACTCTATCTATACCCAACTATTCACAGGGTCAGTTTCAGCAATGTCAGATAGCAGTGATAGTCAGAACAAGTCTAAAGAGCAGGTCAACCTTAGTGAGGGCACTAGTCCCTCAAGCAGCTATGATCAGGGGAGCAGAAGCACTCCTAGCAACTTGCCTAAGGCAGCAACCAGGACAAGGAAGAAGAGAACATCTGAATCTGAGGATGAGGACTTTGTTGTTGAGGAGGAGGTGACCTCCAAGAAGAAAGTACTCAAGAAAGAGTATGCTGCTGCTGCAACCAATCCTAGAATGCCCAAGAAAGCTCCTACTAAGAGAGCTCCAATGACTAAAGCTAGGCAATCCTCTGTTGCTCAAGAGCAAGCACAGCCAGCAAGTGGTGCTGGAAAAGAGAAGAAGAGGAAGGAGAGAATCAAAAAGACCATTGCCAGAGTCATTGGCAAACATTCTATGATGAGAGATTCTGATGAAGAAGATGAGGAGGAGGAAGAACCTGTTGCACCTCCTGCAAAGACTCAGAAGCTTATGGGGGATGCCATAAGGACTGGGGCTGCTCCATCTAAGCCCAAGTCTGCCCCCAAGCCTCCAGCTCAAGCTCAAGCTCCAAAACCATCTGCACCCAAGAGATCAACTAGGAACATCCCTGCTGCTGAAAAGAATAAGGCCCCAGTGCCTGAAGCTCAAGAAGAAGAAGAGTCTTTAGTGCTCAGAAAGTTGAGCCCAAGATTTGAGATCATAGTGATGATCATCCTGTGGCAGAAAATATGAAGCTGAGAAAGGACGCAGGTCTGAGACTTTGGAGAAAGACTGATCCCTATGCCACTAGGAGGAGAACTGATGTAGACTACCGCTTTCACACCAAGGAACAACAAGATTTCTATGAGACTGTCCTTTTGGACAAGAAGCCCATAGTATGTGACATGAAGTGGGTTGACTAGAAATACATTGATGAAAATGAAGACTATTTCCCAAGTGTTCATGAGAGCTTCACAATGAATGGTGTGGACAAGTTTGTTGGTCAGAAGTTGACTAAGTGGAACGATGAGATGATCATGCAATTCTATTCCACTGCTCACTTCTACCTTGATGGAAAGATTGTCTGGATGACTGAAGGTACAAGGTATCAATCAACAATCTCAGAATGGGCTAAGCTGATCAATGCCCCAGAGGAAGAGGAAAATGAAACTGATGTATATGCTAAGCTAAGGATCACAACTCCATGGCCAACATGTACAAGACTATTCCTGATGATGTCCTGGAGACACACAAGTTTGGATCAATATACTATCTGTTATCTGGTTTGACCACTATCAACACTATATTGAGGCACACTCTTTTGCCCAAGTCAGGAGATCATAGAATGATCCGTGGTCACTCAATAAATTTGCTTCACATGTTTGATGTACCTCAGAAATTTAAGGTGATGAGCTTGATTGTTGAGACTGTGAAGAGAACAGCTGCTGATCAAAAGAGATCTTGTGGATATGCCCCTCACATTCAAATGTTGATCAATTCCAAGATGGGAACCGGACATATCTTCTTGATAGAGAGCATCTTCCCCTGAGGCTAGATTTTGAGGACAATGAGGTTGTCATGGATGCTTCCCATCCTACTAGTGCAGAAGCCCAGGAGAAGAGAGAGAAAGCAAAAGCTGCAAAAGCAGCGAAGGCAGTCAGTACACCAGATGCCTCCACAGTGATGCTCAAGACCAAGCAAAATCAACTCAGTTATCTGCTTGAGGCTACAGTGAGAATTGAGAAGGGCTTGGCCACCCTGACTCAAAATCAAGAAAGTCTTGAGAGGATCATTGAGATTAAATTTCATGATCTTGATGTGAAGGTCACTGAGATACAGACCATTGTGGAGAAGCTCCAAGAAGAAGCTGAGGACAGGGAGGATAGACCTACTACAGATACTCTCCAGAGAGTGCCAAGGGCACAAAGGTCATCAGCAGTGCCAGTTGTCACAGACACAAGGACTACTACTTCAGCACCTGCAGCAACTGCCATGGTTGTACCTCCAGTGTCAACCCCTCTAGCTCCACAGACTTCCTCAGAAGCTTTTGCAGATGCCCTCCTCTCCACGCCATCTACGCACACCGGAGCGACAAGCCAGAAGACTCCTTTAGGAGTTCCCAGAGATCGTGCCTAGAGTGTCGCATAGCACTATACATTTTCAAACTTTTTGGTAACTTGTTGCCAAAGGGGGATAAAGTGTATAGATCATAGGCTTCGAGAGAGAGTGTTTTTCCTTTTATTTGCCTCTCTTGCTACTTTGATCGTTTGGTTGTTTGATTCCTATGCTACTTTTTGTTATGCTCGTGAGATACTTATGATCATGTGTTTGATCATACTATGCCTTAATGAGTGCTTGCATGATTATATCTATGATATCTGTGTATGATAAATCACCTTTTACCCTTGGTGATGAGTGCATGTTATTTAACTCTTATCATTCCGAGCGCTCCACCAAGATGTATGTGACATGGAAGAGTAACCCATGATCCTAATCGATTGTGCATTTGCATTCAAAAGCAAATTTTAAATAGTGCACAAATTTAGGGGGAGCTCTTGCTTATCACATACTTCTCAAAGCGACAATGTATTTCATTCATATTATCATTTGTTGAAGCTTTGATCTATATGTTGTCATCAATTACCAAAAAGGGGGAGATTGAAAGTGCAACTAATCCCCGGGTGATTTTGGTAATTCATAACAACATATAGCTCATTGAACTAATATCCATTCAAGTTGAATATTTCAGAAAGTTCAATGATTGGCATGGCATGGACTAGAGATGTGGACCCCTCAAAATGCTAAGGACACATATTGGCAAAAGCTCAAGACTCTTCATTTATATTTTAGTGATTCAAGATCACATTGAGTCCATAGGAAAGCCAATACTATTAAAAGGGGATGAGGTGTTGCTTAATGGTCTACTTGCTCAAAGTGCTTAGTGATATTGCTCCAAAACCCTCAGCCTCTTTCTCATTTCCACATATGTCCAAAACTCTAAGTCAAACTCGGCCCCACCAAAATGTTCCATCCGGCGCCACCGAGTTCAGTTGACATAGCCACTGCCAGAAACCCTAGACAATTCGGTCACACCGATACGGATCTCGGTCTCACCGAGATGGCCCTGCAAACTCTCTGTTTCCCTTTGTAACATTTTGGTCTCACCGAAAAGAGCGATCGGTCCCACCGAGTTTGCTTGACCAACTCTCTGTTTGCTCTTTGTTGAAATCGGTCTCACCGAGTTCATGCAATCGGCTTCACCAAGATGAGGTTTTGCCCTAGCCCTTGCACATTGGTCCCACCGAGTTGTTCCAGTCGGTCCCACCGAGATTCCTAACGTTCACATTTTGAACTGAATCGGTCTCACTGAGTTCTTCTATTCGGTCTGACCGAGTTGATCAAATGTGTGTAACGGTTGGATTTTGTGTGGAGGCTATATATACCCCTCCACCCCTTCTCCATTCAAGAGAGAGCCATTAGAACGTGCCTACACCAAGAAGTTTGTAAGGGCAAGGAGATCGTCTACTTCGTGAAGATCTACCCGAGTGAGGCAAGTCCTTTATGGGTGATGGCCATGGTGGGATAGACAAGGTTGCTCCTTCGTGGACCCTTCGTGGGTGGAGCCCTCTGTGGACGCGTGCAGTCGTTACCCTTCGTGGGTTGAAGTCTCCATCAACGTGGATGTACGATAGCACCACCTATCGGAACCACGCCAAAAATCTCCGTGTCTACATTGCGTTTGCTTTCTCCAAACCCTTCCCTTTACCTTCATATGCAATGTTTACTTTCCGCTGCTATACTCTTAGAATTCCATGTGTAGGCTGATTGCTTGACTTTTACTAGTTGCTAAAATCTGCCAACAATTAAAATTGGGAAAAGGCTAGATTTTTACTTGGTCAAGTAGTCTAATCACCCCCCCTCTAGACCTACTTTCGATCCTACAGCCACTTCTCTATTCATGATGTTCTGTAATGGTTTTTGATACACTTAATTATATAATGGACGTAGATGAACCGGCAATGGATGTACGGTGACCGACGCACCTCCGAGTACATTGAGGGCCTGCATAATTTTCTTGAAGTGGCTGAGGCAAGCAAGCAGAATTGTTTTATGTATTATCCATAAACTATCTGTGGGAATACGAAGGATTACTCTGACTCGAAAACCCTTCACATCCACCTGCTTGAGAAGGGTTTCATGCCACACTATAATGTTTGGACCAAGCATGGAGAAAGAGGGGTTATGATGGAAGACAACGAAGAAGAAGAGGATGATGACAACTATCCCCCTGAATACGGTGATACTGCAATGGGGGAAGCTGAAGATCAAGAGGAACCAGACGATGTGCCCGATGATGATCTTCGCCGGGTCATTGTTGATGCAAAGAGACAATGCCAAAGTGAAAGGGAGAAGTTGAAGTTTGATCGCAGGTTAGAGGATCACAAAAAAGAGTTGTACCCAAATTGCGAAGATGACAACACAAAGCTCGGTACCATAATGGAATTGCTGCAATGGAAGGCAGACAATGGTGTATCTGACAACGGATTTGGGAAGCTACTGAAAATAATGAAGAAGAAGTTTCCAAAGGATAATGAATTGCCCGACAGTACGTACGAAGCAAAGAAGGTTCTATGCCCTCTAGGATTGGAGGTGCAGAAGATACATGCATGCCCTAATGACTGCATCCTCTACCGCGGTGAGTACGAGGATTTGAACGCATGCCCGATATGCGGTGCACTACGGTGTAAGATCAGATGAGATGACCCTGGTGATGTTGAGGGCGAGCGCCCCAGGAAGAGGGTTCCTGCCAAGGTGATGTGGTATGCTCCTATAATACCACGGTTGAAACGTCTGTTCAGAAACAAAGAGCATGCCAAGTTGATGCGATGGCACAAAGAGGACCGTAAGAAAGACGGGAAGTTGAGTGCACCTGCTGACGGGTCGCAGTGGAGAAAAATCGAGAGAAGGTGGGGGGGACTTTGCAGGTGACGCAAGGAACGTATGGTTTGGTTTAAGCGCAGATGGCATTAATCCTTTTGGAGAGCAGAGCAGCAATCATAGCACCTGGCCTGTGACTCTATGTATCTATAACCTTCCACCTTGGTTGTTGATACGTGTCCAACGTATCTATAATTTATGAAGTATTCATGCTGTTATATTATCATTCTTGGATGTTTTACAATCATTTTATAGCAACTTTATATCATTTTTTTGGGACTAACCTATTGACCCAGTGCCCAGTGCCAGTTGCTGTTTTTGCTTGTTTTTTACATCGCAGGAAATCAATATCAAACGGAGTCCATACACCGCGAAACTTTTTGTGGATTTTTTATGTACCAGAAGACATCCAATGGGCCAGAGAAGCACCTAGGGGGGTGCCCCGAGAGGGGCACAACCCACCAGGGCGCGCTTGGCCCAGGTGGGTTGTGCCCACCTCGGTGGCCTCCCGCACCCCCTCTTTGCCCTATAAATCACCAAATATTCCAAAAACCCTCGAGGTAACCCTAGATCAGAAGTTCCACCACCGCAAGCCTCTGTAGCCACGAAAAACCAATCTAGACCCCGTTTCGGCACCCTGCCGGAGGGGGAAATCATCACCAGTGGCCATCTTCATCATCCCGGTGGCCACTATGATGAGGAGGGAGTAGTCCACCCTCGGGGCTGAGGGTTTGTACCAGTAGCTATGTGTTTAATCTCTCTCTCTCTCTCGTGTTCTTGAGATGTCACGATCTTGATGTATCGCGGGCTTTGTTAATATAGTCGGATCATATGGTGTTTTCCCCTGTCTATCTTGTTATGATGAATTGAGTTTTCCCTTTGAGATTTCGTTTTATCGGATTGAATACTTTTATGGATTTGAGAGCACTTGATATATGTCTTGCATACAAATACCCGTGGTGACAATGGGGTATTATATTGATTCACTTGATATATGTTTTGGCACTCAACTCACGGATTCCTGATGTGACATTGGGGTAATCTATGCATAGGGGTTGATGCACGTTCTTGTCTTTGTTTCTCCAGTAGAAATCTTGGGGCACTCTTTGAGGTTCTTTGTGTTGGATTGAGCATTACGAATCTGAATTTGCTTTGGTGTTATTTTAGTACGAACTCTTGGATAGATTGATCGGAAAGAATAGCTTTGAGGTGGTTTCGTACCCTACAAATAATTTATTCTTATGTTCTCCGCTAGATAGGAACTTTGGAGTGATTATTCATCGCACGTTGAGGGATGGTTATATGATCCAATTATATTAGCATTGTTGAGAGATTGCACTAGCGAAAGTACGGACCCTAGACCTCATTTTCAAGCATTGCAATACCGTTTGTACTCACTTTTGTTACTTGCTACCTTGCTGTTTTTTATTGTTCCTATTACAAAAATCAATATCTACTATTATTACTACACTTTTATCACCATCTCTTCGCCGAACTAGTGCACCTATACAATTTACCATTGTATTTGGTGTGTTGGGGACACAAGAGACTTTTTATTATTTGGTTGCAGGGTTGTTTGAGAGAAACCATCATCATCCTACGCCTCCCATGGATTGATAAACCTTAGGTCATCCACTTGAGGGGAAATTGCTACTGTCCTAGAAAACTCTGCGCTTGGAGGCCCAACACGTGTCTACAAGAATAAAGTTGCGTAGTAGACATCAAGCTCTTTTCTGGCGCCGTTGCCGGGGAGGTGAGTGCTTGAAGGTATATCTTTAGATCTTGCAATCGAATCTTTTAGTTTCTTGTTTTATCACTAGTTTGGTTTATAAAAAGAAAAGTACAAAAAAAATGGAATTGAGGTGGTCTCATATTATTCATCTTTATAATGTCTTTCGTGAAAATGATGGAAAGGAAAATTGTGCTCAATTGATAGAAGAAGAATTCAATAAAATGTTTGGCATAATTGATGAGCATGATTGCAATGTTGCTAGTATGAATTCTTTGAATATCCATGATGTTAATGATATGCAAAGCTACAAGCTTGGGGATGCTATGTTTGATGAAGATGATATTTTTACTCCCCCAAGTTTTGATGAGAAAATTTATTATGATGATAGCATGCCTCCTATCTATGATGATTATGGTGATGACATGTATGCCATAAAGAATAATGATAACCATGATACTTGTCATCATGATTTTAATTTTCAATCTCATGATAGTTATTTTGTTGAGTTTGCTCCCACTACTATTCATGAGAATAAGTTTGCTTATGTGGAGAGTAATAAAATTTCTATGCTTGTGGATCATGAAAAGAATGCTTTATGTGATAGCTATATTGTTGAATTCATTCATGGTGCTACTGAAAATTATTATGAGAGAGGAACATATGCTTTTACATATTGCAATAATATCAAGTTTCCTCTCTATGTGTTGAAAGTTTTGAAGTTATACTTGTTTTGCCTTCCTATTTTATTTGATTCTTGCTCCCATAAATTATTTTCTCACAAAATCCCTATGCATAGGAAGTGGGTTAGACTTAAATGTGCTAGTCATATGCTTCATGATGCTCTCTTTGTGTTTCGGTTCTTATCTTTTATGTGAGCATCATTGAAATCATCATGCCTAGCTAAAAGGCATTAAAGAAAAGCGCTTGTTGGGAGACAACCCAACACTTTTACCTACTGTTTTTGTGTGTTCACATGGTTAGGCTACTGTATTAATCTTGCTTTATAGCTTTTATTTCAATAAAGTGCCAAGTAAAACCTTTGGGATAGTGTGGATGACAGTTGACTTGATTCTGTGTAAAAATAGAAACTTTTGCGTCCAGTACAGAAATTCCTGTCTTTTACTGGAACGTGGAAAAATTCTGTATTTTTTACAGTTGATGGGTACACAAATTTTCTACGTTTTACTAATTTTTCAGAATTTTGGAGTTAAATAAGTATGACCTTAATTCAGAACTTTACGTACTGTTCTGTTTTTGACAGATTCTGTTTTCAATGCATAGTATGCTTGTTTTATGGTCTCTATGGCTTATATTGCTTAATATAAATTGTGGAAATTGTAGAGTACAGTATGCATTGTGTGAGAACAATTATGAATCTTGTCTTTGACAGTACCAAAGTGAATGATTTGTCTTTATCATACTAACCCATCTCACGAAGTTCCGTTAAGTTTTCTGTGATTGAAGTTTTCAAGTTTTGGGCGAGATGTCGATATGAGGAGAATAAGGAGTGACAATACCCTAAGATTGGGTATGCCCAAGGCACCCCAAGGTAATATTCAAGGAATATCCAAGCAACTAAGCTTGGGGATGCCCCGGAAGGCATCCCCTCTTTCGTCTCCAACATTATCGGTAACCTCACTTGGAGCTACATTTTTATTCGTCACATGATATGTGTTTTGCTTGGAGAATCATTTTCTTGTTAGTATTTGCTTGCTTTTATTTATAATAATTTTTTTCATCTTTCTTTTCAATAAAAATGTCAAGGATAGTCTTTACCATGCTTATTTTGCAAGTATATGAGTTGCTGTTTCAAAACAGAAAGTTTATCGGTGTTGCAAAAATTCCCGAGAAAAGTAAGAATGTGATAAATGTTAAAACATTTTGCAAAATAAGCTCTGATAAATTTTCTACAGTGTGGGAAATTTTCATAATTTTTGGAGTTAAATAAGTATTGATACTATTGCATTCTTTACAGACCATACTGTTTTGGCAGATTGCTGTTATGTTTGCATTGTTTGCATATGTTTGCTTGTTTAATGATTATATTTGAGGATAGTAGTATTAAATATGCAGAGGCATTTAGTATGCAATGTTGAATAATAATTTTTGTGATTTGCTACAGTAGAGAATGATAAGGTTTTGCATTGATTTATACTAACTTATCTCACGAGTTCTTGTTGAGTTTTGTGTGGATGAAGTTTTTGAGATTTAGGGAAACCGTGATATGAGAGGAATTAAGGAGACACAAAAGCTCAAGCTTGGGGATGCCCAAGGCATCCCAAGTTTATATTCCAAGAAGTCTCAAGCATCTAAGCTTGGGGATGCCTCGGTAGGCATCCCACCTTTCTTCTTCAACAATTATCGGTTTGTATCGGTTGAGCCTAAGTTTTTGCTTCTTCACTTGAGTTGTGCTATTCTTGGAATGTCAATTTGTTTTGTTTTACTTGATGTTTTAATAAAATACTTAGATTTGAAAGTTTTTAAATAAGAGAGAATCCTCAATTAGCTACCCCTTTACTTAACTACTCGCTTGATCTTCACTTATATCTTTTTGGAGTAGTTTGTCATTTACTCTCGTGCTTCACTTATATCCTATGAGTAAATTGTTGAATGAATTGAATATCATGAAGTTGAAATTATTTGTTCATATCATGCCCAGTGGTAGCTTCACATTGGGTTTAGAAAGTGAAATCTTTTGAAGCTTGACAATCACAATATTGGTCATACAAGCAATTCATGAATGATTACTATAAGGAAGAGAACTTTCATGTGCAAATACACTATCTTGGAAATCTTTTGTGATTGTGAGCCCCCATCAAAATATTATATGCCAAAATTGTTGACGTTGGACAAGGAAGACAATGTAATGATTTATGTTTGTTCATATTCACATAGAAGTTATATTGTCATAGATCCTTCAACATGTGGTGCTTGCCCCCCATCTTTGCTAGCCAAAAGTTCCGCACCAAGTAGAGATACTACTTGTGCATCCAAAAAACCCTTAAACCCAAATCTTATTTTTAAGATTCCACCATACCTACCTAAGGATTGAGTAAGATCCTTCAAGTAAGTTGTCATCGGTGCAATAAGGCAATAAAAATTACTTCTAAAAGTGTAAGATCATTTAGTGTAAGAGAAAATTGAGCGTTGTACGAACTTGTGATGGTAAAGAAATAAAAGCGACAGACTGCATAATAAAGGTTGCCATCACAAGGGGCAATATAACGTGACGTTCTTTTAAACTAAGGGATTGAGCATACAAACAAATAAGCGCATGGCAACCTCTGCTTCCCTCTGCGAAGGGCCTATCTTTTACTTTTATGCAAGAGTCAAAGTTTTTCTCTTTATTCCTTTTTATTTTTCTCCTTTGGCAAGCATCATGTGGTGAGGAAAGATCTAGGCACATATGTCCAGTTGGATATGGGTGGCATGAGTTATTATTGTTGACATCACCCTTGAGGTGAATACGTTGGGAGGCGAAATTATAAGCCCCTATCTTTCTATGTGTCCGGTTGAAACGTTTTGCTCATGCGTATGCGGTGAGTGTTTGCAATCATAGAAGATTATATGATGGTTGAGTATGTGGAGCTCTTACTTAGACTCTGTTGAATAAGTTGAATTGCAATTGTTTGGTGACTGAGAACATAGGTTGTTGAGTTTCAAGAGAATTCATTGTTTGAACCTTAAGATGTGAATTGGTTGCTACTTTAACATGAGAAGTTTTATAAGAAAGAATTGCTGTTATGATGCTAGGAAAAGTGATTGAAATTGTCATTGATCAAACTTGTGCACTTTGCTAGCATTCACACTTCATAAATTATTTCTTTTATCATTTACCTACTCGAGGACGAGTAGGAATTAAGCTTGGGGATGCTGATACGTCTCCAACGTATCTATAATTTATGAAGTATTCATGCTGTTATATTATCATTCTTGGATGTTTTACAATCATTTTATAGCAACTTTATATCATTTTTTTGGGACTAACCTATTGATCCAGTGCCCAGTGCTAGTTGCTATTTTTGCTTGTTTTTTACATCGCAGGAAATCAATATCAAACGGAGTCCAAACACCGCGAAACTTTTTGTGAATTTTTTATGGACCAGAAGACATCCAGTGGGCCAGAGAAGCACTTGGGGGGTGCCCCGAGGGGGGCACAACCCACCAGGGCGTGCCTAGGGGCCCAAGCGCGCCCAGGTGGGTTGTGCCCACCTCGGTGGCCTCCCGAACCCCCTCTTTGCCCTATAAATCACCAAATATTCCAAAAACCCTCAGGGTAACCCTAGATCAGAAGTTCCACCACCGCAAGCCTCTGTAGCCACGAAAAACCAATCTAGACCCCGTTCTGGCACCCTGCCGGAGGGGGAAATCATCACCGGTGGCCATCTTCATCATCCCGGCGGCCACTATGATGAGGAGGGAGTAGTCCACCCTCGGGGCTGAGGGTTTGTACCAGTAGCTATGTGTTTAATCTCTCCCTCTCGTGTTCTTGAGATGTCATGATCTTGATGTATCGCGGGCTTTGTTAATATAGTCGGATCATATGGTGTTTTCCCCTCTCTATCTTGTTGTGATGAATTGAGTTTTCCCTTTGAGATTTTGTTTTATCGGATTGAATACTTTTATGGATTTGAGAGCACTTGATATATGTCTTGCATACGAATACCCGTGGTGACAATGGGGTATTATATTGATTCACTTGATATATGTTTTGGCACTCAACTCGCGGATTCCCGAGGTGACATTGGGGTAATCTATGCATAGGGGTTGATGCACGTTCTTGTCTTGTTTCTCCGATAGAAATCTTGGGGCACTCTTTGAGGTTCTTTGTGTTGGATTGAGCATTACGAATCTGAATTTGCTTTGGTGTTATTTTAGTACGAACTCTTGGATAGATCGATCGGAAAGAATAGCTTTGAGGTGGTTTCGTACCCTACAAACAATTTATTCTTATGTTCTCTGCTAGATAGGAACTTTGGAGTGATTCTTCATTGCACGTTGAGGGATGGTTATATGATCCAATTATATTAGCATTGTTGAGAGATTGCACTAGAGAAAGTACGGACCCTAGGCCTCATTTTCAAGCATTGAATGCCGTTTGTACTCACTTTTGTTACTTGCTACCTTGCTGTTTTTTATTGTTCCTATTACAAAAATCAATATCTACTATTATTACTACACTTTTATCACCATCTCTTCGCTGAACTAGTGCACCTATACAATTTACCATTGTATTTGGTGTATTGGGGACACAGGAGACTTTTTATTATTTGGTTGCAGGGTTGTTTGAGAGAGACCATCGTCATCCTACGCCTCCCACGGATTGATAAACCTTAGGTCATCCACTTGAGGGAAAATTGCTACTGTCCTACAAAACTCTGCGCTTGGAGGCCCAACACGTGTCTACAAGAATAAAGTTGCGTAGTAGACATCAGTTGTGCATGAAGCGGAAGTTCATTATGATGCCAGTGCTCAACCAAGGCCCTAAGCAACCCGGCAACGACATTGATGTGTACCTAAGGCCATTAGTTGAAGAACTTGTACATCTGTGGAATGGAAAAAGTGTACGTGTGTGGGATGAGCACAATCAGGAGGAATTTGACCTACATGCGTTGATGTTTGTAACCATCAATGATTGGCCTGCTCTCAGTAACATTTCAGGACAGACAAACAAGCGATACCTGTTGACCCACAAGTATAGGGGATCTATCGTAGTCCTTTCGATAAGTAATAGTGTCGAACCCAACGAGGAGCAGAAGGAAATGACAAGCGGTTTTCAGCACGGTATTCTCTGCAAGCACTGAAATTACCGGTGACAGATAGTTGTATGATGAGATAATTCGTAACGGGTAACAAGTAACAAAAGTAAACAAGGTGCAGCAAGGTGGCCCAATCCTTTTTGTAGCAAAGGACAAGCCTGGACGAACTCTTATATAAAGCAAAGCGCTCCCGAGGACACATGGGAATTGTTGTCAAGTTAGTTTTCATCATGCTCATATGATTCGGGTTCGTTACTTTGATAATTTGATATGTGGGTGGACCGGTGCTTGGGTGCTGCCCTTCCTTGGACAAGCCTCCCACTTATGATTAACCCCTCTCGCAAGCATCCGCAACTACGAAAGAAGAATTAAGGCAAACCTAACCATAGCATGAAACATATGGATCCAAATCAGCCCCTTACGAAGCAACGCATAAACTAGGGTTTAAGCTTCTGTCACTCTAGCAACCCATCATCTACTTATTACTTCCCAATGCCTTCCCCTAGGCCCAAATCATGGTGAAGTGTTATGTAGTCGACGTTCACATAACACCACTAGAGGAAAGACAACATACATCTTATCAAAATATCGAACAAATACCAAATTCACATGATTACTTATAACAATACTTCTCCCATGTCCTTAGGAACAAACGTAACTACTCACAAATCATATTCATGTTCATAATCAGAGGAGTATTAATTATCATTAAGGATCTGAACATATGATCTTCCACCGAATTAACCAACTAGCATCAACTACAAGGAGTAATCAACACTACTAGCAACCCACAGGTACCAATCTGAGGTTTTGAGACAATGATCGGGTACAAGAGATGAACTAGGGTTTGAGAGGAGATGGTGCTGGTGAATATGTTGATGGAGATTGACCCCCTCTCGATGAGAGGATCGATGGTGATGACGATGGCGATGATTTCCCCCTCCCGGAGGGATGTTTCCCCAGCAGAACAGCTCCGCCGGAGCCCTAGATTGGTTCTGCCCAGGTTCCGCCTCGAGACGGCGGCGCTTCATCCCCAAAACTTCCTTATGATTTTTTCCAGGTCAAAACACACCATATAGCAGAAGATGGGCATCGGGGGCCTGCCAGGTGGCCCACAAGGACGGGGGGCGCGCCCTCCACCCTTGTGGATGGCAGGTGGCCCCCCTCTAGTACTTTCTTCGCCCAATATTTTTTATTAAATCCAAAATGACTATCCGTGAAGTTTCAGGACTTTTGGAGTTATGCAGAATAGGTCTCTAATATTTGCTCCTTTTCCAGCCCAGAATTCCAGCTGCCGGCATTCTCCCTCTTCATGTAAACCTTGTAAAATAAGAGAGAAAAGGCATAAGTATTGTGCCATAACGTGTAATAACAGCCCATAATGCAATAAATATTGATATAAAAGCATGATGCAAAATGGACGTATCAACTCCCCCAAGCTTAGACCTCGCTTGTCCTCAAGCGAAAGCCGATATCGAAAAATATGTCCACATGTTTAGAGATAGAGGTGTCGATAAAATAAAATACGGACATGAGGGCATCATGATCATCTTTAGAACAGCACATATATTGTCATATAATTTCTTATGCCAAAGTAACAATTCATCCACAAGGTAAAGTATGAATCAAAAACTTCATTGAAAACTACCAAACTATGATCTCAATCATTGAAGCAATTGCAATTTATCATAACATCGGAAAGAGTCAATTCAAGAGCTTTTCAGCAAGTCCACATACTCAACTATCATTTAGTGTTTCACAATTGCTAATACTCACGCGATACTTATGGGTTCAAAGTTTCCATCGGACACAGAGAAAGATAGGGGCTTATAGTTTCGCCTCCCAACCTTTTACCTCAAGGGTAATGTCAACAATAATACTTTATGATAACCTACATCCGAGTGGATATATATATCTGGATCTTTCCCCAACACATAGTGCTTGCCAAAAGGAATAAGTGTAAAAAGGAAAGGTGAAGATCACCATGACTCTTGTATAAGGGTAGAAGATAAAAGTAAAAGATAGGCCCTTCGCAGAGGGAAGAAGAGGTTGTCATGCGCTTTTATGGTTGGATGCACAAAATCTTAGGGCAAAAGAACGTCACTTTATATTGCCGCTTTTGATAAGGACCTTTATTATGCAGTCTGTCACTTTTATTTCTTCCATATGACAAGTTCGTATAAAGCTTATTTTCTTCACACTAATAGATCATACATATTTAGAGAGCAATTTTTATTGCTTGCACCGATGACAACTTACTTGAAGGATCTTACTCAATCCATAGGTAGGTATGGTGGACTCTCATGGCAAAACTGGGTTTAGGGATGTTTGGAAGCACAAGTAGTATTTCTACTTGGTGCAAAGAATTAGGCTAGCATGAGAGGGAAAGGCAAGCTCAACATGTTGGAGGATCCATGACAATATAACTTCTATTTGGATATAAGAAAACATAACCCATTATGTTGTCTTCCTTGTCCAACATCAACTCTTTAGCATGTCATATTTTAATGAGTGCTCACAATTACAAAAGATGTCCAAGATAGTATATTTATATGTAAAGCCTCTCTTTCTTTATTACTTCCTATTAATTGCAACAATGACCAAAACTATGTTTGTCAACTCCCAACAAATTTTATTCATCATACTCTTTATATGTGAAGTCATTACTCTCCATAAGATCAAATATGATCTTTTTATTTCTTTTTATTATTTTATTCCCTCAAGATCATAGCAAGAAAACAAAGCCCTCAACTCAAAACTACTCTTTATTATATAACTCACGGACTCGATTACATAGATAGAGATCAAAACAAAACTCAAAGCTAGATCATACTAAAACTTTATTCTACTAGATCAAAATATGACAAAAAGGATCGAACTAAGAAAAACGATAAGAGTAAAGGTGTGATGGTGATACGATACCGGGGCACCTCCCCCAAGCTTGGCAGTTGCCAAGGGGATTGCCCATACCCATGTATTTATGTCTCTTTCTTCGGAGGTGATGATGTGATATTCTTGGAGATGATGCCCTTTAGGATGCGATTCTCTTCCTCGAGCTTATTAATTTGCTGCTTAAGTTCCATTACTTCTTTGCGAAGTTTACCCGTGACGGCTAGAGCTTCATTCACCCATGGATGTTTTATAGTTGCGGGAGAAAAGGCAACACTCTTTTTCATATTTTCAGAAGAGAGAAATCTAGCATTGGAAGGAATGACCGAATTTGGTATTGCTGAGCTCTGAAGTTCCTCCAGCATGAATCCGATTTGAAGACGAGAGGTGACTTCTTGATCCTCCTCCATGGCATCCACCCTTTTCAAGTTAGCCTCCATCTCTTCCTCCGTTGATTGCCCGAAGTGGTCAGCTTCGCTGTATGCTCTTGGGCCCGATGTCGGGAGAGATACACGACTCTCCCCGACCGACTCTTGCGAAGACATCTTGCTCTAAATCTACTGCAGAAACAGCTCAAAACAAAAATAGAGGATTTGTCGTGGTACGGTGGTCAAAACCTTTGGGAGATTATATAATGAATTTTTACCGACCAAAAGAAGTATTGTGCAAGATAATGGAGTCCCGGGGGCACACGAGGTGGCCACAAGGTCGGGGGGTGCACCTAGGGGGGTAGGGCGCGCCCTCCAACCTTGTGGTCTCCTCGTGTCTCTTTCGGACTACTTTTAATTTTCCTAATTTTTTAAATATTCCAAAACGGAGAAAAATTATCATTGGAAACGTTTTGGAGTCGGTTTACTTACCGTACCACATACCTATTCCTTTTCGGAGTCTGAAACATTCTGGAAAGTGTCCCTTATGTACTCCTCCGGTGTTACGGTGTCAATAATATTGGTCTCAACATTTATGGGAGTACCTGAGATATAATGTTTGATTCTTTGACCGTTTACCACCTTCGGATTTGTGCCTTCGGCGTTGTTGATTTTGATGGCACCGGAACGATAGACCTCCTTGATAATGTAAGGACCTTCCCATTTATAAAGAAGTTTTCCTGCAAAAAATCTTAAACGAGAGTTGTATAGCAAAACATGATCACCTACATTAAACTCATGCTTTTGTATCCTTTTGTCATGCCATCTTTTAACTTTTTCTTTAAACAACTTGGCATTCTCATAGGCTTGGGTTCTCCATTCATCAACCGAGCTTATGTCAAATAACCTCTTCTCACCGGCAAGTTTGAAATCATAGTTGAGCTCTTTAATTGCCCAATAAGCTTTATGTTCTAGTTCAAGAGGTAAGTGACATGCTTTTCCATATACCATTTTATACGGAGACATACCCATAGGGTTTTTATAAGTAGTTCTATAAGCCCATAATGCATCATCAAGTTTCTTAGACCAATTATTTCTAGATTTATTAACAGTCTTTTGCAAACTCAATTTAATCTCTCTATTGCTCAATTCTACTTGACCACTAGACTGAGCATGATACGGAGATGCAATTCTATGGTTAACATCATACTTAGCAAGCATTTTACGGAAAGCACCATGAATAAAGTGTGAACCACCATTAGTCATCAAATATCTAGGGACTCCAAACCTCGGAAAAATGACTTCTTTAAGCATCTTAATAGAAGTGTTATGATCAGCACTACTAGTTGGAATAGCTTCTACCCACTTAGTAACATAATCAACAGCAACTAAAATATGTGTATACCCATTAGAGGACGGAAAAGGTCCCATATAAGCAAAGCCCCAAACATCAAATGGTTCAATAACAAGTGAATAATTCATAGGCATTTCCTGACGTCTACTAATATTACCAATTCTCTGGCATTCATCACAAGACAAGACAAACTTACGAGCATCCTTGAAGAGAGTAGGCCAATAAAAACTAGATTGCAATACCTTATGTGCAGTTCTATCTCCAGCGTGGTGTCTGATGGGGATCGTAGCAGAAATTTAAAAAATTTCTACGCATCACCAAGATCAATCTATGGAGTCATCTAGCAACGAGAGAGAGAGGAGTGCATCTACATACCCTTGTAGATCGCGAGCGGAAGCGTTCAAGAGAACGGGGTTGATGGAGTCGTACTCGTCGTGATCCAAATCACCGATGATCCTAGCGCCGAACGGACGGCACCTCCGAGTTCAACACACGTATGGAGCGGAGACGTCTCCTCCTTCTTGATTCAGCAAGGGGGGAGGAGAAGTTGATGGAGATCCAGCAGCACGACGGCATGGTGGTGGAAGCAGCGGGATTCCAGCAGGGCTTCGCCAAGCGCTACTGGAGGAAGAGGTGTCACGGGAGGGAGAGGGAGGCGCCAGGGCTTAGGGTGCGGCTGCTCTCCCTCCCCTCCACTATATATAGGGGCTAGGGGGGCGCATGCCCCCTTGGAGATCCCATCTAGAGGGGGGGGCGGCGGCCCCCGGGGCGGCGGCCCCTCGGGGGGCAACGGTCCCCTTAGGGTTTCCATCCAGGGGGGCGCATGCCCCTCGGGGGGCAACGGCCCCTAGGGTTTCCAACCAGGGGGGCGCATGCCCCCTCGGGGGGGCAACGGCCCCCTCGGGTTTCCAACCCTAGGCGCCTTGGGCCCTTGGGTGGGGTGCACCAGCCCACCAGGGGCTGGTTCCCACGCCACTTCAGCCCATGGGGACCTCCGGGATAGGTGGCCCCACCCGGTGGACCCCCGGGACCCTTCCGGTGGTCCCGGTACAATACCGGTGACCCCCGAAACTCTCCCGGTGGCCGTAACTGGACTTCCTATATATATATCTTTTCCTCCGGGCCATTCCGGAACTCCTCGTGACGTCCGGGATCTCATCCGGGACTCCGAACAATTTTCGGTTAACCGCATACTAATATCCCATAACAACTCTAGCGTCACCGAACCTTAAGTGTGTAGACCCTACGGGTTCGGGAACCATGCAGACATGACCGAGACATCTCTCCGGCCAATAACCAACAGCGGGATCTGGATACCCATGTTGGCTCCTACATGTTCCACGATGATCTCATCGGATGAACCACGATGTCGAGGATTCAATCAATCCCGTACGCAATTCCCTTTGTCCATCGGTATGTTACTTGCCCGAGATTCGATCGTCGGTATCCTTATACCTTGTTCAATCACGTTACCGGCAAGTCTCTTTACTCGTTCTGTAACGCATGATCCCGTGGCTAACTCCTTAGTCACATTGAGCTCATTACGATGATGCATTACCGAGTGGGCCCAGAGATACCTCTCCGTCATACGGAGTGACAAATCCCAGTCTCGATTTGTGCCAACCCAACAGACACTTTCGGAGATACCTGTAGTGCACCTTTATAGTCACCCAGTTACGTTGTGACGTTTGATACACCCAAAGCATTCCTACGGTATCCGGGAGTTGCACAATCTCATGGTCAAAGGAAATGATACTTGACATTAGAAAGCTCTAGCGAACGAACTATACGATCTTGTGCTATGCTTAGGATTGGGTCTTGTCCATCACATCATTCTCCTAATGATGTGATCCCGTTATCAACGACATCTAATGTCCATGGTCAGGAAACCATAACCATCTATTGATCAACGAGCTAGTCAACTAGAGGCTCACTAGGGACATGTTGTGGTCTATGTATTCACACATGTATTACGATTTCCGGATAACACAATTATAGCATGAACAATAGACAATTATCATGAACAAGGAAATATAATAATAACCATTTTATTATTGCCTCTAGGGCATATTTCCAACAGTGTCCTCCGTAAGACTCGGAGTGGCACTTGCGTCGGATCTATTCCTATTCATGCTCAGGTACACAACGTCTAATAACACCATCTACTCCTTCTTTATAAAGGTGTGGGTCATCCCAAAAGTAATGTCTTAAATCATAGAAAAACTTTTTCTTTTGCTGGTATGTGAAACTAGGTGGTATAAATTTAGCAACAATGTAATTAGCATAATCAGCATACCATGGAGTATTACGAGAAGCATTTATGACAACTAATTGCTCATTAGGAAAGCTATCATCAATAGGCAGTGGGTCATCAAGAACACTTTCTAACCTAGACAAGTTGTCTGCAACGGGGTTCTCAGCTCCCTTTCTATAAATAATATGCAAATCAAATTCTTGTAGCAAGAGAACCCATCTAATAAGTCTAGGTTTAGCATCTTTCTTTTCCATAAGATATTTAATAGCAGCATGAGCAGTGTGAACAGTTACTTTGGAATCAACAATATAAGATCTGAACTTATCACAAGCAAAGACAACTGCTAAAAATTCTTTTTCAGTTGTAGCATAATTCCTCTGGGTACTCTCTAGAGTTTTACTAGCATAATGAATAACATTTAATTTCTTATCAACTCTTTGCCCTAGAACAGCACCAACAGCATAATCACTGGCATCACACATAATTTCAAAGCATAAATTCCAATCAGGTGGCTGAACAATAGGTGCAGAAATCAAGGCTTTCTTAAGTATTTCAAATTCTTCTACACAATCATCATCAAAAACAAAAGGAACATCTTTTTGAAAGAGATTTGTGAGAGGCTTAGAAATTTTAGAGAAGTCTTTAATAAACCTCCTATAGAAACCAGCATGACGAAGGAAACTTCTTATACCTTTGATATCTTTAGGACAAGGCATCTTTTCAATAGCATCTACTTTAGCTTTATCAACTTCAATACCTCTTTCAGAAATTTTATGCCCCAAGACAATACCTTCATTAACCATAAAGTGGCACTTCTCCCAATTCAAGACAAGATTAGTTTCTTCACATCTCTGCAAAACTCGATCAAGGTTGCTTAAGCAATCATCAAAAGAAGTTCCGTAAACGGAGAAATCATCCATGAAAACCTCAACAATCTTTTCACAAAAATCAGAGAATATAACAGTCATACATCTTTGAAAGGTAGCAGGTGCATTGCATAAACCAAAAGGCATACGTCTATAAGCAAAGGTACCGAAAGGGCAAGTAAAAGTGGTCTTTTCCTGATCATCTTTTGACACAGGTATTTGAGAAAAACCAGAATAACCATCTAGAAAGCAAAAATGAGTATGTTTGGATAATCTTTCTAGCATTTGATCAATAAAAGGAAGAGGGTAATGATCTTTTCTAGTAGCTTTGTTTAATTTGCGAAAATCAATTACCATTCTATAACCTATAACAATTCTTTGTGGGATCAATTCATTCTTATCATTAGGAACAACAGTAATACCTCCCTTCTTAGGGACACAATGAACATGACTTACCCACTGACTATCAGCAATAGGATAAATTATACCTGCTTCCAGAAGCTTTAGTATTTCATTTCTTACCACTTCTTTCATCCTAGGATTTAACCGTCGTTGGTGATCAACAACTGGTTTAGCATCTTTCTCCAATTTAATTTTGTGTTGGCATAGTGTAGGACTAATGCCCTTAAGATCATCAAGAGTATATCCAATAGCAGCACGGTGCTTCTTCAGAGTTTTCAATAATCTCTTTTCTTCATGCTCTGAAAGGTTAGCACTAATAATGACAGGATATATCTTCTTTTCATCGAGATAAGCATATTTCAAAGTATCCGGTAATTGTTCAAGCTCAAACACGGGATCACCCTTGGGTGGAGGAGGATCCCCAAGGATTTCAACAGGCAAATTGTGTTTCAAAATAGGCCCTTGATTAAAGAATATTTCATCTATTTCCCTATTTTCATTCATAGATAGATCATTTTCATGGTCTAGCAAATATTGTTCTAAAGGATCAGTAGGAGGCACGGCAATAGAAGCAAGACCAATAATTTCGTCCTTACTAGGCAATTCTTTATCAAGGGGTTGTCTAAGAAATTTAGAGAAATTAAAATCATGAGACATATCCCCTAAACCAACAGTAACGATATCTTTCTCGCAATCTATCTTAGCATTAACAGTATTCAAGAAAGGTCTACCAAATATAATGGGACAAAAGTCATCTTGTGGGGAACCAAGAACAAGAAAATCAGTAGGGTATTTTATTTTCCCACACAAGACTTCAACATCTCTAACAATCCCAATTGGTGAAATAGTATCTCTATTGGCAAGCTTAATAGTAACATCAATATCTTCTATCTTAGCAGGTGCAATATCATTCATAATTCTTTATATAAGGAAAAAGGAATTGCACTCACACTAACACACATATCACATAAGCCATGATAACAATGATCTCCTATTTTAACTAAAACAACAGGCATGCCAACAACGGGTCTATGTTTATCTTTACTATCGGGTTTAGCAATTCTAGCAGCTTCATCACAGAAATAAATAACATGCCCATATATATTATCAACCAAGAGATCTTTAACCATAGCAATACATGGTTCAACTTTAATTTGCTCAGGGGGTGTAGGTGTTCTAGTATAACTCTTACAAATTACAGTTGAAGCTTTAGCATGATCCTTTATTCTAACAGGAAAAGGTGGTTTCTCAATATAAGCAGTAGGAACAATAGGATCAACATTATAAGTAATAGTTTCTTCTTCAGCTTTAACAGGTTCTACTACTTTAACTTCAATGGGAGGATGATATTTAAACCACTTCTCCTTAGGGAGATCAACATGAGTAGCAAAAGATTCACAGAAAGAAGCAACTATCTCAGAGTCAAGTCCATATTTAGTGCTAAAATCACGAAAAGCATCGGTATCCATAAAAGATTTAACACAATCAAACTTAAGGTTTATACCTGACTCATTACCTTTGTCGAGTTCCCAATCTTCAGAGTTGCGTTTAATTCTTTCCAATAAATCCCATTTGAATTCAATAGTCTTCTTCATAAAAGAACCGGTACAAGAAGTATCGAGCATGGATCGATCATTATGAGAAAGCCGAGCATAAAATTTTTGAATAATAATTTCTCTTGGGAGCTCATGATTGGGGCATGAATATAACATTGACTTAAGCCTCCCCCAAGCTTGAGCGATACTTTCTCCTTCACGAGGCCAAAAATTATATATATAATTCCGATCACGATGAACCAGATGCATAGGATAAAACTTCTGATGAAATTCCAATTTCAATCGGTTGTAGTTCCATGATCCAATATCATCACATAGCCTATACCATGTCAATGCCTTCTCCTTCGAAGATAAAGGGAAGACCTTCTTCTTGACTTCATCCTTGGGCAAACCTGCAAGCTTAAATAATCCACAAACTTCATCCACATAGATTAGATGCATATCAGGATGTAATGTTCCATCTCCTGTGTAAGGATGAGATAGCAGTTGCTCTATCATACCCGAAGGAATTTCATAATAAATATTTTAAGAAGGTGCAGTAGGTTGAGGATCAACTCTTTGCTCTTCCGGTCGAGGTGAAGATACCCCGAACAAGCCCCTCAAAGGATTATTTTCCATAGTAACAAGTGACAGTAAATTTCAGCACACTATATAAATGTTTCCTTACCAAATTCCACTTGCCAAAGGCGCTTCACTCCCCGGCAACGGCGCCAGAAAAGAGTCTTGTTGACCCACAAGTATAGGGGATCTATCATAGTCCTTTCGATAAGTAAGAGTGTCGAACCCAACGAGGAGCAGAAGGAAATGACAAGCGGTTTTCAGCAAGGTATTCTCTGCAAGCACTGAAATTATCGGTGACAGATAGTTGTATGATGAGATAATTCGTAATGGGTAACAAGTAACAAAAGTAAACAAGGTGCAGCAAGGTGGCCCAATCCTTTTTGTAGCAAAGGACAAGCCTGGACGAACTCTTATATAAAGCAAAGCGCTCCCGAGGACACATGGGAATTGTTGTCAAGTTAGTTTTCATCATGCTCATATGATTTGTGTTCGTTACTTTGATAATTTGATATGTGGGTGGACCGGTGCTTGGGTGCTGCCCTTCCTTGGACAAGCCTCCCACTTATGATTAACCCCTCTCACAAGCATCCGCAACTACGAAAGAAGAATTAAGGTAAACCTAACCATAGCATGAAACATATGGATCCAAATCAGCCCCTTACGAAGCAACGCATAGACTAGGGTTTAAGGTTCTGTCACTCTAGCAACCCATCATCTACTTATTACTTCCCAATGCCTTCCCCTAGGCCCAAATCATGGTGAAGTGTTATGTAGTCGATGTTCACATAACACCACTAGAGGAAAGACAACATACATCTTATCAAAATATCGAACGAATACCAAATTCACATGATTACTTATAACAATACTTCTCCCATGTCCTCAGGAACAAACGTAACTACTCACAAAGCATATTCATGTTCATAATCAGAGGAGTATTAATTATCATTAAGGATCTGAACATATGATCTTCCACCGAATAAACCAACTAGCATCAACTACAAGGAGTAATCAACACTACTAGCAACCCACAGGTACCAATCTGAGGTTTTGAGACAAAGATCGGGTACAAGAGATGAACTAGGGTTTGAAAGGAGATGGTGCTAGTGAAGATATTGATGGAGATTGACCCCCTCTCGATGAGAGGATCGATGGTGATGACGATGGCGATGATTTCCCCCTCCCGGGGGGATGTTTCCCTGGCAGAACAGCTCCGCCGGAGCCATAGATTGGTTCTGCCCAGGTTCCGCCTCGAGACGGCGGCGCTTCGTTCCCAAAGCTTCCTTATGATTTTTTCCAGGTCAAAACATACCATATAGTAGAAGATGGGCATCGGGGGCCTACCAGGTGGTCCACAAGGACGGGGGGCACGCCCAGGGGGGTAGGGCGCTCCCTCCACCATTGTGGATGGCAGGTGGCCCCCCTCTGGTACTTTCTTCACCCAATATTTTTTATTAAATCCAAAATGACTCTCCGTGAAGTTTCAGGACTTTTGGAGTTGTGCAGAATAGGTCTCTAATATTTGCTCCTTTTCCAGCCCAGAATTCCAACTGTCGGCATTCTCCCTCTTCATGTAAACCTTGTAAAATAAGAGAGAAAAGGCACAAGTATTGTGCCATAATGTGTAATAACAGCCCATAATGCAATAAATATTGATATAAAAGCATGATGCAAAATGGACGTATCAATACCACGCATGCACGCACTGTTTGGATGACACCAAAAGTATATATTTGGACAAATGCAGGAAGAATGTGTACCTGGGACATCGTCGATTTCTTCCGACCAACCATCAATGTCGAAAGAAAGGCAAGCATTTCAAAGGTGAGGCAGGTACCGGAAGAAGCCCGCCCTCCGTACTGGTGATCACATACTTGATATGGTCAATGATTTACAAGTAATCTTTGGAAAGGGTCCTGGCAGACTATCTGTTCTGAATGACGCTGAGGGACACGCACCCATGTGGAAGAAGAAATCTATATTTAGGGACCTACCATATTGGAAAGACCTAGAGGTCCGCTCTGCAATCGACGTGATGCATGTGACGAAGAATCTTTGCGTGAACCTGCTAGGCTTCTTGGGCGTGTATGGGAAGACAAAAGATACACCGGAGGCACGGGAGGACCAGCAATGTGTGCACGAAAAAGACGGCATGCATCCAAAGCAGTATGAAGGTCCTGCCAGCTACGCTCTTACCAAAGAAGAGAAGGAAATCTTCTTTGAATGCCTGCTCAGTATGAAGGTCCCATCTGGCTTCTCGTCCAATATAAAGGGAATAATAAATATGGCAGAGAAAAAGTTCTAGAACCTAAAGTCTCATGACTACCACGTGATTATGACGCAACTGCTTCCGGTTGCATTGAGGGGGCTTCTACCAAAAAACATTCGATTAGCCATTGTGAAGCTATATGCATTCCTCAATGCAATCTCTCAGAAGGTAATCGATCCAGAAATCCTACCAAGGTTAAAGAATAATTTGGTGTAATGTCTTGTCAGTTTCGAGTTGGTGTTCCCACCATCCTTCTTCAATATCATGACGGACGCCCTAGTTCATCTACTCGACGAGATTGCCATTCTAGGCCCTGTATTTCTACACAATATGTTCCCCTTTGAGAGGTTCATGGGAGTCTTAAAGAAATATGTTCGTAACCATGCTAGGCCAGAAGGAAGCATCTCCACGGGCCATCAAACAGAGGAGGTCATTGGGTTTTGTGTTGACTTCATTCCTGACCTTAAGCCGATTGGTCTCCCTCAATCGCAATATGAGGGGAGACTGACTAGAAAAGGCACGCTAGGAGCCGACTCAATAATATGTAGGGACGGGCATTCTTGGGCTCAAGCACACTACACAGTTCTACAGAATTCTACCTTGGTGACCCCTTATGTCAATGAACACAAGAATATTCTTCGCTCCAAACACCCGGAGCAGTGTGACGACTGGATTACATGTGAACACATCAGGACTTTCGGCAGTTGGTTGCAAAAACATCTCATGGGTAACACCACTGTTGCAGATGAGTTGTACCCATTGGCCAGGACACCATCTTCGACTGTATTGACTTACAAAGGGTACAAGATAAATGGGAATACATTTTACACGATCACCCAAGATCAAAAGAGCACCAACCAAAACATTGGTGTACACTTTGATGAAGCAACCAAGAGGGGAAAGGACACATATTATGGTTACATAGTGGAAATATGGGAACTTGACTATGGACATGATTTTAAGGTCCCTTTGTTTCGGTGCAAATGGGTCAATCTGTCAGGAGGCGGGGTACAGGTAGACCCACAGTACGGAATGACAGCAGTGGATCTGAACAATCTTGGGTACACAGATGAACCATTCGTCCTAGCCAATGATGTGGCGCATGTTTTCTATGTGAAGGACATGTCTACCAAACCGAGAAAAAGAAAACATAAGGAAGCGAATACATCATACGATGAGCCAAAGCGCCACATAGTTCTTTCAGGGAAAAGAGACATCATGGGAGTGGAGGGCAAGACAGACATGTCTGAAGATTATGAAAAGTTTCATGAAATTCCTCCCAACAAAGTGAAGGCTAACCCAAGCACCCTGTTAAACGATGAAGATTATCCATGGTTACGGCGCAATAAGCAAGGGACACACGCGAAGAAAAAGTGAAGGAGGATACGATGATGGCTCTGATTACGTGAAGAAAAAATGAAATGCCTTTTGTAACAGATGAGTTTTCGTCCGAAACCCTGATACTTCGAAAAAGATTGTCCATTTTGTACACGAAGTGCATCCAGTTTTTGCCGTAACCCTCTCAACTTTTTAGCACATGCTATGTAGGTGAAATGATGATACCATGCCAACTTTCAACCTTTTCAGAGTTCATTTGTAGTGCTTTTCAATTTTAGGGTCATTTAGCTCAAAAAAAGATTAAATGCATGAAAAACAGAAAATGAAGTCAGAAAGGGTTGAAAATTGATGATGTGGCTTTGAATGGTGCATATTGAACGCACAAAAAGTCTGGAGTTCAAATAAGTTTAAAAAATATGAAATGCCTTCGTAACACATGAGTTTTCGTCCGAAACCCTGATACTTCGAAAGAGATTGTCCAGTTTGTACATGAAGTGCATCCAGTTTTTGCCGTAACCCTCTCAACTTTTTAGCACATGCTATGTGGGTGAAATGATGATACCATGCCAACTTTCAACCTTTTCAAAGTTCATTTATAGTGCTTTTCAATTTCAGGGTCATTTAGCTCAAAAAAAGATTAATGCATGAAAAATAGAAAATGAAGTCAAAAAGGGTTGAAAATTGATGATGTGGCTTTGAATGGTGCATATTGAACGCACAAAAATTCTGGAGTTCAAATAAGTTTAAAAAATATGAAATGCCTTTGTAACACATGAGTTTTCGTCCGAAACCATGATACTTCGAAAGAGATTGTCCAGTTTGTACACGAAGTGCATCCAGTTTTTGCCGTAACCCTCTCAACTTTTTAGCACATGCTATGTGGGTGAAATGATGATACCATGCCAAGTTTCAACCTTTTTAGAGTTCATTTGTAGTGCTTTTCAATTTCAGGGTCATTTAGCTCAAAGAATGAACTAATAGCAAAAAGAATGAACTAGAAAACTTTTATAAAACTCTAATAGCAAAAAGAATGAACTAAAAAGAATCAATTAAAATATTTTGTTATGATCAACTAAAACAAAACTATAATATTCTTCAATAGCAAAAAGAATCAACTAAAAAGCTTTTATAAACCTCTAGTTATGATCAAAATAATATTAACTTAAAATTATATAAAATTTATGCAACTAAAATTATCAAAGTATTTTTTTGTTAAAAACTTTAATAGCAAAAAGAATTTTCATAAAGTATTTTTTGTTACAAACTTTAATAGCAAACTAAAAAGCTTTTATAAAACTCTAATAGCAAAAGGAATCAACTAAAAAGAATCAATAAAAAATAAAATTTATGCAACTAAAATTATATAACTAAATTTAACATATGCAAAAAATAACATTAAAAATTTAAAAACATAATATATGCAAAAAATAAAAAATTGCCCGCCTACTAGGCCACCACGGCCTGCATACGACTAGAAACCCAACTATACGTGGGCCAGGATGCAGGCCCGCGGGGTAAGTAGGCCCAACAGGGCACAGAAGAACGTTAGGCCCAACAGGCCTGCATTAGAGAGGAGCTCGACGGAGCTATCGTAGCGAGGTTTATAAACCACTGCGAGCGCCTCTCGGCAAGCGAGGTGGGACTAACACTACTGCAGGATGCTGCTAACGCGACACTACGATCAGAGACCCTTTGACGAAACTGTGTGCAATGCATTAATCGCAAACGGTGATGTAAAAAACCGTAAAAAAAGATGCAAAACGTTTGCGATGGCGGAGCCATCAAACACGGTTCTGATTTTAGTTGTGTGTGCGATGTAGGGCATACGGTTCAGTTCAATTAATTGTTTGCGATGAGGAAGAAGAATAGAAACGGGCAGCCAGATGAAGGCGTGTGCGATATACGGCATACAGTTCACTCGGATTAACTGTTTGTGATGAGGCGGAACAACAGAAATGGGCAGCTAGATAAAGTTGTGTGTGATTGAGGGCATACGCTTCAGAAGGATTAACTGTTTGCGATTAGGCAACAGAACAGAAACGGTCAGCCAAATCAAAGTGAAACAGGGGCTCGGGCGCCATTAATGGAGACGTTGGGAGGGAGGTGGGCGGCGGATAGAGGTCAAAGGGCTCTCCTCCCGATGAGCACGCGCAGGGGTCTGATCGCACACCTCCCGTACTCAAATAGCTACCCCGCACGGCACCTCCTAGCCAATAAAAAAAGGGGATGTGTGGCGGCACGTAATTGGTAAGTAGAACGCCCACGGTTTCAATAATACTTGTGTTTCCGATTTGTAACGTGACAGCACTTGTTCCAAAATGACTTTGTTGATTGTTAATGTGTGCGCCTTCGCAAATCAGAGAGAAAAATTACCACAGCATGTTGGTTCCATGTCATGACACCATGCCAAGTTTCATGATTTTCAGGCGAATTTTGGATTTACGGGAATTTTAAAACCAAGTTTCTCGATGTTTCCGGCCGAGCGAAGACGCCCTGAATTCCATTACCACTTCTTCCATGGGACCTAGAAGTTCACCCAAGTACACATAAATGATTTTCCAACTAACTTTTGCGCACTGGACCATGCGCTTGTACTTCAAATTTGAATTATGTGCATTAAATGCCTGGAAAATCAATTAATGTATAAAAAGGCCAAACGAACCCGGAATAATTCCAAAATTTAACACGAAACTCCTATTTGGTCTAAGCTACCTGTGTAAAAAAATCAAGGTGGGAGAAGGCAGCGTTATGTCGTTTCGCACACGGAGGTGACACGTTCCCTCTCGAAACCATGAGCCTTCTTGAGAGAAGCTCCAGTTTGCAAGAAGCTTATACCAAAGCTTGTCCCAGTTCGGCCAAAAAAATTACCACAGCATGTTGGTGCCATGTCATGACACCATGCCAAGTTTCATGATTTTCAGGCGTGTTTTGGATTTACAGGAATTAAAAAACCAAGTTTCTCAATATTTCCAGCCGAGGCACGACGCCCATATGTTTGAATTTCGTTTCCATTTCTTACATGGGACCTACAAATTCACCCAAGGACACACATGTGATTTTTCAACCAACTTTGGTGCACTGGAGCATGTGCTTGTAGTTCAAATTTGAATTATGCACATTAAATGCCCAGAAATTTAATTAATGTATAAAAAAGGCCAATCGAACCCGGAATAATTCCAAAATTTAGCACGATACTTCTATTTGGTCTAATCTGCCTGTGTAAAAAAATTAAGGCGGGAGAAGGCAGTGTATGTCGTTTCGCACACGGAGGTGACACGTTCCCTCTCGGAACCACGAGCCATCTTGAGAGAAGATCCGGTTTGCAAGAAGCTTATACCAAAGCTTGTCCCAATTCGGCCAAAAAATTTACCACAGCATGTTGGTGCCATGTCATGATACCATGCCAAGTTTCATGATTTTCAGGCGTGTTTTGGATTTACATGAATTAAAAAACCAAGTTTCTCAATCTTTCCGGCCGAGCCACGACGCCCAGATATTTGAATTTCATTCCCATTTCTTGCATGGGACCTAGAAATTCACCCAAGGACACACATGTGATTTTTCAACCAACTTTGGTGCACTGGAGCATGTGCTTGTAGTTCAAATTTGAATTATGCACATTAAATGACGAGAAATTCAATTAATGTATAAAAAAGTCCAAACGAATCCAGAATAATTCCAAATTTTAACACGGCACTCATATAGTTCTATGTTGCTTCTGTAAAAAATCAAGGGGGGGAGGCAGCGTATATCGTTTCGCACACAAAGGTGACACGTCCCCCCTCGGGAACCACGAGTCTTCTTGAGAGAAGCTCCGGTTTGCAAGAAGCTTATACCAAAACTTGTCCAAATGCGGCCAATTTTTTTACCACAGCAAGTTGGTGCCATGAAATGACACCCTGCCAAGTTTCATAATTTTCAGGCGAGTTTTGAATTTCCAGGAATTTAAAAACCAAGTTTCTCAATGTTCCCGGCCGAGCCACGACGCCCAGATGTTTGAATTTCATTCCCATTTCTTGCATGGGACCTATAAATTCACCCAAAGACACACATGTGACTTTTCAACAAACTTTGATGCACTGGAGCATGTGCTTGTAGTTCAAATTTGAATTATGCACATTAAGTGCCTAGAAACTCAATTAATGCATAAAAATGCCAAATGAACCTGGAATAATTCCAAATTTAAACACGACACTCATGTAGTTGCATGTTCACTGTACATAAATGTTCTAGCAATTCAAACACCATCCTTTCCCTCCGTAACACCATTTTGTCTTTCAAAACATAAAGAAAAAAATTAGGTATACCACAAATAGTTTACTAGAAAGAATCATGTGGGATGCGATATAAAATATCTTGGCGCACCGTCTTGTCTGGCTTACGCAGGAAGCTTCGTCGTCTACAGTCCACCGCCCGCGGTTGAACCACACTTGCGCGCCAGTTTCTCGCGGCACCGAGCGAAATTTTTCTGCCACCGCGGAAATATCTATCTCCCCACCTCCTGCCTTCCACCAAAAGCCACATTTCCACTGTTCCTCCTTGCTTTCCAAGTTCAAACCTTCACTGCTGCTTACTGGCAGCTCAGCCTCCTTGCCGACGACCCTTCTTCTTGCAGCGCTGCCTCCTCGTCGGCTACCCTTCTTGCAGCGCCGCCTCCTCGCCGGCGACCCTTCTTCTTGCTGCGCGGTCTCCTCGCCGCCGACCCTTCTTCTTGCCGCGCGGCCTCATCGATATGGTCAGGTAATCCACACCCCACCCACACCATCCTCCTCCTTCCCCGTCCCACATGCCCCGACCGACGGCGCGACACCTTACGCCGAAATCACTGTCCCCGTCCTCCAATTAAGCACCGCCCACAGCCATTTTGCACGCAGTATAACGTGGAGCTCAGTAGCATTTGGCAGCGGAGAAGCAAATCGTGGCCGCACGCGCGCATGAGGTCGCTATGGCTGCCATGCATGCCGACCACCAGATCTTGGAGGAGCACCTCGTCTTCGAGGCCACCGTCGACACCGCCACGCAGTTGTCTACATTAAAATACAGTTCGTGCTATTTTCTCGAGGCCACAGCCAGTGCCTTCTAGTGATTTGTCCTCTGTAATGTTAATATGCAATCTGATGTTCAGTTAATAGTTTGGTCCTCTAAAATGTAATGTTTAGTTGACAGTTTGGTCCTCTGAAATGTAATGTTCAGTTAACAGTTTGGTCCAACAATTGCTACATTTCGTAGTACTATTCTCAAGCATTCTTTGTTTTGTTAACTGTCTTATCTTCTAGTACATGTTTCTACTCTGCAATGTCGTGCTCAATTAACTGTTTTGGTTCATTTGGTCTGCTGTCCATTTAACTGTTTGGTTTAATTCTGCAATTTGATTTTCATTTGCTGTGGGTACAATTTTGTATTGTTATGCATGTGAGAAATAAATCGAATTTGGCTGTACTCAAAACATATTCTACTGATAGTATGGCAACTCTCAGTTAACCTGATCAAGATCTTCCTTATGTGTGTTGCAGGGAAACAATGGGAGACACTGTGGTTTACCATCGAGGTTTGCTCATGCATGGTCCTTTCGCTAATAGCACATTATTGTGCATTTGCAGGAATCATTCTAATATTTAGGTTTCTTATAATTTGGTCTTGCACATGTAGGTCCTGCTGTCAGAGGCTTAGACCCACTGTTCAACCCATTTTGCATACGGGGAAATGAGATGTCCATGAATATCAGTCAAGTCAAGAAACTCAGAAAGATTGTTAGGATGAAGAAACTTGCGACGAATAACAACAAGCTCTTTGTTTGCACAATGAAGAAGACATCAGTCAACTATAGGATGGTACTAACTCTTTTACCTTGTTTTTACCCCTTGCGCCATTTCAAAATTTATAACAGCGATTTATGCATATCTTTGTTTTCAGTACTTTTCAAAGCAGTTCACCGATGATTACCTCTCAAACCACCTGCATGGTCAAGAGGCGAGGAAGGTATTCATTCAACACCCACGGTACAATATTGAAGTCTTCCTGAAGAGGACGAAGGTTGGGCGGGCATTTATCCATAGCCACTGGCCTAAAGTTGCACGGACATTCAACATCACTAAAGGCTCAATATTTGCCTTCCGCTTCTGCAGTTTCCCAGATGAGATTCATCTGTCTATTTACCGTGTATGATGCTACTTTCCAAAGGTTTTCAATGTTGCTTGTGAAAGTTGGTGCTGTTGTGTAATGGCATAACTGAGTGCCGAAGCTATCTGATGTAATTCGATTATGAAATCCTGGTTGCCGTTATATGGATATGAAATATCTAGTGTGTTTTATAAGAAATATCAATTTGATTACTACATGGATTATCAATAATAGGCTAATTACCCTGCTTGTTGGGGTTTTCTATTGCAGACGGTTACTCAGACAGCACCGTGGGCGATGAACTCAAACAACCCACACGGTTTCTAGAAAGTAGGCGTGTTCGATCAACTAACAATCACACACGGCTTCCGGCAGAGAACTGTTTGCATTAGGCCACCTTGCACAAACGTTTCCACACAAAAAAATGTGTGTGATATACATACGAATGGAAATGTTTTTCTGGGATTCACCATGTGGGATGTACATACGAACGGAAATGATTGGGTTTCGATGCCTCGCCAGATCGCACACGAGCTCATTTTGCCCCAGCCTATGTGCCAGGAAGGCCTATCCCCGATGGTTTCTGGGTCGTGTGGGAAGGACCCCCCTATCGCCCACACTCACTTGGCGACGGTTCCAAACTCCGTCGTGGAAAGGGGTTAAAAACCATTTGTATAGCACTCTGCACCAGTGTAAACTCCCACCGCACCACGCCATTGCCAGCACAAGCCCTTTAGTCCCGGTTGATGGCTCCAACCGGGGCTAAAGGCCACCCTTTAGTCCCGGTCCCAGCCACCAACCGGGACTAAAGAGCTGTGCCTCCCGCCCTTTCGCCTGGCGAAAAACACCTTTAGTCCCAGTTGGTGGCACGGACCGGGACTAAAGGGGGGCCTTTAGTCCCGGTTGGAGCCACCAACCGGGACTAAAGGGGTGGCTATATAAGCGAGACTTAGCAAATTTCCAATCCCCATCTGTGCAGTTCCCCCGACGACGCCGCCAGGCTGCCTGAGCTCGCCGTCAACGCCCTCGCCGTCAGGCTGCTCCACCTCGCCGTCGACGCCCTCGCCGACGCCCTCGACACCCTCCGCCCCGACGCGCGCCCTGTCCCGACACCGGCGCCGCTCCCCGTGCCCCTGCTATGCCCCGATGCCGCCGTGCCCCTGCCCTGCCCCGACGCCGCCCCCAGTGAGCCCTCCTTCCCCCGCGCCCCTGCCCTGCCCCGCCGCCGCCGTCCCAGCTGCTCTGCTTGCCGCGCCGCCGCCCCTGCTCTGCTTTTTTTTTGTTCATAGATTTTTTTTGTCCATTGATGTATGTATGGATGTTGTATGTATGTATATGCAGATGTATGGATGATCCATGGATGTATGCATTGATGTATGATTTTTTTTGTCCATTGATGTATGCTTTTTTTTCATAGAAAGTTTTTTTGCTCATAGAAATTTTTGTTCATGATGATCTTGCTAAAACTCATATTAAGTTTACTAAGTTTTACTTTGCCTAAATCGGGGAGAGGCAACTTTACTAAATGTTCATGATTTTTTTGTACATAGAAAAAAAAATTGTTCATAGAAATTTTTGTTCATGATGATCTTGCTGAAACTCATATTAAGTTCGAATATATGAGCAATGATGTATGGATGATCCATGGATGTATGCATATTGTTTTTCTATATTGGGGAGAGGCAACTTTACTAAATGGGCATGATGATCTTACTAAGTTTTACTTTGCCTAAATCGGGGAGAGGCAACTTTACTAAATGGGCATGATGATAATGAAATTTACTAAGGTTAATTATGTGAGAGAGGGAGTAACAACTCATATATTCAAAATTTACCCCCGGTCCGCTCGCCCGACCAACTCTGGAGGCCACCCAAACCCTAGAAGAAAGAGCATTGCCGATCTCCTACCCCCTCCCGCACTGTTGTTATGTATAATACTATTGACGTCTAATGTCAAGTTAACAAATTATGTTCCATTAAAACATAACCCCGATAACTTCGACATGAGGGGGGGTCGTTAAAACATAACCCCGATAACTTCGACATGAGGAGGGGAGGGGGTCATTAAAACATAACCCCGATAACTTCGACATGAGGGGGGGGGGTCGTTAAAAAACATAACCCCATAACTTCGACATGAGAGGGGGGGTCGTTAAAACATAACCCCGATAACTTCGACATGAGGGTGGGTCGTTAAAACATAACCCCGATAACTTCGACATGAGGGGGACGTCGGACAGGCATGAGGGGGGGGTCATTAAAACATAACCCTGATAACTTCGACATAGGGGGGGTCGTTAAAACATAACCCCGATAATCTGCAGGAAGTCTGGGACCGACAGTCTGATGCTGGGAATTAAAGATGAGCACGACTTCATTGGAGTCGACCTGATGCCTGTTGAATTTGTGGAATTATTTTAGTTATTCAATCAACAGGCCCTCGACAAACAACTCATGACTTGCTACTGTCTGTAAGTATTATTTCTGTAATTAAGTCTCTAGCTCAGCTCGTTCATTGCATGTATATATAATCATCCTCACTATATATATTATGCAGATTGAAGATCGTTGAATGCAAAAGAGGACAAATCTATGACATTGGGTTCATTAGCCCAAATACCGTAAATGAATGGTCGGTAAAAAAGAGAGCCGAAGATACCGAGAAAAACTTGCTAAAAGCGTTCCTTCGACATCAAAACAAAAGGGAAATACTCTTTCCTTACAACTTCCAGTGAGTGTTACTGTCTTGTGCATATTTGGTTTTGCTTGCTCGAGGTTAAGTGTAATTGATGAGTTATGCGTGCGCAGGTTCCACTTTATTCTGCTATCCATAAAGCTTGACGAGGCAGTAGTAACTGTCTTAGACTCGAGACGTAAAGATCAAAAGGAGTGGGCGGACATGAGTGAAATGCTCCAGAGGTAAGTTCAATCATTATCGCACCATATTGATCGGCAACTTTCATTTAGTTCCTGATATCAAGTAATCATTTTCTTTGCCGGGCAGGGTTTGGAAAACATTCACCGGAATGGTCCCGGGTCTGAAGAAGGAGCTGAAATTTACACAGCCCAGAGTAAGTAGTACTAGCTAGTTCCGTGCATCTCTCATTGATTCTAGTTTCATCAATACCATTATCATGCTTGATTATCAGTTTGATTGAACTCTATTCTCGTAAAGTGCTTGTGGCAGGCACCCGGGACTAATTTATGTGGATAGTACGTTTGCGAGTTCATTCGCAACTCGACCCTTGAGCGGGGCTTCTCTGACGAACAATTTGAAGTACGTAAACAATATTCACAATTTTTTTTATTACCATCATTTGTGTTGAGTTTCATTCATATATATGTATTGACCCCTTCTTTAAATTAGATCTGGAGGATGCGGGATAAACTCCTACCACATGATCGCAAATGAGCAATTCAAGAGGAACTGGTGGGATTCTTTCTTGACCACGTCATACCTAAAGACGGAGAATACCATATGGAATTGGAAATGGATCTTAGGTAAATGATGTTAGCGATTGTAAGAGATGTTATATTGTATATATGTAATAGCGTCGGATAGATATATGAAAACTTGTTGTTCGACCAAGCACGAAGAAAGAGAGGTCACTTCTCTCTATATATGTTCATGACGATGTTGTGTAATTAATGGTTCCTTCATTTCCTTACTAGCTAGCGTCGAGTTCTCTCTATATGTAGTAGCTACCGTCGACCAAGCATGGAGAAAGAGAGGTCACTTCTCTCTATATGTAGTAGCTAGCTAACACAATATGAAACCCCTAAACCCTCCAAAACCCCTAACCTCACCCCCACCCCCCCCCCTTAAAAAAACAAAAACCCCAGCGCCTGCGAGCTGCTGACGCGTGGCTGCCTTTTAGTCCCGGCTCATGTTATCAACCGGGACTAAAGGTCCTCCTGGCTGGGCGCCCCACAGCGGCCACGTGGAGCTACTTTAGTCCCAGTTCATAAGCCAACCGGGACTAAAAGTAATGGGCATTAGTCCCGATCATTTTGTCCCGGTTGCAGAACCGGGACTAAAGGCCCTTTGAAACCAGGACTAGTGCCCTGTTTTTCTACTAGTGATACCCTGTTCCAACACACGGACAATTAGCTACTTTCACTCACCGTTGCCTCGAAAATATCATATAGTTTTGCACGCCGCTTCATTTATGATATTTTCATGAGAAGGACTAGTCATGTGTGTTATGTTGCAATGGTGATGTAGACGGTTTTACAAGTTTATATGGTTGTTAGTTAGCTGAGTCGTTGCAGATACGCCGAAGTAATGCCACAATATTTGTAATTCTAGTATGTTATCACGGGTACATTTACGGGGGGTGGGGGGAGATTGATGGACCCCATTATCCCTCCTCTATATATTCCAGAGATGCAAGTTTTATATAAATCTAGACCTACTATTAAAGGATGTTGAATTTCTCTGAAAATTTTGTCCGCCCCCTACGTGGGTGAGGGGAATGCTCTGCATCTTTCTTTCCTTGCGATTGGAGGGTTCGTTAGCCAATTAAATAGTACCACCTCAATTTTTTTACACCTAATCCCACCAATTTATATATGTTTTTAAATTGCCTAAAAATCAGCAAAAGGCTCCGCAGAATCCAAGAAGCGGAGAGAATGAAGAGAAAGACTTGATAAAGGAGGGAATGGAGAAACACTCGATAAAGTAGGGAACATGTATGGCTCAAGAAAATTAGATCATGGCCCAGAAGGAATTATTAATGATCTAAAGACCCAAAAGGAATTAACTCCCAAATATTGTGGTGGTGGGGGGGGGGGGTTACCATGAATATCAAAGGATAACGTTGCACCATCAAAGGCATTAATCGCCATAATCAAAGGCGGGGTTGTGGGACATGATGATACACGAGAAAAAGGAGAGACATGACTGTTAAGTCCTTCACAACATCACATGCATGTCGGCTCCTGCGCTTTGCACACGCGGCCACCCTAAATATCTATACATGCTATGCTGGTGAGCTAATTCAACATGATGCATTCCTATGATGGTTAGTTAGATCCTAATTAAACGAACTGGTGGGCTAACTAAATTGGATCCATGAGGTATGTATGTCGGGGAACGTTGCATGTAAAACAAAAAAATTCTACGCACACGCAAGATCTATCCATGGAGATGCACAGCAACGAGAGGGGAGAGTATGTCTACGTACCCTCGTAGACTGTTTAGCGGAAGCATTTATTAATGCGGTTGATGTAGTCGAACACCTTCGCAATCCAACTGATCAAGTACCGAACGTGCGGCACCTCCGCGTTCAGCACATGTTCAGCTCGATGACGTCCTTGCCTTCTTGATCCAGCAAGACGGGCGAAGTAGTAGATGAGTTCCGGCAACACGACGGCGTGGTGACGGTGATGGTGAACTCGTTCCCCCAGGGCTTCGCCATGCACTGCGGAAAACTAGACGGAGGACTAAACTGTGGAGAGGGGCGCCGCACACGGCTAAGAGATTGTCGTGGGTTTGTGTGGCGCCCCCTCCCTCAAATATATATATATATATAGGTGGGGGAGGGGAGGCAGCCAGGAGGCACCCCAAGGGTGATCGGGCGGCCCCCTTGGGCTCCTGCCCTCTAGCGCCCCCCCCCCCCCCTCCTTGTATGCCTACGGGGGGAAGGCAAGAGGAGGTGGCGCCCTCCCCCCCCCCCTTTCCTTCCTCCTAGGGAAGGAAAGAGGGGCTAGCCCTCCCCACTTTCCATCCCTAGGGCCGGCGGCCAAGGGAAGGGGCGCGCCAGCCCCTTGTGGGCTGGTGTGTTCCCCCCTCTTAGTCCATAAGGCCCATTAACCTCCCGGGGCTTCCCGGAACCCCTTCCGGTGATCCGTTGACTACCCCATACACTCTGAAACCTTTTTGGTGTCCAAATAGCATCGTCCTATATATCAATCTTTACCTCCGGACCATTCCGGAGCTCCTCGTCATGTCCGTGATCTTATCCGGGACTCCGAACAACATTCGGTCACCAAATCACATAACTCATATATTATTATATAGTCAATGAATGTTAAGCGTGCGGACCCTACAGGTTCAAGAATGATGTAGACATGACCGAGACGCCTCTCCGGTCAATAACCAATAGTGGAACCTGGATGCCCATATTGGTTCCTACATATTCTATGAAGATCTTTATCGGTCGAACCTTACGACAACATACATAATTCCCTTTGTTTGTCGGTATGTTACTTGCCCAAGATTCGATCGTCGGTATCTTAATACCTAGTTCAATCTCGTTACTGGCAAGTCTCTTTACTCGTTCCGTAATACATCATCTCGTAACTAACTCCTTAGTCACTTTGCTTGCAAGCTTCTTGTGATGTGTATTACCGAGAGGGCCCAGAGATACCTCTCCGATACATGGAGTGACAAATCCTAATCTTGATCCATGCCAACTCAACAGACACCTTCGGAGATACCTGTAGAGCATCTTTATGATCACCCAGTTATGTTGTGACGTTTGATAGCACACAAGGTATTCCTCCGGTATCCGGGAGTTGCATGATCTCATAGTCAAAGGAATATGTATTCGACATTAAGAAAGCAATAGCAATAAACTGAACGATCATATGCTAATCTAATGGATGGGTCTTGTCCATCACATCATTCTCCTAATGATGTGATCCCATTATCAAGTGACAACACATGTCCATGGTTAGGAAACCTTAACCATCTTTGATCAACGAGCTAGTCTAGTAGAGGCTTACTAGGGACACAGTATTTGTTTATGTATCCACACAAGTATTTAAGTTTCCGATCAGTACAATTCTAGCATGAATAATAAATCTTTATCATGAATAATGAAATATAATAATAACAACTTTATTATTGCCTCTAGGGCATATTTCCATCAGCGTAATCAAAGAAGAATAGTGCATGTTTTTTTAAATCGAGAACAATGCACGTGGTCTATGATGTTTAGTTAGATCCTAATTAAACGAACTTGTGGTTTAACTAAACTTGATCCATGAGATGTGATAACCCACAAGTATAGGGGATCGCAACAGTTTTCGAGGGTAGAGTATTCAACCCAAATTTATAGATTCGACACAAGGGGAGCCAAAGAATATTTGTAAGTTTTAGCAGCTGAGTTGTCAATTCAACCACACCTGGAGATTAATTATCTGCAGCAAAGTGATCAGTAGCAAAGTAGTATGATAGTTTTGATAGTAGTAGCAACAGCAATAGTAATGGTAACAGTGATAGCAGTGATTTTATAGCAAGTGTAACAGTAACAGTAGCAGTAGTAACTTAGCAAGAACAATATGTAGGAAAATCGTAGGCATTGGATCGGTAATTCATTGGATGATATTCATCATGTGACAGTTATAACCTAGGGCAATACGGCACTAGCTCCAGTTCATAAATATAATGTAGGCATGTATTCCGTAAATAGTCATACGTGCTTATGGAAAGAACTTGCATGACATCTTTTGTCCTACCCTCCTGTGGCAGTGGGGTCCTATTGGAAACTAAGGGATATTAAGGCCTCATTTTAATAGAGAACCGGAACAAAGCATTAACACACGGTGAATACATGAACTCATCAAACTACGGTCATCACCGGGAAGTGTCCCGACTATTGTCACTCCGGGGTTGCCGGATCATAACACGTAGTAGGTGACTATAACTTGCAAGATCGGATCTAGAACATAGATATAATGGTGATAACATAAACAGTTCAGATCTGAAATCATGGCACCCGGGCCCAAGGTGACAAGCATTAAGCATGGCAAAGTCATAGCAACATTAATCTCAGAACATAATGGATACTAGGGATCAAGCCCTAACAAAACTAACTCGATTACATGATAAATCTCATCCAACTCCTCACCGACCAGCGAGCCTACGAAGGAATTACTCACTCCCGGTGGGGAGCATCATGGAATTAGCGATGGAGAAGGGTTGGTGATGACGAATACCGAAGATCCCCCTCTCCGGAGCCCCAAACAGACTCCAGATCTGGCCTCCCGATGAAGAACAGGAGGTGGTGGCGGCTCTGTCTCACGGAACATGATAATTCTTTCTCCCCGATTTTTTTTGGAAATATGTGCTTTTATAGCATCGGTTTCAGGGTCTGCGGGGCCACCAGGTGGGGACAACCCACCTGGGTGCGCCTGGAGGGGGTGGCGCGCCCTGGTAGGTTGTGCCCACCCAGGTGCCCCCCTCCGGTGGTTCTTGGCTCCAGAAATTATCTTTTATTGTATAAAAAATCCTCGCAAAGTTTCGTTCCATTCCGAGAACTTTTATTTCTGCACAAAAACAACACCATGGTAGTTCTGCTGAAAACAGCGTCAGTCCGGGTTAGTTTCATTCAAATCATGCAAATTAGAGTACAAAAGAAGAGGAAAAGCATTAGGAAAAGTAGATACGACGGAGACGTATCAACTCCCCCAAGCTTAAACCTTTGCTTGTCCTCAAGCAGTTCAGTTGATAAACTGAAAGTGAAAAAGAAAAACTTTTACGAACTCTTTTGCTCTTGTTTGCATAAATAAGCTTAACCAGCACCTAGGTTTTCAGCCAATATTATAACTAACCATGTCGACAATAACTCTTAAAAATTATATTAACTCATAACAATGACATAATCAGCTAGCGAGCAATAATAAGATATCTCGAACAACAACACGTTATTAAAACAACCATGATATAATATGACAATAGTGGTATCTCGCTAGCCATTTCTGAGACCGCAAAACATAAATGCAGAGCACCTCCAAAGTCCGAGCAGCGACTAAACATTGTAATTCATGGTAGAAAAGATCCAGTCATGATGCACCCAACATTAGCTACACACAATGCATAAGCATGACAGCAGTGCTCTCAGGTTCTGGCGCTTATTTGAGAAGGTGATGACACAACATAAAAGTAAATAGATAGTCCCTTCGTAGAGGGAAGCAGTGATTTGCAGAGGTGCCAGAGCTCAAGTTTTAAAAACAGAGGTAAATGAAATTTTGAGAGATGCACCCTTCTTGTTTACTTCGCGACCATCAGTTATCAGTATCTTCCATGCTAAACACATTAGTGGCGGTTCCCAAGCAATAAAAGTAAAGATTTACTCCCCCTCCACCAACAAACACACTCCACAGCTAGCCGAATCCACGGGTACCGTCCATACCAACATCAGTCCTGGGGGAGTTTTGTTTAATTATTTGCAATTTTTGAATCCAAGACTGGGAATCCCTATTACCGCCCCTTTCTCGTGCAATGGTGAGTGAATAAACACTCATCATGAGAATAACCCGCTTAGCATGGAAGATACCAACTACCTCATGTCGCTCTATGAACAATCCAGGCACACAAAAAGAATATTTATTTGAGGTTTTTTTAGAGGTGGCACATGCAAATTTACTTAGGACGGCAGGGTAATACCACATATAGGTAGGTATGGTGGACTCATCTGGAATAACTTGGGTTCAAGGTTTTTGATGTACAAGCAGAATTCCCACTTAGTACAGGTGAAGGCTAGCAAATAGGTTGAGAAGCGGCCAGCAAGAGAGCAACAACGGTCATGAACATGCATTATGCATAAGTAACATTGGACACTAGCATGAGTAGGATATGAACACCATGAACATAAATATCATAGAGGCTATGTTGGTTTTGATTCAACTACATGCATGAACATGTGCCAAGTCAAGCCACTTGAACATTCAGAGGAGGATACCATATCATCATACTACATCACAATCATTTTAACGCAATGTTGACATCCAAGATAAATCATTATCCACTCCTAGCTACTTATGCATGGCATGAGAAACTATAATCTCTAATTGTCATTGCAAACATGTTTGATCATAATAGGCTGAATCATGGATACTAGGTTAAACATATTTACAAAAACAGAACAAGTCGAGTTCATACCCGTTTCTCTCTACCACGGCCAGTTCATCAAATATCGTCATTATTGCCTTTCACTTGCACGACCGAACGATTTGAAAATAATAATAGTGCAAGAGTGCCGTGGACTAAGATGGAATCTGCAAACATTTTATTCAAAAGGAGAAGACAAGGTAAATTGGGCTCTTTGTTAGATTAACAATAATGCATATGAGAGCCACTCAACATTTTCATCGTGGCCTTGTCCTTGGTATGACTCAATAAAAGAAAAGAAGTTCAGAGAAATGCACTGAAATATTTTTGGAGCTTTTTGGTTTTCTGAAAGAAAGCAAATAAAAGGGGGAAAACAAAAATGAGAAAACTATTTACAAGGGAAAGATCCCAACAAGCAAAAGAAGAACAAGGAAATCTTTTTGAGTTTTCTTTTTAGTACTACAACAATTTAAACCAGGAAGAAAAATCAAAAAGAAGCAAGAAATATATTTTTGGATTTTCTCAAAGTTTTTCAAACAAACAAGAAGAAAGCAAGAAATAAATTCTAACATGGATAATACAATGAAAAAGTGTGGACACCGACAACTGAAATGAAATGTGTAAACATGAATGTAATGTCGGTGGAAATACGTACTCCCCCAAGCTTAGGCTTTTGGCCTAACTTGGTAATCACCAGTCGCCTGCATAATGGTCGGAGTGATAACTCACGGAGGCTCTTGGTGCGGACGCAGCCTGCCGTGCGGCCACCACTGCCGCGTTATGAGCTCAGGCCTCGCTCTCGAGAACATAATATCTTCCCCTACTGTGAACATTAAAGAGAGCAGGTGCAGGCAAATATGTGTCCACAACAGAATCCTTATTAAATAGCAATTTATAAGTGAAATTATGGGGTTCACCTCTAAGAATCTTATGACGTTTCATAGCTTCAAAATCTAGGTACTGCGTGGGTAAAATAGGATCATAGAGAAAAGGTGAAACCCCCAGCTCTCTTGCTAAGTGTGTGGCATAAATTCCACCATAAAAATATCCACTACCAGCGTTGTGTTGCAACCTACATGCAACAATCGCTCCAAGATTATAACTTTTGTCACCGGTGAGAGTGGTGCGAATGAGGCTCAAGTCTGGAGCACAAAGTGTACTGCAATCTTATTTGCCTACAATGCATTTTCCATTGAATAATGCAAAATACTGGATTGCGGGAAAATGAATGCTCTTTATTCTACCTTGCGTCACTCCCCTATTTTCACCATAACAAAGACTAGTCAAGAATATCTCAAACTCGGACCTTGGTGGTTCATCAAGCGAACCCCAAAATGGGATTTTACAGTGGTGAGCAAATCTCTCTAAAGAAATGGTAAATGGATTTTCATATAAATTAAATGACACCCTAGACTCACGGGGATGGAATTTAAATCCTTTGACAAATGATTCAGTGAGAGTGAGGTGTTGGTTGCACTTATCTGAAATGTAAGGACCGAGCTTGGCATTGTGAACATATTGCTCAAATTCTTCCTTAATGCCCACGCTCACCATATAATCATCGCATGGCCATAAGCATGTTTTGGTGGCGGCAACTCATATAGAACTTTCACTTGGCTCAACATAAGACCGACGAGTGGAGCTGCTACTAGAAGATTCCTCCGAGGACCTCCGCCTCGAATAACTCCTTCCAAAGAAGTTCATAATATTCGCGTACAATTTTCTGAAAAATTTTGTGTCACAAATTTTTGTCAACAAAACTTTGTAAGATTGAAAACAACTATTCATAGAGATGCATAGAGGCCGTAACAAGCATTCAAACTACTTAGAACTCTAAGAATTCAACATGCAAGCTCATCTACAGCAGCACCAAGAGTAGCTAATTATTCAAAATATAAACAACTAAAGCAAAAACAAATTGGACACATGGAGGAGTCACATACCAAGCAACAATCCCCCGAAACAGTTTCGAAAACGGAGCTTCGAGCAAAGAGATCGAAATCCGTGGGTTTGAGAGCAAAAACACGAGAGCAAGAGCAATGGTGATTTTTTTCTGGAGGTAGGTGATGAAGTGGGATGAAGAGATAAGTGAGGGGGCTCACGTGGGGACCACAACCCACCAGGGCGCGCCTGGGGGTCCTGGCGCGCCCAGGTGGGTTGTGCCCACCTGGAGCACCTCCCTCTGATATTATTTGCACCAAAAATTCTTAAATAATCAGGAAAAAAAATCATATTAAATTTTCAGAGCATTCTGAGAACTTTTATTTTTGGGTCATTTTTTTTAATGCACGAAAAACTCAGAAAATAAACAAAACATGGCATTTTATTTTATTTAACTAATAAAAACAGAAAACTAAAGGTAGGGACAGAAGGTAGTGCTCACTAAATTCATCAACTTCATACCTCTCAAAAATGATCCATTAATAAGATTGATCAAGTCTTATTAACAACCACTTTCGATTAGCATGAAACCGAAGAACTTTCGTAAATCACTAAGTTACCTCAACGAGGATATGAACTTCCCCAACAATAAGTATTTCATATTTCTTTTTAACAGTAGATAGAGGTAGTTGAAAACTTCCAATAGTGATTGTCGGAGATTTTTCAATAACATTAATACCATTCACTTGAAATTGTTTCTTCGGAAAGTGCACCGTATGCTCATTACCATTGATATGAAAAGTGACCTTGCTTTTATTGCAATCAATAACAGCCCCTGCAGTATTCAAAAAGGGTCTACCAAGGACAATCGACATGTTGTCGTCCTCGGGCATCTCAAGTATAACAAAGTCAGTCAAAATAGTAACATTAGCAACAATAACGGGCACATCCTCACAAATTCCGATAGGTATGGAAGTTGATTTGTCAGCCATTTGCAAAGATATTTCAGTAGGTGTGAGTTTATTCAAGTCAAGTCTTTTATATAAAGAGAAAGGCATAACACTAACACCAGCTCCTAAATCACACAAAGCAGTTTTCACATAATTTCTTTTGATGGAGCAAGGTATAGTTGGTATTCCCGGATCTCCAAGTTTTTTAGGTACTCCATCTTTAAAGGTATAATTAGCAAGCATAGTGGAGATTTCAGCTTCCGGTATTTTTCTCTTATTGGTGATGATGTCTTTCATGTACTTTGCATAAGGAGGCATTTTAAGGATATCAGTCAAGCGAGTACGCAGAAAGACTGGCCTCAGCATTTCAGCAAAGCGTTTAAATTCTTCATCATCTTTCTTTTTAGTTGACTTAGGTGGAAAGGGCATAGGTTTTTGAACCCATGGTTCTCTTTCCTTTCCATGTTTTCTGGCAACAAAGTCTCTTTTATCATATCTTTTATTCTTAGGTTGTGGGTTATCAAGATCAACTGCTGGTTCTATCTCAATATCATTGTCTAGTTCTTTATTATTTGTTTGAGTGTCTTCATGAACCTCTTCATTATCTTTTTCATTATCAGAAGGTGAATGTTCACTACCAAATTGAGTTTCAGCATCAGTGATAGAGACTTCATTATCATTATCAGGAGGTTTTTCTACTTCAGGTTCACTAGAGGCATGCAAAGTCCTATTGTTTTTCTTTTTCTTTTTCTTTTTCTTTTTAGGAGTACTTTGCATCAGTGTCAACTCTTTGAGAGTCTTGTTCAATTCTTTTTGGGTGTCCCTCAGGATAAAGTGGTTCCTGAGTCATTCTACCTCCTCTAGTCATTACTCTAACAGCATGATCATTGATATTATTATTCATTTCATCAAGCAGTTCTCTTTGAGATTTAGCAACTTGTTCTAGCTGAGTTTGAACCATAGAAGCATGCTTCCCTACACCTCTAACATCATTTGAGATTCTAAATAACAAGTCACTTAAGCGAGCAATCATATCATATTTGTATTTCAATTGTTTCATAACATTTGCATTGAAGTGATCTTGTTTTCTAATATAGTTTTCAAACTCATAAAGGCATTGCCTAGGGTGCATATTGTGAGTATTATCATTATCATTGAATTTCATTAGAGAATTTACCTCTACCACCGCAGGTGGTGGTGGTGTATCAAGCCCATGTATTTCTTCAATAGGAGGTAAATTTTTAACATCCTCAACTTTAATACCCTTTTCCTTCATAGATTTCTTTGCCTCTTGCGTATCTTCAGGACTGACATATAGGATACCCCTCTTCTTCGGAGTGGGTTTAGGCGGTGTTTCAGGAGGAGTCCAATCATCATAATTTTTCAATATGTTATTCAATAGTTCTTCGGCTTGTCCAATAGTTCGTTCCCTGAAAATACAACCAGCACAACTATCTAGGAAGTCCCTAGAAGCATCGGTTAGTCCATTATAGAAGATATCAAGTATTTCATTTTTCTTAAGAGGATGATCAGGCAAAGCATTAAGCAATTGGAGAAGCCTCCCCCAAGCTTGTGGGAGACTCTCTTCTTCAATTTGCGCAAAGTTAAATATTTCCTGTAAGGCAGCTTGTTTCTTATGAGCAGGAAAATATTTTTCAGAGAAGTAATAAATCATATCCTGGGGACTACGCACACAACCAGGAGCAAGAGTATTGTACCAAGCTTTAACATCACCCTTTAATGAGAACGGAAATAATTTGAGAATATAGTAATAGCGAATTTTCTCATCATGAGCAAAAAGGGTAGCTATGTCATTCAACTTAGTAAGATGTGCCACAACAGTTTCAGTTTCATAACCATGGAAAGGATCAGATTCAACCAGAGTAATTAACTCTGGGTCGACAGAGAATTCATAATCCTTATCATCAATAAAGATAGGTGAAGTAGCAAACTTAGGATCATATTTCATGCTAGCATTCAGAGATTTTTTTTTGTACTTGCATAATAATTTCTCTAGATCATCTCTATCCTTACAAGCAAGAATATCTCTAGTTGCCTCCTCAACCACAACATAACCTTCCGGTACCTTAGGCAATTCATATCTAAGAAGGTGTTTCAAGATTTTCAGTTTCAAACTCATCATCAGTTTCAATAATATCATGTTGTCTTACTCTAGCAATTTGTTCATCAAGAAATTCACCTAGTGGCACATCATCATCAAGCAAGGTACTAGCATCATCATAAGCATTCATAGCAGAAGTAGCATCATCAATAACTTGCGATATATCAAAATTAATAGCATGTGGTGGTGTTGCAAGTTTACTTATAACAGAAGGTGAATCTAAAGCGGAGCTGGATGGCAGTTCCTTACCTCCCCTCGTCTTAGAGGGAAAAATCTTAGTCTTAGCAACCTTCAGATTCTTCATAGTGATAATTTGATAATAATCCCAAGTGACTCAACAAATATAGCTATGCTCCCCGGCAACGGCGCCAGAAAAAGGTCTTGATAACCCACAAGTATAGGGGATCGCAACAGTTTTCGAGGGTAGAGCATTCAACCCAAATTTATAGATTCGACACAAGGGGAGCCAAAGAATATTTGTAAGTATTAGCAGTTGAGTTGTCAATTCAACCACACCTGGAGATTAATTATCTGCAGCAAAGTGATAAGTAGCAAAGTAGTATGATAGTTTTGATAGTAGTAGCAATAGCAATAGTAACGGTAACAGTGATAGCAGTGATTTTGTAGCAAGTGCAACAGTAACAGTAGCAGTAGTAACTTAGCAAGAACAATATGTAGGAAAATCGTAGGCATTGGATCGGTAATTCGTTGGATGATATTCATCATGTGACAGTTATAACCTAGGGCGATACGGCACTAGCTCCAGTTCATAAATATAATGTAGGCATGTATTCCGTAAATAGTCATACGTGCTTATGGAAAGAAGTTGCATGACATCTTTTGTCCTAGCCTCCCGTGGCAGCGGGGTCCTATTGGAAACTAAGGGATATTAAGGCCTCCTTTTAATAGAGAACCGGAACAAAGCATTAACACACGGTGAATACATGAACTCCTCAAACTACGGTCATCACCGGGAAGTGTCCCGACTATTGTCACTCCGGGGTTGCCGGATCATAACACGTAGTAGGTGACTATAACTTGCAAGATCGGATCTAGAACATAGATATAATGGTGATAACATAAACGGTTCAGATCTGAAATCATGTCACCCGGGCCCAAGGTGACAAGCATTAAGCATGGCAAAGTCATAGCAACATCAATCTCAGAACATAATGGATACTAGGGATCAAGCCCTAACAAAACTAACTCGATTACATGATGAATCTCATCCAACTCCTCATCGACCAGCGAGTCTACGAAGGAATTACTCACTCCCGGTGGGGAGCATCATGGAATTGGCGATGGAGAAGGGTTGGTGATGACGAATACCGAAGATCCCCCTCTCCGGAGCCCCAAACAGACTCCAGATCTGGCCTCCCAATGAAGAACAGGAGGTGGCGGCGGCTCCGTCTCGCGGAACGCGATAATTCTTTCTTCCCGATTTTTTTTTGGAAATATGTGATTTTATAGCGTCGGTTTCAGGGTCTGCGGGGCCACCAGGTGGGGACAACCCACCTGGGCGCGCCTGGAGGGGGTGGCGTGCCCTGGTGGGTTGTGCCCACCCAGGTGCCCCCTCCGGTGGTTCTTGGCTCCAGAAATTATCTTTTATTGTATAAAAAATCCTCGCAAAGTTTCGTTCCATTCCGAGAACTTTTATTTCTGCACAAAAATAACACCATGGTAGTTCTGCTGAAAACAGCGTCAGTCCGGGTTAGTTTCATTCAAATCATGCAAATTAGAGTCCAAAACAAGAGGAAAAGCGTTAGGAAAAGTAGATACGACGGAGACGTATCAAGGTGTGTAATCAAAGAATTACAATGCACACTTTTTAAAATCAAGAAAAATGCATATGCTCTATGATGATTAGCTAGATCCTAATTGAATGGTGTAGTGTTCTTTGTGGTCTAGAATGCGAGGACTTGTTCAACGCCCTAGGCAGATGCCCTTTGGCACAATGACTATGGACGGCTATGGCGGGTATATGGAGAATCCCCAAGGTGGAAACTATCACCAACACTGGTACAGAATGGATCATACATTTGCTTGATGGATGTACTGCTGATGTTCGGCTCCCTGTCATCATGACTCTCTGGCGGAACTGGCACGTGCGGTACAGGGTAATATCATGGCAAACTAGCACTGCCGGTGGAAGCATAATGCCGCTTCCTCTGTGGTTATATCGATACATTATTGAACATACAACAGCATCCAAAGGCTGCGGTCGAGAAGGGGAAGAGGGTGGTCTCCTATGGTGGACAAGGGGGAAACGTAAAGCAGATGAAATGACGAAGCAACCAAAACCTCCTGAGCGATGGATGTCACCACCACTGGGTCGTGATTGGAGGAGGAAGGTACATGAGGTGATGGTATGATTCTTCGAGGCCACACAGGGCCATCATCTCTGTATCCACTCGATCCATTCCATGTTGAGATTGCAGCTATCATGGAGGGGGGTTTCTAGCTCTGGATACAAGCACAGATCAGCCGATGATCGAGACGGACTGCATGGTCACTCCAAGTTCCTGATAGATCCCCGGTAGCTGCTATGGTGAACGACATAAAGCATCTACTTAGTACTAGATCGCATGAAATGATGATCATAGGGCATGACGATAATAAAGCAAGCCATGCCCTAGCCCGAATGGGGAGAACTATCCCTAAGACGGTGTCTGGTTGCATTGTGCACTGGAGGAAGTTGATGTTCTCTATCAACTGGAGTTTAATAACTCTGTTTAAGTAATGATAGTGGTCCATTCGCCCAAAAAAAAAAACAATGCATGTTGCAATTCCATCTATGTGGTTTGCTCGGATTGTGAGGGCTTGCATGGATACATGTGGTGGTTAGCTCATAATTAAACGGATTGAGGGCCTTGTATACATATTAACTTTGGGGATGTTGCGCTCCATCGATTATTGGCTTGCACGATCGAACGATGTTGAATTGGGGTCGCACCAAGGTTCATGGATAGAACATCACACCTAGATATAGTTAAGTACCCTAAAAATGCTAGACCTACGTAATCTAACTAGGTAAACTTATGTTCCTTCCATCCTAAACTAATTAGGCCCCCCTGAGTTTCAGTGGGTGGGCCTGGGCCTGTTTTCCCTCCCAATCAAATCTAGCCACCTCAGCTTCTTCGTAAGTTACATAGAAAAATTACATACATGTAGCAAAGCTCTTAAGTACCTAATGATTAATTGTTTCATGCTAATGCGTGACTGATATGAAATTCTTACCGACCCCTATGTCGCACTCGTGACTGATATTAATTTGGCGGATGATTGTACGCTCATATTGCAATGCACAGGCATACGTGCTAGTACTATAAATTGCATGTTCAAATTTTATTATGGAGATTTGAAATGGCCTCGATCCGGATGAAAGTTAAGTTGCATGTGTGTGTACGGCTCGGAGACCGCACATCGATCCGTACTGCTTTTGCTTTTGGATCGAACCCTACAGTATAAATACATATATACACGCGGAGCCAACCGATGGATCCATCACTTTGACAACTTCGCGCACGACCCGTTGGCTGGGCAGCTGGGGTAGCTGCCAGCCCACCCGAGTTCAAGCCCCGGCTTTGACACGCGGTGCTCGCGGAGTTTCTCCTATAAAAAAAAAGTCAACGAGGGTTAGCCCTTGGTTGGTCTTAGTTTTTTTTTTACAACTTCGCCCACGATCGGCTACGTGCGTAAACCTAATAGATAACAAGGCCGGCCGATCCAGCGATGGCGATGGCGACTGCGGCGGGGACGGAGGAACCGTGCCCGTGCGTGCTCATGGCGCCGCAGATCGAGGCCGCCGACGGCACGCTAACCACCGCCGGGTTCTACCGCTGGGAGGAGGACCAGGGCGCCGCAACCCTCGTGATGGACGCCATGCCCGACTACCACTCCTTCCACCCGGACACGGAAGCAGCGCACGACCTCGCGCACTGCGATGGGCTGCTGCTGGTGCCCACCGACGCCGGCGCGCGCGTGCTCAACCCGGCCACGTCCCGCGTCCTCGCGCTCCCCTCCGCCGTCGCACCGCCGCCCCCGCTCCCCTCGGGTCGGATCGTGGGCCACCAGGCGTTCGGCCTCGGCCGCGACCCCCGCTCAGGCGCCTACAAGGTCGCCCGCTTCTTCTACCGCTCACTGGACGAGGTCGAGCTCTACGCGGGCGGCTGCACCTACACCTCAGCCTAGACGACGAGTTGTTCGGCGTTACGCCAGGGCCTCCCTGCGACAAGAGGATTGACTACGCGGCGTCCAGCATGGCCGAGCTGCGCGGGGAGCTGTGGCTGTGCGTCGGCAGCCCGAGGCCTGGCATCGGGTCGGTGGAGATGTGGGCGTGCGGCGACCTTGCCGGCGCACGGTGGGAGCGGCGTCACCTCGTCGAGGCCTGTGTTTTCCATGGGCACCGGTCTCTTCGTCCGGTGACCGCGTCCGCCGGTACCATACTGCTACGCGTCGGGCCGTCGCACCTTTGGTGCTACCGTCGGCAGGGTCGTGGGCCGGGTTACGGCGACATCGTCAACATGCGACGTGTCGAGTATCACCGCCACGACCACGAGGTCGTGGAGTACCAAAAGGGATACAATGTATGCCGTTTCTGTAATTCCCTACATTCCAAGTCTTGTTCCAATTTAAAAGGGCCCTGATAAATACCGAACATGATAAGTACCAAACGTCAGGTATAAGTATATGGCAACTCCGAATGTTTTTGACAGCAAGTTTAGTGACGCGATGATGGCAACTTTGGTTGCCAAGCATGCTATCTTTCGTGCTTCATTTTATTTTTGACAGAAACTTGTCGTGTGTCACTGAAAATTGTCATCCATAGGTGACTGGAATTGCCATCGAAAAACATCAGGGCTGGAGTGCCACAAGTTAAAAGGTGAGCTCCAACCGCCTTATAATTAATTCTAATAATTTGGAGGTCATCGCCACCATTTAGAATGGAGGAGGATCTACGGGTGCGATGGCGGCAATTTTTGACGATCATTATTATTTTTCATGTGATTTTCCTCTCACTAGTTTTGAACACAGCAGTAGAGAAGCGAATAAGGTGGCTCATGAGCTTGCAAGGTTTGCTAGATTTTTCACGACTAAGGATTGGTTTGAGGAGCCTTTGAGCGAAATTGCACCTTACTTATAGACGATGCAACTGTTATTTTAAAGAAGATCTAGCACAATAACAACCATAACTCAAGGCCCCTAACAAGATTGCACGTACTAAATATGCAATACTCGGCGGGGGGACAACGCTGACAATATATATCATGTCCTGCAACTCTTGAATAGCCTAAACTATGACAAAAAATATAGGGCAGTGATAGGCGCCGGTGCGCCAGCCCAACTTTGGGCCGGTCAAGATTAAAGACACGCCTGTCGTTGATAGCCAGCGAAACGTTTTTTCCGTCTCTTCCCCAATGCCTAGTCAACGCCCAGGAGAAAAAAGTGATTCTGGCGCTCGCAAGGGCGTGTAGCGGGCCGGCCCATTTGTCCTCTTTCTGTGTAAAGAGCAAAAATGGCGCGGGGAGCAGGATTCGAACTCTGTACTTGAACCTACAGCTACGGGTGCACGAACCACTACGCCATCGACCAACCTTTATTGAGTTAAGTCGTTTGCTTTCTTTTATTCTTCCTCCAGCTCGCAAAGCCCCCGCTCTGGGAAGTTTCCAACACGGTCTTTTTTTTTCTGTAACGGTTTTGTTTACCTTTTTTCTTTCATTTTTTTTGCTAAATGCGTGCACTTTTCCAAAAAAAAATGAAAACTTTTACTTTTTTCAAATTTGCAAAAGTTCATTGGTTTTTTAAAAGTTCATCAAAATTGGAAGAAAGTTCATCTAATCTGAAAAAAAGTTCATCGAATTTGAAAAAAGTTCATCATAATTGGAAAAAGTTCATCGAATCCGAGAAAAGTTCATCGAATCTGAAAAAAGTTCATCATAACTAGAAAAAGTTCATCGATTTTGAAAAATGTTTAGTAGATTTGAAAAAAAAGTTCATCGATTTTGAAAATAGTTCATTAGAAAACTTTAAGTCATGATTTTTTTAAAAATTACACAAAAAATTGATAAAAAGTTCATCAATTTGAAAAAAATTCATTGAATTTGAAAAAGTTCACGTATTTGCAAGACAATTCGTTCACCTAGGAAGAAGAAAAAAGAAAAAAATAGAGAAGAAAAAAGTAAAAGCAAAAAAAAAGGAGAAAACAGAAAAGAAAGAATAAAACGGTGAAAGGTTCTAATTAAGCAGATCTGGCTTGTTGGCGTGGTGGTTTCACCACTTCTTATCGAAGGGGAGGTCGTTGGTTCGAATCTTTATCAGCGCGCACATTTTTTGCGGATTAAAAACACAGAAGGAAAAAAATTATATGGGCCGGCCCAGCGCGGGGCATTTGCCAAATACACATTAACGGGCGCCTGCAGCGCTAAATATGATTCACCGAAAAAAGCACCGCGCTCGCCTCTGCTACAGTCCGCCGAAACCCTAGCTCGGCCCAACGCCAGCATCTCGCCTTGCCGGCTTGCGTCTGGTTGGAGCTTCTCCATGGACCAGTGCAGCTCATCATGGCTTGGGTGCACCACCGGTTGTATCAAAAAAGTCAGACAGTGCCAGCAAAAAATGTCACCTGTTGTAGCAAAAAAAAGCACCACTATTTGCACATCCCAGCAAAAACACTAGCCATCTTCAGCAAAAAAAAACACTTCTGCCCGTTGCATCAAAAAATGTTGTCGGTGCCAGCAAAAAATGTTGCCGGTTGCAGCAAAATGCATTGAATTTGTGGATCCTAGCAAAAAAACACTCAATTTGATTCCAACAAAAATTGTTGCGGGTGCCAGCAAAAAATGTCACGGGTTGCAGCAAAAAAGAATCCTCATTGCGCATCAAAACAAAAGATAATCGTTCGATCCCAGCAAAAATAGCCGTCTATTCTAGCAAAAATTGCTGCCGGTGCCAACAAAAAATATCGCCGGTTGTAGCATCTAGAAAAAACACTCGTCGATTGCAGCAAAAACACCCATCGTTTCCAGCAAAAATGGCCACTGGCCCCAGCAAAAAATGTCACCGATTGTAGCTTTCACTTACACCAGAGCGAATTTTCTCCTTCATCGCAGCTACTGAAAGGACCACGATGTCGCCTAGAGGGGGGGTGGATAGGCGTTTTAAAATCTTTTACGGATTTGGCTATATCCTAATACGGAAATAAACTAAGCGGATACTTTTCAAGCACAAATCCTAAATATACTAAGCTCACTAAGTGCACCAACAATTTAGGATAAACAAGATGAGGACAATGAAGATATGAGTAAGCACAAGTAAGTTACACAAACTTACTCAATGTATATCACAAGATATGGAAATGAATAATACACATAACCACAAGTAAGCAATACAAGCTTACACAAATTGTATCACAATATATGGAATTGAATGATACAAGCAAACTCAAGAAGCTTACACAAGTTATGTCACAAGATATGGAATGTTACAAGCTAGCAATTCACACTAAGCACAAGATATATCAATAGTAGCAAGTATGCATTGCGGATTATAAAGTGTTGGCCTAAATAATCTCTATGATATGGTAACCAACACAATATAATAAGGACAACAAGATATAGTGAATGCAAGGTCAAGAGACCAAAGTAAACCACAAGTAAGGAGTTAGGGTTAGGGATAACCAAAGTCACGGAGACGAGGATGTATCCCGATGTTCACTTCCTTGGAGGGAAGCTAGTCACCGTTGGAGGGATGGGTGTTACCACGAAGGCACACCAACACCACGAAGGCTCACCCTATTCTCCTTGAGATATCACCACGAAGGGGATTCCCAACCACTAGTGGTAGACCTTCAGGCGGCCTCCAAACCTTCACAAACTTTCCGAGGGACAAATCACAAGTTGAGTCCTCACCGGAGCACTCCTACCGCCTAGGATTCTCCAACCTCCAAGAGTAACAAGATCAAAGGGAAAATGCTCAAGACTTGCTCAAATCACGAATTCCTTTGGTCAAGAGAGGGAGAGGGAGTGGATCTATCACTTGATTGGAAAAACTCTCAAGAACTCTCACGAATCTCTCCGGGATCTAAGATTTGGTGTAGGAGAACTGAGAGGGAGCCACTAGGTGTTCTTGGGATATTTTGAATGGAGTGGTCAGCCCTCTACCGGATTGGTAGAGGGGTATATATAGCAAGCCAAGAAATCTAGCCGTTTTAGTGTAAGTGGCTGGGACGGGCCGGACATCCGGGCAATGGCCGGACATCCGGCGGCTGAAGAAAAACCACACAAAGTACACAGACGTAGTAGAAAAACAGGGGGCCCGGATGTCCGGGGAAGGCCCGGACATCCGGCCAACTTTCAGGCCCCGGACATCTGGCCAAGGGCCGGACATCCGGCGGACACAACCAGCAAATCAACACATCTTCTGGACATCTACGGCCAGATATCCGGGAGGAGGGCGACCCGGCAGCCCGGACATCCGGCCAAGTCCCGGATGTCCGGCCAATAGAAAAACAGCAGGAACCCCAAAACTGAAACATGCATAACTTTCACATCCGGACTCCGATTTTGATGATCTTGGGCTCGTTTTGAAGCTATGGAAAAAGCCCAGGTCCTCACATAGCGAACCACCCAAGATCAACGAAAATGGAGGATGCAAATTATGCAAAGGTTTTATCATGTATTTGAGAACCTATTTGGCTTTGGATTTTCTTTGGTAGATGTATAGGCATTTTGTATTTGTATTGGATAGGAGTGAAATATGCCTATGTTGGAATATGATGTGAGGAAGTAGAAATAGAAGATGTTGACTTGAGCAAATCTATCACTAACCCCTTTGATCCCCTCTTAATAGTGCGGGATCCCTATAACTCAAGAATCATAAAAGAGCTACACTACATAGCTATCGAGAAAATATACTTGAGTGTATATGTTTCTTCGGTGGTCATCACTCCACAACACTAACGCCAAAGGAACTAATACCTTTGACTCGAGCCTTTCACTTGAGCTTGATGTTGATGTTTCTTCTTGGATCAAGTTGAAGGCAAGACATTGGTGAAGTCTTCAAGTAGCTCCCCCATACATAATGTGGGAAGCTTTGCTTTGTATTCATCTTCACTTGTCCATTATGTGATCATCCACAAGCTTCAAGCATGTAATCCTTCGGGATGGTTATCTTGAACTTGCCCTTGTCAGCCATGATCATGAACACTTGATGTCATCCTCTCATGGACACTTGGAATCTTTCTCTCGATGCGAGCCCATGAGAATAACCTAACCCTCATAAACATAAACAAGACATAGTATGGGTTAGTACACAAAGTGCAATTGACACTTTCTTACCATACCACAAGATCATGTGTGGTACATTATTTGCACTTCAATCTTCGAGCTTCATCTTGGTCAACCGATATCTCTACTCCATGTTTAATCTTGACGTCTTGAAGGACATATTGAATTCTTCACTATGCTTCATTTCTTCAAGACATGATTACCAATATCTCAATTATCATATGACCATATAGAGTTTATCCATGAATACCATATTGGCCATCATTTGTTCTTCTTCATGCTCCATCACAATCTCTTGAGAGGCACAATGAATTCTTCACATGAATTACTTGCTTCAAGACATAATCATCCATGACTCAACATATGAGCTCATCATGATCCTATCTTCAAGCCATATGTAAAATTCTTCTCTTTAATCATTCTCTCGAGATCATGATCCATTATGGCTCAAACCATAGCTCTAAGCATGTAATCCTTCAGATACTCCAATGAACTCCATTTTCATCATCTCGATATAATTGTTGCTTCAAAGGAGTTGTCTTCCAATATTCTTCAATCATTTTCTAATGGGACTAACCTTCAAATGTATATCTCAATGTAAACATTAGTCCATAAGGATTGTCATTTAATTACCAAAACCACACATGGGGACTACATGTACTTTCAATCTCTCCCATTTTGGTAATTGATGACAATCTCAACAAGAGGGTTTGTATAATGAATTTTAAACAAGCATGCAACTTATCCGAGGATAAATTGTATACTTGGGATGGTTGTACTAGCATCAAGACACTACGCAAGCATTTGATGATAGTACACCCATAGTATATAGAGCAAACTCCCCCACAATATATGCATGTGTAAATGAACTTTGAATGTCATTGCATATGTTGGTTGACATAAATTAGGAGAGTTTTCTCTATATACGATACTCATCCATGCAACAAGAATATATAACAAGGGTAGATATGCATGAGTGACAATAAGCACTTCAAAAATACTTATGTTAAACCCTCTAAACTTCTCCCCCATTGGCAACAAATGCCAAAATGGACGAAAAAATCTAGAAGACCAATATAGTATGAGTTCCTCCTTAATGTGTGCATATCACAAAAATGTGAGTGAAATCAAATGCACATAGTTAATGAGGAAAAATTTGAGGAGCTCAAACCATATTTAGGACCTAGAGAATGCAACAAGATACTATGATATGAAAATAAGATTAGACATGGGAGGAAAACATTCAAAAGATCCAAACAACATATTTTGGACAAGATAGAATAGGAATATTCAATGTGATCATCATGTCAAGTATGAATCCAAAATTCGTCCAAAACACATGAGTGCGCAAGGATATATGCAATGCATACAAGCACTTACTTTCAATCTCTTACCGAAACCACCAAAGAGTCAAAAAGAACCAAACCAAGTGGTCGGCAAGGAATAAATGATACCATAGAAGGATATGAACTTTCTTGTGTATAAAAGGTTCTAAGTGGTCAGTAGTCAGCATGATATGCATCCACAAAGAAACTCGCATACACAAAATTGTTGCAATAGATAAGAACATGATACCCACAAGCGAATCAATTATTATACAACTGTGATCCTAGCATAAGAGCAAGGCACATGGCACAAATTGATCTCATTTGCATATCACAAAGTGAAGCAAGCAATCAAAAGATCCGACGAGTCAAAAGGATAAAAGAATATTATGATTTGGGCAAAGGAGTGTTCTAAAGGAAAATAGAGAAGCTCCCCATGATTTGTGCACTATTTAGAATTTTTGTATTTGGATACAAGTGCACAAAATAGGATCATCACTCCCCCAAAACCAATAGGAACACAAAACAATTGCAAGCACGCACGAGGACAATAATCTTCACCAAACATGAGTGCACTAAGATGCAAAGAGGTAAGACACGCACTCATATGACAAATGCTTCCACGGAGCCACCAAAGATATAAAAAGAGAATGAAACGGTGGACATGAAAGAATAGGGATATCAACTAGGGATGTAAATTCTCTCATGTGTATAAGATTCTAGGTAGATGACAATCATGATGATATATATCCACAAAGAAGGATGTACATATGAAATAGTTACAAAAGGAAAGAATAAGATATCTGTCGTGGACTTTACACAGCAGATGCCCTAGCAAAAGGACTTAGGTGTGGAGCCATCGCAACTAGGTTAGCTTGAAGGGGTTAAACGGGACAAAGGACACAGAGAGTTTACCCAGGTTCGGCCCCTCTCAACGAGGTAAAGGCCTACTCCTGCTTTACCAGGGAGCGAATATGCTTGACCTAGTTCTCGATCAATTGTTTCTTGAGTTAACCCGTCGCCGGGTCACCCCTTTATATACAGGTTGATACCCGGCGGCTTACAGAGTCCCGGCCGGCTCACACAAACGTGACCGGCTCGGTTTCTAACTACCCTTGCCTTATAGGACAAGTTTAAACATATGGCGGCTCATACCCGTGGGCCTCAAGCCGTCTCCGGGTCTTGGGCCTTCAATTAGCTTGCTCTATGAACCGCCATCTTCACATCTTCTTGGACCTTATCGGGCCTCTTGACTTTAAGCCGCCAGGGGCATGACCCGGCCCCTCCTGGGCGGGTCATACCCATTAGTTATATCCCCAACATTAGGCCCTAGGTTGATTTGAACTGGTTCACATCAATCTTCATCTCTTGACATAGCAGGATCTTCCTTTATCAATTCCCTTTCAGTTCTTGGTAACCCGCCATGACGACACATCTTAGAATCGTGTTAACCCGCCATGACATCATTGCGCATTAATTTCGCACAAAGCCCAGAATATCTCCACAGATCTTTATCTTAATGGACCTCCCGAAAATCGAGGCGTTCACATAGCCACATCACCATTTTTCAGCCTCCTTGATTACCGCGCATGCCATTTATTCAATTCCTTATAAATAGGGACAGGGGGCCCCTATTTTCACTTTTACCCCCTGCCTCTGCGTCTTCTTCCTTCTTGCGACTCCACAGCGCCCGAGCTCCACCGCCACCGTCCACCTCCAGCGTCTTCAACTCCGGTCGCTGCATCAACCTGAACGGACCAGAGAAACGCGGCGCACTCCCGCTATCCATCAGCGTCTACAGGTACCCCTCTTGCTTCGCAACAGATCTGCACTAGGGTTTGCTCAGTTCATCGCCGTTCTTCTTTTTTCCTCTTTAGATTACATAGTTAGATCTGAACACAGTGCCAAAATTATGCGGTAGTGGTTCTAGCATTCGTTTCCAATAGTAGAAGATACCCCCTCTGTACAAAAGTCTCATCTGAGCATACGAGTTCTTCTGCTGCCATCACCTTAGGTTTAGAATTTATTTTCTTTTCTGAACTGCTGTAGATCCAAAATCATAGAACCAATCTGTGGAACCTGTTTGCCCATCACTTAGCAAAATTCACTTATAGATCTGTAGCACCGCAGCTGTTCGGGCGGTTTATAAGATAAGCCGTAACCCGCCATACTCCATTAGTCCCCTTGTTAAGCCGCCAGTATATGTTCACAACCTGTATAACCCGGCATTAGCTTTCCGGTTTAATCATACCAATGTTTAAAGCACATCATCCGCTGCATATAAATTGGCTTTGCATGACACACTCATTTTTTGACCACTAGCCGGCTTAACAGCATAACTTTAAACCGGCAATATTTTTTTTCTTTAGGCTTTTCACCAACAAAATGACCAAGACCGTCACTTCATGCAATTGAGTCACTTCCACTGTCACGGAAGAAATCCTCGATGAATTTGTAAAAGAAGGCGTCCTGGCCAAAAAGGATGTGATCCACTGGGGAGCCCCAGGAACCGAGACCACTCCTGAACCAAAAGAGGGTGAAGTTGTAGTTTTCACTGATCACATGCTCCGGGGGTTCACTCCACCCGGCTCAAAATTCTTTCGTGATGTGCTGCACTTCTTTCAACTTCATCCGCAAGATATTGGGCCCAACTCTGTTTCAAACATCTGCAACTTCCATGTTTTTTGCGAAGTATATCTTCAACAGGAGCCCACTGTAGAGCTGTTCAGGGAATTCTTTTACTTGAACCGCCAGACTGAGTTCATAGATGGGCCCAGCCTAGAACTAGGCAGCATTTCAATTCAGAGGCACAAAGAAGCTACTTTCCCAGCCGCTGCACTTCCCAGACATCCCAAGGACTGGAACCAAACTTGGTTTTACTGCCAAGACACATCTCCAGAAGGTGAAAATCCCTTGCCGGGTTATCGTGAGAGCCGGCTTAGCAACAGGCACCCCCTCCCCGATCGGATCAGCACAGCAGAACGGGCCAAATATATGCCCATTTTTGGAAAATTCAGATCCTTAATGGCCAATGGCTTAACTGGAGTTGACCTAGTTCGATGCTGGGTCGCATGGAGAATTTTACCCTTAAGCCGCCGGCCCGGCTTAATGTGCGAGTATACTTGTGATGTCAAAGATCCACAACGCCACAGCCAAGTGCGATTGGACGACGAGAGCCTCAACAAGATGGTCAAGACATTGCTGAACGAAAGCTTGGCCACTTGCAGCAAGACGGGGCTGAACCCCTTTTGCACCCTCAACAAGCCGCCAGCTGTAAGTATTTGTGAGCAGTTTTCATTAACTCATTATCTGTCAATCTGCCTTCTCATTCCTACTTGAATTTCTGCAGCCTGACTCCCCCTTCTGGAAGAAGAAGCTTTAGGATAAACCGGCCAAGAAAACCAGGACCAAGAACAAGGCTAAGAAATCTGCCAAGAAGTAATCAGAAGCAATTGATCCGTTTACTCTTGATGAAGAGTCGGAGGTAGAACTTGATTCTCTTGGCTCCTTCTTTGTTCATCTTATTAACATTGATTACTACCAGGATGACGCAGAGGCCAGCCATGCAGACGGCGAAGAGGTAACTATCCTTTCCTCCGACTCAGAACCTCTGCCAAGACAGAAAGTTCGACAAGCGAGCCGGAAAGTAAGGTTTTCTCACCCTTTAGCTTATCTGGATCCCCACTTTATTTTGAAGAAACAGGAGGATGAAGTTCGCCGCACAACCCGAAACAGCGGAGGCGGGGAACTTTCCTCCGGTTTACCAAACACACCAATTCATCGCAAGCACCGAGCAGAGGTTTCACAGTTTTCTGACTTAGCTTTTCCAAAGGCAGGTCTTGTTCGACAACCCCTTAACCCTTCTGATTCAAACTATCAGGGCACTTCTCACTCCTCATCTGGGGACTCCACTGGGACTCAAATCCCCCTTTTCAAAGTCACCCCAGGGTAAGAATATTGAATTTCCTCGCTTTTTAAGCCCTTTGTCAATTATCATGCTTACATCTTTATGTCTCATTGTCACTGGTCAAGCCAAACCAAGCAAGAAGGCGAAGACAAGTAAACCGAGCGAAAACATCAATACCACTGAGGATCCCAAGGCTGCTAATCCGGAGAAGCAGACAATATCTGAATCTTTGCATCAAACCTCCGAAGCAGCCAATGATGATCCGCCGCCTGAAGAGCACAATGTCATTATGGACTCCATGGATGTTGACCCGGCTCGTGCTAAGCAGTCAAGTCCCGTCAAGCCTGCTGAAGAAAAGGCTGACAATGTCATAGTCACTGGGACCCGTTATGTTGAGTCGGGCAACCCCACAATCTTAGCCAAGCATAGTGCCAAGGAGGAATTTTCTGCTGCTGACAAGGGCAAATGGAAGCTGGATTTAGAAGGTTATGCCCAGTTCAATGCTCAGGAAATTCACGCGGGTTATTTAAACCGCCTTCACACTAGCCGTGACTTTGAAGCCGGCTTAGTCAATCTAATGAAGGAGCGTTTTGAGGTAAACACTGAAAACTCTTCCTGTATATTATCTGTCAGCCGCCAAGTCTACTGTATATGATAAAATTGAATATGTCGTAGACTTAGATACCATATTTGATCTTATAACAATTCCATAGCAATTAGTAACTGCTGAATCAAAACAAGTAGCCCCCAAGGGCCGGCTTAAACTGGAAAGTTAAGCCGGGACTTCAAATTGTAGCACTAAAATCCACTTATGTAGCCCCCAAGGGTCGGCTTAAGCTGCATAGCTAAGCAGGGACTTACCACCATATTTATGAACAAATCCAAATATGTAGCCCCCATGAGCCAGTTTTAGTTGAAGAAACTTTAACCGGGTCATTAAAGATTTGTCCTCAAAAGAGCAAATGTACATTAGCCCCAAAGTGCCAAGTAAAATACCTGTATTATGCTTGGGACTTCAAATAAGATGATTATCATAACCTTATGCTGCCTGTCTTTGTTTATGGCAGGCTGAATTAAATATGAAGGAATCTCAAGTGAATGATCTGCGGCAAAACATCCAGTCCCAACAGTCAGAGACTTCAAAGGCCAAATCAGAGCTGAAAACCTCCTTGGAAGAGATTGAAAAATTAAAAAGGGACTTCAGCGCTGAGAGAACCGACTGGGAGACCGAGAAGGCGGCTCTGCTAAAAAGAGCAGAAGATGCTGAAGCTACTCTTAAGCCGGTAACTGATGAGTTATCCAGTTTAAAACATCAAATCAATAGCCTGACAGCTGCCATCTTCGGTAAGCAATATAGTACTTCAATTTTTTCACCTTCAATTTATCATAGTCCTGAACCGGCTTATCAATATATGTGCTGATGCAGGCTCCAGAAGTTCCAAGCTAGGCCAAGACATGTGCATAAGACTTAAAGTTGTATATACCCTTGTGGAGCAATTATACACCGGTGCTCAAAGGGCTATTGCTGCCGTCTCACATAAAAAGCAACCACCTTCACTCATCAAGGAGATGCTGGAGAAACTGTCTCTGCTGCCGCAAAGAGTTGAAGAACTAAAGTGGTCAGCTGCTAGAGCCGGTGCCATCACCGCGTTGAGCCGGGCGAAGGCATGGCAAGCCGAACTTGACCCGGAAGAATTGGCCACCGGCTGCCCAAGTTTAAAAGAAGACGGGTCTCCCTTTGAAGCCACAGACTTAACCAAATGTGTAAAGGAAATGCGCCCACTGGCGAGTAAGCTAGCTGAAGAGACCGACTTGACAAAATATCAGGCGGCTTACTCAAAAGTATCAGCGCCGGTTTATGAGGCCATGGATCTCATCCCGCCAATACGTAAGCACACCTTTGCCCCTGATATTGATCCATCAACCCTTATAGATGATGAGGCTGTATTCAGAGCATTGACTGGGATCAACTGGGCCACAACTGACTTCCAGCAAGTGGAGGAAGAGGAAGAACCGGCGCTGGAGGACCCGGAAGCTTCAACTCACCAAGACCAGGACAACTGGTCCGTAAGGCGGCTCTCAGACTGCATCACAGTGCTTGTTTGAAAAAAAACACTTAATCATTTGGGCTTTGAAAGCCATGTAATAGGCTAGTGAAAGCAATGATCTGTCATGCCATCATGCATGTTCTTAGCCTTTGAAACTAATGATGCACTTTTCATATGCCATGGATGAACTTTGCAAGGAGTATCATATTATTTTACAAAGCTCCTGCATAGAGTAAACAATAAATGCCCTGGCGGTTTACGCCAGGCGGGTCATAATGTCCAACATCATATTTTCTGGCGACTTATAGTCCATAACCAGGGCGGGTTATCAAACCTCACGTATTCATATAACAAGTAAACACATACCTGTGAGATTGGTTCATACCACCGGCTTGCAATGTCGTATGCAGTAAGGGTAACAGCCCAAAACTGGAAGTGCATAACTCCAAATGCGCAATCAAAATATGCTAGCGACTTATTGTCCAAAGCCAGTCCGGGTTATCAAAACCCCAAATAAGCTCAAGTATGAGTCATAAGGATTAAGGCTACATGGCCTGAATCGTGTTAAACCATATATCAATATGGTACAAGGGTATGAACCCGAACAATGTTCAAAGAAAATAACAAATCAGGAAAAACAAGGCTTCCATAGGCTGCCAAGCCTCAATATCAAGTGTTGTTCATGGGCCGCACAGCCACTGAGTTAATCCTTCATTTAAACCTGTAAGCCGGGCCTCACATGACCAACCGTCGTTTTAACCATGACAACTTCAGGGTCTTTATAAGATTGACTGCCAAGAGTTTGGCGGGTCATTCCAGATAACCTGGGCGGAGTGGCAGACATATAGGCAGGATAACCCGGAGTTTTTGGTGTTTTACACCTGGCATCCAAGCCGATCAAAAGGGTCAATAAAGCTATGTTCATTGAACAATAAGCCCCCAAGTGACCAATAATGAGCCTTTAAGGCAGGATACCTATGTTTGAACTGCTCATTATAGCAGGTTCTCTTTGGTACCCGTTCAATTTGGGCAATAAGCCCCCAAGCAATTTGCATCAAGGCGTATAAGCCGGATCAATAGGGTACTCATAGCTATGCTCAATGAGCTGGAAGCCCCCAAGTAATTTTTAAACAAGGCGTGCAAGCCGGATCAAGAGGGTAGTCACAGCTATGCTCAATGAGCAGGAAGCCCCCAAGTGATCTTATGAACTGACAATAAAGACTCAGATACTCATAAATGAAACGACAGAGGCCCTGAATTATCAGGAATGCCGGCTTTATTATACTTGATCATAATATATACATGGATGAAAATATGTACAACACAAGAGCCAGTGGCTCAGGTGTAATAAGGCCGAAGGTGAGCAATATTCCACGGCCCGCGGGTCTCCTCCTCAGACGTGCGTGAGTCCTTGTGATCTCGCATATCAATGAGGTAGTATGACCCGTTGTTCAAATTCTTGCTGACCACAAAAGGCCCTTCCCAAGGTGGAGATAACTTGTGCATATCAGTTTGATCCTGGATGAGCCGAAGCACCAAATCGCCTTCTTGAAAGGTTCGAGTTTTAACCCGGCGGCTATGATAGCGACGCAGATCTTGCTGGTATATCGCCGAACAAGCCGCCGCAAGGTCACGCTCCTCATCCAAGAGATCAAGATCATCCTGACGTGCTTTTTCATTATCAGCTTCAACATAAGCCGCCACACGGGGCGAGTCGTGACAGATGTCACTGGGGAGAACCGCCTCTGCTCCGTAAACCCGTGGATCTGTTGGGGGTAGTATTTATACTCCAAAGCACTGAGGGCAACTCCTCAACCCAACAACCCGGCGTCCTCTACAAAGGGACCTTAAGCCGGGGCTTGATACCTCTCAAGATCTCTTGATTGGCCCTTTTAGCTTGACCATTGGACTGGGGGTGAGCCACCGATGAGATGTCAAGACGAATATGCTCTCGTTGACAAAACTCTTTCATAGCACCCTTGGACAGATTAGTGCCATTATCAGTTATGATGCTATGAGGGTAGCCGAAGCGAAAAATCACCTTTTTAATGAATTGAACTGCCGTTGCCGCATCACATTTACTGACCAGCTCTGCCTCAACCCACTTTGTAAATTTGTCAACTGCCACCAACAGGTGGGTCTTTTTATCTTTGGATTGCTTGAAAGGCCCAACCATATCCAGCCCCCAAACCGCAAACGGCCAAGTAATTGGAATCATCCTCAACTCTTGAGCTGGCACATGAGCTCGTTTGGAAAACTTCTGACAACCATCACACTTGCTAACCAGGTCCTCTGCATCAGCATGAGCCGTCAGCCAATAAAATCCATGACGAAGAGCCTTGGCTACGAGAGACTTAGAGCCGGCATGATGACCACAATCTCCTTCATGAATCTCCCTTAGAATTTCACGGCCCTCTTCAGAAGATATGCATCGCGGGAACACCCCTGTGACACTGCATCGGTGTAACTCGCCATTGACAATGGTCATTGACTTAGATCGCCGGGTTATCTGCCTGGCCAAAGTTTCATCCTCAGGTAACTCACCCCGGGTCATATAAGCCAAATATGGCATCGTCCAATCAGGGATAGCGTGAAGAGCCGCCACCAACTGTGCCTCCGGGTCAGGGATAGCAAGATCCTCTTCCGTGGGCAACTTAACTGAAGGATTATTCAGAATATCCAGAAAAACATTAGGTGGTACCGGCTTACGCTGAGACCCCAGCCGGCTTAAAGCATCAGCCGCCCGGCGGTAAGCCGCCATGAGCGGGTCTTTGGAATCCCAAGTTCCCGAGACTTGCTGAGCCACTAGATCTGAATCACCAAAGCATCTGACCCAGCTTAAGTTCATCTCTTTAGCCACCCTAAGGCCATGGAGCAAGGCCTCATACTCAGCTGCGTTGTTAGTACAAGGAAACATCAACCTTAAGACATAACAAAATTTATCACCTCGTGGGGAAGTCAAGATGACTCAAGCCCCCGAGCCTTCCAGCTGCTTGGATCCATCAAAATGAATAGTCCAATATGTATTATCAGGCTTCTCCTCAGGCATCTGTAACTCTGTCCAGTCATTGATGAAGTCCACAAGTGCTTGAGACTTGATAGCTGTCCGGGGCATATATTTCAGACCATGAGGTCCAAGCTCAATAGCCCACTTGGCCACTCGGCCTGTGGCTTCTCTATTTTGAAAAATATCACCTAGAGGAGCAGAATTAACCACAGTGATGGGATGACCAAGGAAATATTGTTTCAACTTACGACTAGCCATGAACTCTCCATAAACCAGCTTCTGCCAATGTGGGTACCTCTGCTTAGATTCAATTAGCACCTCACTGACATAATAAACCGGCCTCTGAACTGGAAACTCCTTGCCTGACTCCTTCCTTTCCACAACCACCGCCACACTGACAGTTCTGCTATTAGCAGCCACATATAAAAGCAAGGGCTCCTTGTCAATAGGAGCTGCGAGAACCGGAGGCTCAGCCAATTGTTTTTTAAGCGCCTCAAACACCTGATTAGCAGCATCACTCCAAACGAAGTGATCCGTTTTCTTCATCATCTAGTAGAGGGGAATAGCCTTTTCTCCCAGGCGGCTTATAAACTGGCTTAAGGCCGCGATACGACCCGCAAAACGCTGGACGTCATTAACACATGCCGGCTTAGCCAAAGAAGTGATAGCCTTGATTTTCTCCGGGTTAGCTTCAATGCCTCTCTCAGAGACCAAAAAACCCAAGAGCTTGCCTGCTGGCACGCCAAATACACACTTGGCCGGGTTAAGCATCATCTTGTAGACCCGGAGGTTGTCAAAGGTCTCCTTTAAATCATCTAACAAGGTCTCCTTCTTCCTGGATTTCACAACAATGTCATCCACATAAGCATGAACATTGCGTCCAATCTGATCATGGAGCCAATTCTAAACACAACGCTGGTAAGTCGCTGTAACACCCTTGTGTAATAGCCACGGTGATCAACTGCTAATAATGTCAAGTCACTTTCATATGCAGTGCCTAAACACTTTGGTTCAATATCCAATTCAAATTATGTTCTGAAAATCAATTCAAATTCAAAAATGAAATATGAAGTTGCTCAAAACTTGTGGGAAAAATGCTCACATTATAGCAAATAATCTAAAACTAATTGTTGTTAAGGAACACAACATCACCATCAACCACAGAAGGGTCTAAGCATTTAAATCAGAGCCAAAACAGCATTTAAATGCCCTATTCATTTTTGAATAATTTCAAATGGAATCCAAAAATGCCCAAACTTTTTGTGGCAGTGTTGGATATTGCAAGATATTATGTGAGCAAGTTTCACATTTTTGCTAATCCATTTGAATGCTCAAAATATTTCAAAACCAACTCTGTAAAAAGAAAAGAAAAGAAAAGAAAAGCAGAAGTAGAAAAAGAAAAATAGGAAAGGCCACTGTGCACAGTGCCTGGAGGCCCAGCCCACCACGGCCTTTTCTCCCTCCTTCCCTCTCTCTCCATCGCCGTGTCGCCTCGCCTGTGGACGCGCCGGCGCTGTTCCGGTCGTTCGGCGAGACCGCGGCACCCCACCGACGCGCTAGGAGATAAGAACGAACCGTCCATCCCCCCCTGCCTCCTCCGTCACTCTCCCCCTCTCTCCCTCGCTCGCTCCACTCCTCTTACCCCCTCAGATCCGTCGGGATCGAGCGAGGTCACCGTCGTCCACCGTCATCTGCGCAGCCACAGAGCTCCAAGCGCCTCGCCAACGTGTCCATCATCTTCCTCGTCCTCTGGTGGCCTCAGCTGGAGCTCGGAGGCGCTGCTGCATCGGTTCCCCTTCATCCACATCTCCGGACGCCGCCGCTCTTCTCCGACTCCGGCGACGCCTCTGCAGCTCCTAAACCACCACGGGCCATCTTGCGTGCCGCACAGTGAGCCACCCTACCTTCCCCATCTCCCTAGTCGTCCTCGCACGCGCGCTAGCTGCTTCGTCCACGGCGCCCGAACGTGCCGCTGCCTGCGCATGTCGCCGGCGTGCCTCCGACGACCATTTGGTCGCAGGCTGGAGTCCAACAAGATCGTTGCGTTGCGCAGTATCTCCCACGCGCGTTAGTTCATGCTTTCGCGCGCTGCTACGGCCGTTGCATCGAACGCCCGAGCCCGCCGCCGCAACCGAGCTCATCGCCGTCAGAGGCGTCGTTTTCAACCCCGACTGAGCTTGCAGTCGAGCTCAGCGCCACCGTAGGAGTCGAATGAGCCAGCCAGCGTCGCCTACCGTGCGCCACATCGCCGTAGCCACTTGTGCCCAATTCCGGCCATCCGCCTCGGTCATCGCCGCCGTCGATTCCGGCCACCTCCAGCCCGGAGACCGCCATGGTTGGACGCGGCGTCGTCTCCGCGTTCGAACGCGACCGGCTGCGTTCGTTTTGGTAGCCTGTAGAGCGAACCCGGCCACCTCCCGAGCGCGCCGCCGTGAAATTTGGTCGCCGGCGCAACTCCGGCGACGGCGCCGACGTGGCACCACCAGGGGCCACCCCTGAGACACTGACAGTGGGCCCCGCGGGTCCCAGTTGACTGGGTTGACCCAGTCAACTGCTGACTGGGCAGCCTAGTGTCAATGACACGCGGGCCCCACCGCATATTAGATTAAAATAAAATGTTTTAATAAATAAAACTAATTAGTTAAACTAATTAGTCACTGACAGGCTGGGCCCACTCCCCTAATTAGTCTGTTAATTAGATTAATCCACAGTTAGTCTAATAGAGGCTGACATGTGGGTCCCACTGGACCCACATGTCAGGTTTGACCCTGGTCAGCGTCCTGTTGACTGCTGACGCAGTGGTGACCTCATGATGACATCATAATTCCTTTTCTGTTAAATAAAAATTATTTCAAAAAATATTTAAATCTTTGAAAATTCATAATAAATAAAACGTAGCTCAGATCGAAAAACTTAAAACATGAAAGTTGCTCAGAACGACGAGACGAACCTGATCGTGTCGTCTGTTTCTATGCCGGAACCCCCTACGTAGGAGAACCCATAACTTTCCGTCCGTATCCGGTATATGAATAGTGCATAATCACCGGATAATAAATCCCGCGTTAGTCCTAAAATAACTAAAATGACTTAGGTGCATCTTTAGGCAACCCTGCACTGCATCCTAGCATAACATGCCCTGTATTGCATCGTTTGCTGTGCATTTATATGTTTCTTCCCCCTCTTCTTTCTTGATAAACCCCGATGTCGACGTAGCTCCCGAGACTGACGTAGCTCCGGAGGTCGACTACGCTCCTGACGATCAGACCCTTGCCGCCGAGCTTCCAGGCAAGCACCCCTCCTTTTGAGTATTCCGATATCGCCCACTCTCTTCGCTCTCATGCTTGCATTACAAGTTACTACTGCTGCTGTTATCCTATTTCTGCTGCATAGCCTATTTATTGTAACCTGCTATTGTTACCTACCTGCTTATCCTAAACTGTTTAGTATAGGTTGGGTAGAGACCCAGCAGAGACCCCACTTTACCTCACTGCCCCACTGGATCATCAGAAGACCCGATCAACGGGATCGAAGACCAGGCCCCGGCACCGCACGTCACTTCCCCTTAGTTGCTCGACACTACTGGGTTACTATCGAGTGCCGAGGGTGATACCTCGTCAGCACTTCTGATGATTACCTTGTAGGTTAGTTAATCGGTCGTGGTCAGCGAGGGTGATTCCTCCTACACCACCCCGATAACGACATCATCGTGCAACTGCTCAAGTGTGGACCTCGAGGGTGATGCCTCTTTAGTTCACCTTGATGTTTACGTCAGGTGGGAATCCAACGAGGGTGATGCCTCGGATTCCTTCTTGATATGGTAGCCACACGGATGCCTTTACATTATTGTTGACACTGTTTAAACTGGATAAAGACGGGTCGGCCCTGAGGGGTACCCGCACGAGTATATGATGAGAGTGATATGGAGTCGGGTGGACCTGGATGGTGCCCGAGAGCTGAACACGAGGCGTGGCCGGGCATTCCTAGCCCTTGCCGCAAGTCCTCGAGATGGGGCGATGGGGTCACATCTTTCATGAGTCTCTGCTCGTTACCGCACTACCAACACACTAACGGTTTGGATATTTGATCCGAGGGGCCTCTGGCCTGATAGCACTAACCATCACGTGGGCATAGTATGGGCGTTCTACGTCATATACGTCAGCCGAAGCTTAATGGACGTCAGCGACTGAGCGGCACGCGCCGAGTTGGACTGGTTACGCAACTGCGCTTGTATTAAGGGGTTGCTAGGTCTGCTCTTGGCCGCCTGACGCAACGTGCAGGAGTTCCCGGGGCGATGGCCCAAGACCCCTAGGGGCATAGGTTAGTCCGGCGTGCTGACCTCTCTGTTAAGTATTTGGTCGGGTTGCGGCGTGTTGTTTAACCGAGGCCGGGCATGACCCAGAAAAGTGTGTCCGACCGGAGTTAAACGAGCGTGGTGGGTAAGTTGGTGCACCCCTGCAGGGAAGAAACAATCTATCGATAGCCTGTCCTACGGTAACGGACACTCGAAGTTGTATCCCGATCGGTACAACTAGAACTGGTGACTTGAGATGAAATGGATAGTATGGCTCTGGGATTGCTTTCTCGCAGGGAGTCGAGGAAGGATCTCTGGGCGAGGTTGATGACATTACTACTACTTTACATTATGTTAAACTGCACTCTTCTAATGCTGCAAGACCGATGAAGATGCTTGAAGATGCTAGTCTTCGATAGGACTAGGCCTTCCTCTCTATTCTGGCATTTCTGCAGCCCAGTCCACACATACAGCCCTCCTTTGAAAATGTTGCATATGTAGTGTAGATCCTTGCTTGCTGAGTACTTCGGATGAGTACTCATGTTTGCTTTTCTTTCTTTTTCTCCCCTTATCCAATTGTCGCAACTAGACGACGGAGCCCCGGAGCCAGCTGCCCCCGTCGACGACTACGGCTACTACTACTACCCTCCAGGCGAGTACTACTACGAGGAGCCGACAGAAGACCAGGAGTAGGATTCGGAGGGTCCTAGGCAGGAGGCCTACGCCTTTCGATCGTAGTATTTTATTTTGCCCCGCCTTTCTAAATGCCTATCTGTTTCTCTGTAATATCTGTACCCACATATCTGATGCTTCTGCTGACACTTGTATGCCATCGAGCTATGTATTCGAGCCCTCGAGGCCCTAGCTTGTAATATAAACCTTGTATAACTTTATTTATGTTTTAGAGTTGTGTTGTGATATCTTCAAGTGAGTCCTTAGGCTTGATCGTGTGCATTTGCGTGTATGATTAGTGCATGATTAAGCCGGGGTCGTCACAGGTTGGTATCGAAGCCGACTGCCTCTAGGAATCCCCCTTTCCAACTCCTTGGCCGAAGTTGAGTCTAGTATCCGAAAAATTGTTTTACTAACTTGGCTGTGTGGCTTACGGGCCCACGTCGCCAACTGGGTGGTATTAGTATCTTTTATTCCTTGTCTTTACTCTGGGACTCTAATCTCTCTTCTATTCAGGTTAAATAAATTTACTAACGCCGACACTTAGGTTCTCGTAAATCCCGTCCACCCGGAGAGCTGGATTTCTGTGCGATTTCCCTGTCATTGATCTGATTAGTCTGATAATCATTTTCACTTTCCATTGTTTTGTTTAACCTTTCTCTTCGAGATCTGTTATACTTCTGATCGTCAAATGACAATCGTGAATTTCCTTTATTTCAGATGGATCGTCTATTTCCACCACATCCTACGACGCAGCTTGTGCTTCGCACTTGGGCTCGAGATGCCCCTGGTTTTCCAGCTGTCCTGATCGCCCTCCTGACCAGACTGGGTTACCGCTGGTACCCTCAGTACATGGTCTACGAGGTTTACCGCGAGTTCAACCAGGAGCAGTACTATGCTGATGTTCGCATCTATGATCAGCAGGATGACTCAGACACTGAGCTGTACCTTTTCCACGGTATCGGCGGGACGATTGAGATGGCAGTCCATGATGCCGCCTACTCTGCTGTCGCACGTCTCTGAGGAGAGCACAACGCTAGCTTGGATGCTTCTGAGTTTTGATACATTCCTTATGCCCCTGCTGGAGATGCTACTAGATACTACACAGCTGTGTGTGCCCCGTACGAGCCTCGTCGCTACGATCCGCGAGTTTTGATTCAGTGTACTCAGGCTCTGGATCGCACTGTTCGGGCTCTAGCCGTCGAGTTGTTCACCACTCGAGCACGACTCTATGAGGCTATGACGCAGTTGCTACCAGCTGTTCGTGCAGGGATACATCTGAAGCATATCCTTTATCCGCGCAGGACCGAGATGCCACCAGGGATCGATTGGCCTACTGTGGGAGGTCACACGCCTGCACGTGGACCTCTTCTTTCAGCTCAAGACCGGGTTCTGCATCAGAGTGCACATGGAGCATAGGATCCCTCCGCGACGAACATCCGTCGTCCGCACTTGCAGCTACCCCGTTTCAGTGGTTTTCTTGGATGTTGATGTAGCCTTTGCTGTCTCGTTGTGTACTTCCTTACCGCGTGCCTGCGTGCCGCCTAGTATGTCTAGCTTTTGAATTTGCGCCGTTATGTTGCCCGAATGTAACCGACTCTGTATGGTTCTGTATGTCTTAAATGACTACTGTTAAGTATCTGTTACATTACTTAAATACCATCGTGTTACATCATGCTGGTTGATAAACACTCGCAATGGCTTCTGCTAAACTACCCCTGTTGAATTTAGCAGGATGGGTGATAACAATCCACCTCCGCCGCCACCGCCTGACTATATGGCTGCTATGATGCAACAGTTTGAACTCAACCATCAGTTCATGATGGGAATTATGGAGCAGTTCCCTCGTCCCAATGCCAACCAGCAGCCAGCTTCAATCACACTGCCAGAGTTTGTGCGCCTCAACCCATCGGTATTCCGCAACATAGTTAATCCGCTGGATGCCGATGACTGGCTGCGTGACATCTTCTATGAGATGGAGTCAGCTGATGTTCCCCCTGTCAGCTATGTCACATTCGTGACCTACTTTCTGAAGGGTCCCGCAGCACAATGGTGGGCCACTCACAGACAGGCCCTACCTCCTGGAACTGTCGTTACCTGGGTGGAGTTCAAGATTGCTTTTCGCGCCCGCTATATTCCTCAAGCAGTTATAGCACGCAAGAAGGCTGAGTTCCGCAACCTTGTTCAAGGCAACAAGACTGTGGAGGTCTACCAGCGAGAGTTCTTGATTTGTCTCGCTATGCTGAAGAAGACATCCCCACTGATGCTCGTAGGCAGGAGAAGTTCCGTGAAGGGCTACACCATGACATTCAGCTAGCCCTGCTCATCCAAGACTTTCCTGACTTCGCCAACTTGGTGAATAAGGCTATCATGGTCGAGATTGGTCTGAAGAAGCATAAGGAAGCGACCAGACGCACCCGTGAAGCGGGCTCATCTTCGGGCTCGTCTTCGCAGGAGCGCCGCATTTGGATTCCACAAAGCATGTATCGTCCAACAGCTCCAGTGTACAGGCCTGCTTATGCTGCACCTCGCCTGGCTCCTCCACCATCGAGGCAGCCTCTTCGAGATCCACCACCTCGAGCTCCTGCACCACGTCCAGACAGTGGACTCTGCTTCAAGTGTGGCTAGCTGGGTCACCGTGCCAGAGACTGCTCTCAAAGTCAGAATCAGCTAGCTCTTCCTCCTGCTGGCCGTGGAATTCCTCAGCAGCGTAACAACAATGTCAGACCTTCTTATGGTCGTGGACAGAACTATCATGTCAACATGGCTGAAGCTCAGGATCAACCTGAAACCGTGATGGGTACACTTCTTGTTAATTCAGTACCTACATCTGTTTTATTTGATTCAGGAGCATCGCATTCATTCATGTCAGAACATTTTGCACTCATGCATGACGTTAGAAGTGAAGCGCTACACCATTCATTAGTTGTGAACACTCCCGCGGGCCAGTGCCGAGCCTTCGTGTTCAGCCCCGATGTCATCATTGATATTGAAGGGTTGAAGTTCCCCGCTTCTCCCATTATACTCAAGTCTTCCTCGATTGATCTTATTCTGGGAATGGATTGGTTGAAGGCTCATTACGCCTCAATCAATTACGCCACTAAGGTGGTACACCTCCTGCACCCATCAGATGAGATAGTGAATTACCATGCTCATATCACTCAGAACGCCGAGGCTCCGATTTATGCCTTGAATGCGTTGAACGCTTCTCCGCTAGAGGGGATCGAAAACATTCCAGTCGTGTGCGACTTCCAGGATGATTTTCCAGAAGAACTTCCAGGAATACCCCCTGCTAGAGCTGTCGAGTTTGTTATCGACTTGAAGCCAGGCACTACCCCTATTGCGAAGCGTCCTTATAAGATGCCTCCGCACCATCTTCTCGAGCTTAAGGAAGAAATCGATAAGTCACTTAAGAAGGGTTTCATCCGCCCTAGTTCCACTGCCTGGGGAGCACCTTCTCTCTTTGTCAAGAAGAAAGATGGTACGAATAGGTTGGTTCAAGATTACCGTCCTATCAACCAGGCAACCATTCAGAATAAATATCCGCTTCCCCGAATCAATGACTTATATGATCAACTTGCTGGATCATCGGTGTTTTCTAAACTCGACTTGAGGTTGGGTTATCACCAGATCCGCATCCGTGAAGAGGATATTTCGAAGACCGCCTTTGTTACTCGATATGGCTCCTATGAATACACCATCATGTCATTTGGCCTAACGAATGCTCCCGCTACGTTCTCCCGCCAGATGAATTATATATTCATGGATTACCTCGACAAGTTCGTTGTGGTATATCTGGATGATATTCTAGTATATTCAAAGAATGAAGAAGAACATGCTGAACATCTTCGTCTTGTTCTGGAGAGACTTCGAGAGCACAAGTTGTATGCCAAGTACTCCAAATGTGAATTCTGGCTTTCTGAAGTGACCTACCTTGGACATGTGATTTCCAAGGACGGTATTGCCGTTAACCTGGAGCATGTTTAGGCTATTCTTGACTGGACTCCTTCGAAGAATGCCAAGCAAGTCAGAAGTTTTCTCGGTCTAGCAAGTTATTGTCGACGGTTCGTCGAAAACTTTTCCAAGATTGCCAAGCCCCTGACTAATCTGCTCCACAAAGGCGTTAAGTTTGAGTGGACAGACATATGTCAGGAGAGTTTCCAGACCCTCAAGGACAAGCTTACTTCTGCTCTAGTGCTTGCTCCTCCCGATTCTCGCAAGGAATTTGTGATATATTGCGACGCCTCTCGTCAGGGTTTAGGCTGTGTCCTCATGCAAGAGCGAAAGGTAATTGCATATGCCTCGCGACAATTGCGTCCGCATGAAGAAAACTATCCAGTGCATGATCTCGAACTCGCTGCTGTGATTTATGCTTTAAAGCAGTGGCGACATTACCTTCTTGGTAATCGGTGTGAGATCTATACCGATCACCAGAGTCTGAAGTATTTATTCACTCAACCGGATCTTAATCTCCATCAACAGCGATGGTTGGAAACAATCACGGACTATGACTATGGTATTTCTTATACCCCTGACAAGGCTAATGTGATGGCTGATGCCTTGAGCCACAAGTCCTATTGCATCAACCTCATGGTTAAGCAAGCTCAACCCCAGCTATACGAAGAACTGAGCAAGTTGAACATCCGTATTGTTCCGCAGGGTTCCCTTAATAACCTTGTGGTACAACCAGATCTTGAAAAGGCTGTTAAGGAAGCGCAAGCCAAAGATGCTGAAATTGATTTGATGAAGAAAGAACTTCACCTTGATAAGTACAGGGATTTCTCGATAGCTGAAGATGGAACCTTATATTTCAGAGACCGCATTGTCGTACCCGGCTTCGAGCTTATGACTGACAAGGTCATGAAGGAGGCTCATGATACACCGCTGTCTATCCATCCGGGTAGCACCAAGATGTATCGTGATCTTTGTCAAAGGTACTGGTGGTCTAGAATGAAGCAGGATATCGCTAGATATGTTGCTGAATGTGATGTTTGTCGTCGCGTGAAAGCAGAACATCAGAAGCCTGCTAGAATTCTTCAACCACTTCCTATTCCTTTGTGGAAATGGGATAAGGTTCAAATGGATTTCATCACTGGTTTTCCCAAGTCTCAGAAAGGTCATGATGCTATTCTTGTCGTAGTCGACCAACTTTCCAAGGTTGCTCATTTTCTGCCTGTCAAGGAGACTATCACCGCTAGCCAACTAGCAAAGCTGTATATCTCCAGAATTGTTTCACTCCATGGTATTCCGAAGGAGATCAGTTTGGACCGTGGCGGTCTTTTCACTTCCAAGTTCTGGGAAAGTTTCCAAGAAGCTATGGGAACTCATATTAACTGGAGTTCAGCATATCATCCTCAATCCCAAGGCCAGGTCGAGCGAGTTAATCAAGTGCTTGAAGATATGCTTCGGGCTTGTGTTATATTGTTTGGTAAGAAGTGGGAAGAATCTCTCCCGTTTGCCGAATTCTCTTATAATAACAGCTATCAAGCCAGCTTGAAAATGGCCCCCTTCGAAGTGCTATACGGACGTAAATGTCGAACCCCTCTGAATTGGTCAGAAACTGGGGAACGACCTCTCGTGGGACAGGACATTATTCAACAAGCCGAAGAACAAGTCAGAATTGTCCGAGAAATCTCAAGGCGGCTCAGGACCGCCAGAAAAGCAATTATGATCGCAAACGATGGGGTCTGACTTATCAACCAAGAGATCAAGCTTATCTTTGTGTCACTCCTATAAAGGGCACTCGTCGTTTCGGAATCAAGGGCAAGCTAGCTCCACGCTACATCGGCCCCTTTCGCATTGTTGCCAGACGTGGACAGGTGGCTTATAAATTGGAGTTGCCGCCGCAATTCTCTCATATCCACGATGTCTTTCATGTATCACAACTTCGTAAATGCTTCAAGGAATCTCCACACCGAGCAGTGGATCATGAAATGCTCGAATTGCAAGATGATCTTTCTTATAAGGAGCATCCCATCCGCATCCTCGACGAAGCTGAATGTCGAACTCGTTAGAAGATGACCAAGTTCCTGAAAGTGCAGTGGTCGAATCACACTGAAGATGAAGCCACTTGGGAACGCGAGGATCATCTTCGGGAAGAATACCCCGACCTCTTTCCTTCTACCTCCTAAATTCTCGGGACGAGAATTTCTTTTAGAGGAGGAGAATTTGTAACACCCCTGTGTAATAGCCACGGTGATCAACTACTAATAATGTCAAGTCACTTTCATTTGCAGTGCCTAAACACTTTGGTTCAATATCCAATTCAAATTCTGTTCTGAAAATCAATTCAAATTCAAAAGTGAAATATGCAGTTGCTCAAAACTTGTGGGAAAAATGTTCACATTATAGCAAATAATCTAAAACTAATTACTGTTAAGGAACACAACATCACCATCAACCATAGAAGGGTCTAAGCATTTAAATCAGAGCCAAAACAGCATTTAAATGCCCTATTCATTTTTGAATAATTTCAAATGGAATCCAAAAATGCCCAAACTTTTTGTGGCAGTGTTGGATATTGCAAGATATTATGTGAGCAAGTTTCACATTTTTGCTAATCCATTTGAATGCTCAAAATATTTCAAAACCAACTCTGTAAAAAGAAAAGAAAAGAAAAGCAGAAGCAGAAAAAGAAAAATAGGAAAGGCCACTGTGCACAGGCCTAAGTGCACAGTGCCTGGAGGCCCAGCCCACCACGGCCTTTTCTCCCTCCTCCCCTCTCTATCCATCGCCGTGTCGCCTCACCTATGGACGCGCCGGCGCTGCTCCGGTCGTTCGGCGACACCGCGGCACCCCACCGACGTGCGAGGAGATAAGAACGAGCCGTCCATCCCCCCTGCCTCCTCCGTCACTCTCCCCCTCTCTCCCTCGCTCACTCCGTTCCTCCTACCCCCTCAGATCCGTCGGGACCGAGCGAGGTCGCCGCCGTCCGCCGTCATCTGCGCAGCCACAGAGCTCCAAGCGCCTCGCCAACGTGTCCATCGTCTCCGTCATCGTCTTCCTCGTCCTCTGGTGACCTCAGCTGGAGCTCGGAGGCGCTGCTGCACCGGTTCCCCTTCATCCACATCTCCGGACGCCACCGCTCTTCTCCGACTCCGGCGACGCCTCTGCAGCTCCTAAACCACCACGGGCCATCTTGCGTGCCGCACAGTGAGCCACCCTACCTTCCCCATCTCCCTGTTCGTCCTCGCACATGCGCTAACTGCTTCGTCCACGGCGCCCGAACGCGCCGCCGCCCGTGCATGTCGTCGGCGTGCCTCCGACGACCATTTGGTCGCAGGCTGGAATCCAACAAGATCGTTGCGTTGCGCAGTATCTCCCACGCGCATTAGTTCATGCTTTCACGCGCTGCTACGGCCGTTGCATCGAACGCCCGAGCCCGCCGCCGCAACCGAGCTCGTCGCCGTCAAAGGCGTCGTTTTCAAGCCCGACTGAGCTCGCAGTCGAGCTCAGCGCCACCGTAGGAGTCGAACGAGCCAGCCAGCGTCGCCTACCGTCTGCCACATCGCCGTAGCCACTTGTGCCCGATTCCGGCCATCCACCGCGGTCATTGCCGCCGTCGATTCCGGCCACCTCCGGCCTGGAGACCGCCACGGTTGGACGCGGCGTCGTCTCCGCGTTCGAACGCGACCGGCCGCGTTCGTTTTGGTAGCCTGTAGAGCGAACCCGACCACCTCCCGAGCGCGCCGCCGTGAAATTTGGTCGCCGGAGCAACTCCGGCGACGGCGCCGATGTGGCACCACCAGGGGCCACCACTGAGACACTGACAGTGGGCCCCGCGGGTCCCAGTTGACTGGGTTGACCCAGTCAACTGCTGACTGGGCAGCCCAGTGTCACTGACACGCGGGCCCCAACGCATATTAGATTAAAATAAAATGTTTTAATAAATAAAACTAATTAGTCACTGACAGGCTGGGCCCACTCCCCTAATTAGTCTGTTAATTAGATTAATCCACAGTTAGTCTAACAGAGGCTGACATGTGGGTCCCACTAGACCCACATGTCAGGTTTGACCCTGGTCAGCGTCCTATTGACTGCTGACGCAGTGGTGACCTCATGATGACATCATAATTCCTTTTCTGTTAAATAAAAATAATTTTAGAAAATATTTAAATCTTTGAAAATTCATAATAAACAAACCGTAGCTCAGATCGAAAAACTTAAAACATGAAAGTTGCTCAGCACGACGAGACGAACCTGATCGTGTCGTCTGTTTCTATGCCGGAACCCCCTACATAGGAGAACCCATAACTTTCCGTCCGTATCCGGTATATGAATAGTGCATAATCACCGAATAATAAATCCCGCGTTAATCCTAAAATAACTAAAATGACTTAGGTGCATCTTTAGGCAACCCAGCACTGCATCCTAGCATAACATGCCCTGTATTGCATCGTTTGCTGTGCATTTATATGTTTCTTCCCCCTCTTCTCTCTTGATAGAGCCTGACGTCGACGTAGCTCCCGAGACTGACGTAGCTCCGAAGGTCGACTATGCTCCTGACGATCAGACCCTTGCCGCCGAGCTTCCAGGCAAGCACCCCCCTTTTGAGCATTCCGATATCGCCCACTCTCTTCCCTCTTATGCTTGCATTAGAAGTTACTGCTGCTGCTGTTATCCTATTTCTGCTGCATAGCCTGTTTATTGTAACCTGCTATTGTTACCTACCTGCTTATCCTAAACTGTTTAGTATAGGTTGGGTAGAGACCCAGCAGAGACCCCACTTTACCTCGACTGCCCCACTGGATCATCAGAAGACCCGATCAACGGGATCAAAGACTAGGCCCCGACACCGCACGTCACTTCCCCTTAGTTGCTCGACACTACTGGGTTACTATCGAGTGCCGAGGGTGATACCTCGTCAGCACTTCTGATGATTACCTTGTCGGTTAGTTAATCGATCGTGGTCAGCGAGGGTGATTCCTCCTACACCACCCCGATAACGACATCGTCGTGCAACTGCTCAAGTGTGGACCTCGAGGGTGATGCCTCTTTAGTTCACCTTGATGTTTACGTCAGGTGGGAATCCAACGAGGGTGATGCCTCGGATTCCTTCTTGATATGGTAGCCACACGAATGCCTTTACATTATTGTTGACACTGTTTAAACTGGATAAAGACGGGTCGGCCCTGAGGGGTACCCGCATGAGTATATGATGAGAGTGATATGGAGTCGGGTGGACCTGGATGGTGCCCGAGAGCTGAACACGAGGCGTGGCCGGGCATTCCTAGCCCTTGCCGCAAGTCCTCGAGATGGGGCGACGGGGTCACATCTTTCGTGAGTCTCTGCTCGTTACCGCACTACCAACACACTAACGGTTTGGATATTTTATCCGAGGGGCTTCTGGCCTGGTAGCACTAACCATCACGTGGGCATAGTATGGGCGTTCTGCGTCGTATACTTTAGCCGAAGCTTAATGGACGTCAGCGACTGAGCGGCGCGCGTCGAGTTGGACTGGTTATGCAACTGCGCTTGTATTAAGGGGTTGCTATGCCTGCTCTCGGCCGCCTGACGCAACGTGCAGGAGTTCTCGGGGCGATGGCCCAAGACCCCTGGGGGCATAGGTTAGTCCGGCATGCTGACCTCTATGTTAAGTATTTGGTCGGGTTGCGGCGTGTTGTTTAGCCGAGGCCGGGCATAACCCCAAAAAGTGTGTCCGGCCGAAGTTAAATGAGCGTGGTGGGTAAGTTGGTGCACCCCTGCAGGGAAGAAACAATCTATCGATAGCCTGTCCTACGGTAACGGACACTCAGAGTTGTATCCCGATCGGTACAACTAGAACTGGTGACTTGAGATGAAATGGATAGTATGGCTCTGGGATTGCTTTCTCGCAGGGAGTCGAGGAAGGATCTCTGGGCGAGGTTGATGACATTACTACTACTTTACATTATGTTAAACTACACTCTTCTAATGCTGCAAGACCGATGAAGATGCTTGAAGATGCTAGTCTTCGATAGGACTAGGCCTTCCTCTCTCTTCTGGCATTTCTGCAGCCCAGTCCACACATACAGCCCTCCTTTGAAAATGTTGCATATGTAGTGTAGATCCTTGCTTGCTGAGTACTTCGGATGAGTACTCACGTTTGCTTTTCTTTCTTTTTCGCCCCTTATCCAATTGTCGCAACCAGACGATGGAGCCCCGGAGCCAGCTGCCCCCGTCGATGACTACGGCTACTACTACTACACTCCAGGCGAGTACTACTACGAGGAGCCGACAGACGACCAGGTGTAGGATTCGGAGGGTCCTAGGCAGGAGGCCTACGCCTTTCGATCGTAGTATTTTATTTTGCCCCGCCTTTCTAAAGGCCTATCTGTTTCTCTGTAATATCTGTACCCAGATATCTGATGCTTCCGCTGACACTTGTATGCCATCGAGCTATGTATTTGAACCCTCGAGGCCCTGGCTTGTAATATAAAGCTTGTATGACTTTATTTATGTTTTAGAGTTGTGTTGTGATATCTTCAAGTGAGTCCTTAGGCTTGATCATGTGCATTTGCGTGTATGATTAGTGCACGATTAAGCCAGGGTCGTCACAGTCGCCTGGGCACTCTTGAGCCCAAAAGGCATAGACACATAGTAGAAGGCCCCAAAGGGAGTGATAAAAGCTGTCTTCTCCTGGTCCTTAACTGCCATCTTGATCTGATGATAACCAGAATAAGCATCTAAAAAGCTCAAGCGCTCACAACCCGCCGTAGCATCAATAATCTGATCAATACGAGGGAGAGCAAAAGGATCAGCCGGACAAGCCTTGTTAAGGTCTGTGTAATCCACACACATATGCCAAGTGCCATTTTTCTTAAGTACCAGCACCGGGTTAGCCAACCACTCAGGATGAAAAACTTCAACGATAAACCCGGCTGCCAAGAGCCGGGCCACCTCTTCACCAATGGTCTTGCGTCTCTCTTCATTAAAACAACAAAGAAATTGCTTGACCGGTTTAAACTTCGGATCAATATTGAGAGTGTGCTCAGCGAGTTCCCTCGGTACACCTGGCATGTCTAAAGGCTTCCATGCGAAGATGTCCCGGTTCTCATGGATGAACTCGATGAGTGCACTTTCCTATTTTAGATCCAGATTGGCATTGATAATAAACTGTTGGGATGAATCGCCAGGGACAAAGTCAACCTGCTTGGTGTCATCAGCCAACTTGAACTTCAACAAGGGGTCATGCTCTGTAGTTGGCTTCTTCAAAGGACTCATATTCGCCGGGTCAACATTATCCTTGTAAAATTTCAACTCCTCTGTTGCACAAACGGACTCAGCATAAGCGGCGTCGCCCTCTTCACATTCCAAAGCTATCTTCCTGTTACCATGCACCATGATGGTGCCCTTACGACCCGGCATTTTGAGCTGCAGATAAACATAACAAGGCCGCGCCATAAACTTGGCATAAGCTGGCCGCCCAAACAAGGCGTGATAAGGGCTCTGAATCTTGACCACCTCAAAAGTCAATGTTTCAACCCGATAATCATGCTCATCGCCAAAAGCCACTTCCAAGGCTATCTTACCCACTGGATATGCCAACTTACCAGGCACCACTCCATGAAACACAGTAGAACACGGCTTGAGATCTTTGTTAGTCAATTCCATACGGCGAAAAGTATCATAATAAAGAATATTGATGCTGCTGCCCCCGTCCATAAGTACCTTTGTAAACTTGTATCCACCAACCTGTGGAGCAACCACCAACGCCAGCTGACCCGGGTTGTCAACCCGGGGCGGATGATCCTCATGGCTCCATACGATAGGCTGCTCTGACCATCGCAAGTATCGAGGGACCGCCGGCTCAACCGTGCTCACTGCTCGTTTATGAACCTTCTGGTCTCGCTTGCATAGGCTTGTTGTGAAAACATGATACTAACCACTATTCAGCTGCTTCGGATTACTCTGATAGCCAGACTGCTGCTGCTAATTACCTTGACCGGACTGCTGATTACCACCACCTTGATTGCCTTGGCCTTGAAAACCAGAGTTTGAACCGCCACCTCCAAAACCAGGCCCGTGAGAGCCGGATCCTGACCCGCCGTTCGGGCCGTTCTGATAAAAACCGGAATTTCTATACTCCCTCATAATGAAGCAATCTTTCCATAAATGAGTGGCCGGCTTATCCTGAGTACCGTGCTTTGGACAAGGCTGATTCATTATGGCCTCAAGGTTAAACTTTGGCCCACCAAACCGGGGCGTTGATGATTTCCCCTTACGGCGTTGGCTGCTATTCTGCGTGCTGGTGTTAGCCACAAAATCTGAACCGCCATCGGTTTTCTTGCACTTACCATTGTTACCTTGACCCGCCGTATCGTGATGCTGTCCCTTTCCATTGCCGCCCTTCTTCCCCTTGCTAGCCTTCTCTTCATCAGACGCCGGGTCTTTCGTTCTATCTGAGTCGGCATATTTGGTTAGAGCCGCCATGAGCTCTCCCATATCATTGCAGTGGCGCTTAAGCCGCCCCAGCTTCTGTTTGAGGGGAAGGAAACGGCAATTTTTCTCCAAAATCAGGACAGCTGAACCGGCATTAATGCTATCTGATGAATGAATGACTTCCGAGACCCGGCGAACCCAGTGATTGGTTGACTCATCCTCAAGCTGGACGCAAGCATCAAGGTCGATGATCGACATGGGTTGCTTACACGTATCTCTGAAATTTTGAATAAAACGCGCCTTCAACTGTGCCCACGAACTGATGGAGTTAGCAGGTAACCCTTTCAGCCAGGTACGAGCCGGTCCATCCAAAATCATGGTGAAATACTTGGCGCACACAGCGTCGTTGACATCTAGCATCTCCATGGCCATCTCATAGCTCTCAATCCATGCTTCTGGAGGTTGATCAGCTGTGTAGTTGGGCACTTTGCAAGGGCCCTTAAAATCCTTGGGCAGACGCTCATTACGTAAAGCCGGCACTAGGCACGGCACCCCCACAGTCCTAGAAGTCATCCCAGCTTCTATAGACAAGGACGGGTTATGCTGGGGTTGCTGATAAGGCGGCAACTGAGCCGCCAGCTCCGCCTCCCGACGTGCCCTGGCCTGATCTACTAAAGCCTGAGCATGGTTATTAGCGCGTGGCGGGTCACGCCCACGGGGCTGGTTATGGTGCTGCTCACTGCTCGAAACCGCCGGCGACTCAATGCGCCGGCTGTAACTCCGGCTTGGGCGTGGGGTTGAATGGATCCGCTCACGGCTATACGAATACACCGCCTGTTGAACCACCGCGGTTTGAAGAAGCTCCACAGCCTTCCGGGTCTCAACCACTGCGGGAGACTCGCCTTGCATCGGGAGAGCCGCCAGCCACGACGCCGCAGCAATCATGTTGTCCAAAGGGTTAGAAAAATGACCCGACGGTGTCGGCACTTGCTGAGGCGGGGTTAAATTCAAACGAGGCGGGTCTGCGACTCGTGGCTAAGCCGTCCCTCCAGTCACGGGCGCCTCAACAGCTCGGGTTACCTCAGGTGGATTGCTTGGCCCGGCCCCAGGTGTGTTAAAGAGATTCCTCGCATCGTACTCCGGAGGTAGCCGACTCATGTGCCTCCTTCGTAAAACGGTGTTAGATGCATTCTGGTCCAAGGTTAACCGGAAATTCTCTGCTTGAATCTGTTGCGTCTCCGTGTCCAGGGCGGCTCGTTCTGTCGCCATCCTAGCGTTCTCAGCATTAAGCTCAACGCTGGCTTGAGCTATCTCATCTCGTAGTTTCTCCACATCCACCTTATGCTGCGCTTGAGTCTCTGGAGTAACCTCTACCTCTAGCAGAGTTGCCAAGGCATCCAAGAGCTCGGACAAAACTTGAGCCAGCGGGCGCACAGGACCGCTCGCGCCAGCCGTTGCTTCAGCCGTTGAACCGGAAGTCATGGCTGCCGCAGTTGACGATTGCAGCGCTGGTTGCGTGCCAGCCATGAAGATCGCGACCCTGTTCGGCGGCTCATAGGGGTCCGGAATACTATCGCCATCGGAACAGCCCCCGAGCCCGCCGTCTTGCAGTTGATACATTGAATTAGTCTCATCGGTTGAGGACTCACCATCAGAGTAGATGACCGTCTCTCCACCAGACACAGATCCTTCCTCAAAACCCGCTCCATGCACAAACCCAACAAAGGTGTGCTTCACGGCGGCTTGAACCTCGGCGGGTCGCGCGCGCCGAGCCGTCTTGCTGATGTTGGTGCAGATGTCCGGCTCAGGCTCCGACTCGCTGATCTTGCCGATGAAGACATGGATTCCGCCGAAGGGGACCCGGTACCCGTATTCGATTGAATCGGCCTTGGGACCCTAGCCTGTGTCGTCGATGTAGATCTTGCCGCGATGACTCTTGGTCATCCGGCCCATGGCATATCCCTTGATCCCTGCGAAACTGCCCTTCAAGAACTCGAAACCACCGTGTGCTGGCCCCACGGTGGGCGCCAACTGTCGTGGACTTAACACGGCAGATGCCCTAGCAAAAGGACTTAGGTGTGGAGCCATCGCAACTAGGTTAGCTTGAAGGGGTTAAACGGGACAAAGGACACAAAGAGTTTACCCAGGTTTGGCCCCTCTCAACGAGATAAAGGCCTACTCCTGCTTTAGGTTGTATTGCTTGTGTTTCGATTACCAGGGAGCGAATACGCTTGACCTAGTTCTCGATCAGTTGTTTCTTGAGTTAACCCGCCGCCGGGTCACCCCTTTATATACAGGTTGATACCCGGCGGCTTACAGAGTCCCGGCCGGCTCACACAAATGTGACCGGCTCGGTTTCTAACTACCCTTGCCTTATAGGACAAGTTTAAACATATGGCGGTTCATACCCGTGGGCCTCAAGCCGTCTCCGGGTCTTGGGCCTTTGTAACACCCCTATGTAATAGCCACCATGATCAGCTGTTAATAATGCCAAGTCATATCATATGCAGTGATTAAACATAGTGGTTAACCAAAGTAAATCAACTCCATTTTTAAAAATCAACTTAAATTCATAAGTGAAATATAAGGTTGATCAAACACTGCTGGAAAAATGTTCATTTAATGGTAAATAATCCAGAAACCTTTCTAAAATCAACATCAAAATGTTTGGAGTTGGATAAATGACTCAAACAAGTTGGAACAGACCCAAAAACAGGATATTTGATATATTTAAAATCATATTAAATTCAAACAAACTTCAAATCAGTCCAAACCACTTTTTGGTGAGAGATAATATTGCATTGCAATATTTGGGACAACTCTCACATTTTACAAAAATGTAAAAGTGCCCTAACTATTTCAAGACAGAATTGATATAAGAAAAAGAAAGCAGAAAAGGAAAAGGGGAGAGATGGGCCACTGTGCACAGGCCTACGTGCACAGTGCCTGGTCCCAGCCCACCAGCCCAACTAGCTCTCTCTCCTCCCCGTGTCGACGCCGCCGTGGACGAGGACGAGCTCGCCGGTCGTTGGCCGACACCGCAGCGCTACAGGGGCCGCCGAGGGGATAACGGCGACGCCCTCGGCCCCGTCCACTCCTATCCACTCCCTCGTCCCCTCGGTCGCTCGCTCTCCTCCTCTCTTCCCCCGCCAGATCCAGTGAGACCGAGCGCCATCGCCGCCGCGTTCCAGTCGTTGCCGCGACCACCGCCGTCGCGCTGACGCACCGTGATGCCGTAGAGCCCCGCCGTCGTCTTCCCCATCCTCTGGTGACTGCAGCTGGGGCTTGGATCCACCGCATCGCCCGCAACCACATCGTCTTCTTCCTCTGCCCCGACGTGTTTGCCGTCGTCCCCGACCACCGCTGCAGCTACTAAGCTTCCGCGGGTCTTACGTGACCACTCGGTGAGCCTCTTCCCCCTCTCCGTTCCCCTCCTCGCACTGCGTGCCCCGTCCTAGCTAGCTGTCACCGCCGCCACGTTCTGCCATGCGCCATTACCGGCGTTGAGCTCGGAGTGAAGCTGCCCGAGCTCCTCCGCTTTGTCCCACGAGCTCCTGGCGCCCGTAGCAACCCGCCTAGCCGCGAAAATCGCTCGGAAACGGCCCAGAGCCGCGACTCCGACCACACCCGAATGCCACCGCCGCCTCCACTCGTCGCCGGCGGCGATTCCGACCTCCCCGGGGCCAACCCATCCCACCGTTCGACGCGGCGTCGTCTGCGCTTTCGAGTGCGACCGGCCCCGTCTCATTTGGTGGTCTGTAGCCGAGTTCCGGCGAGTCCTGTGCGTCGCCGCCGTGATTTCTGGTCGCCGGCGTCGTTCCGGCGCCGGCGCCGACGTGGCCGCCACGTGGGTCGCCATGGGTCACTGACCCGTGGGCCCCAGGGGCCCGACCGGCCAGCTGACCGGTCAGCCCTGCTGACTGGACCGGCCCAGTCGCTGACACGTGGGCCCCACCTCCCTGTTAATCTAATTAAAACGTTTTAGAAATAAAAATAAACTAATTACCCTAATGAGTCTATGACATGTGGGACCAGAAGCCTAATTAGCTAATTAGATTAGTTTAACTCACTGTTTAGGTAAACAGAGGCTGACATGTGGGTCCCACTGGACCCACATGTCATATTTGACTTAGTCAGCCGACTGTTGACTTGCTGACGTCAGCAGCGCGTCATGCTGACGTCATAATTCATTTTCGGCTAAATAAAATAATTCCAGGAATTCAAATAAACTTTAAAAATTAATAACTTTTAAACCGTAGCTCGGATCGAAAAAGTTAAAACATGAAAGTTGCTCAGAACGACGAGCCGAGTCTGATCGTGCCGTCTGTTTCTCCATCGGAACCTCCTACATAGAAGAACTCGTAACTCCGGACCCGAATCCGACAGATGAATAGTGCACACACATCGGATATTAAATCCCAGAATAATTCTAAAAATAACTAAAATGACTTAGATGCATATTTAGGCAACCCTGCACTGCATCATAGCATCACACGCACCGTGTTGCATTTGTTTGCATTATGTTTACCTGTTTCTTCCCCCTCTTCTCTCTCGGTAGCCCCCGACGTTGACGTAGCTCCCGAGGCAGACGCCGCACAGGAGTACGACTACGTCCCCGACGATACTACTGAAGACCTTGCCCTTGCCCCCGAGCAAACAGGCAAGCACCCCCATTTTGAGCATGCCTATATCGCCTATTCTCTTCTCTCTTATGCTTGCATTAGAACTGCTACTGCTACTGTTTTCCTATATCTGCTGCATACCTGATTATTGTACCCTGCTTTGTTACCTTACCGGTTATCCTAGACTGCTTAGTATAAGGTGGGTAGAGACACGACCGAGACCCCCACTTGATCCCGACTGCCCTGCTGGACATCAGAAGACCCGATCATCGGGATTGAAGACTAGACCATGGCACCGCACATCACTTCCCCTTAGTTGCCGACACTGCTGGGTTACCATCGAGTGCCGAGGGTGATACCTCGTCAGCACTTCTGATGTTAACCTTGTAGGTTAGTTACTCGGTCGTGGTAAGCGAGGGTGATTCCTTCTACACCACCCCCGATAACGACGTCATCGCGCAACTCCTCAAGGTGGACCTCGAGGGTGATTCCTCCTTCGTTCACCTTGATGATAACATCGAGCGGGAATTCCATCGAGGGTGATTCCTCAGGGTTCCCTTCGGTGTCAGACACACAGTTACCTTGGATATTATGACTTGCACCAAACTATGATACTAAAGACGGGTCGGCCCTGAGGGGTACCCGCGCGAGCTTAACGCGAAGTGATGTGGAGTCGGGTTGACCTGGATGGTGCCCGCGAGATAACTACGAGGCGTGGCCGGGCATTCTTAGCCCTTGCCGCAAGTCCTCGAGACGGGGCGACGGGGTCACATCGATCGTGAGTCTCTGCTCGTTTCCGCGCGCTCCTAATCCACTACGGTTTTGGATATTTGATCCGAGGGGCCTCTGGCCCGATAGCACTAACCATCACGTGGGCATAGTATGGGCGTTCTGCGTCGTACACATCAGCCGAAGCTTGTTTGACGTCAGTAAGGAGCGGCGCACGCCGAGTTGGATTGGTAACGCAACCGCGCTTGTATAAGGGGTTGCTAGGTCTGCTCTCGGTGGCCCCGTAACGTGCAGGAGTTCCCGGGGCGATGGCCCAAGACCCCTGGGGGCATAGGTTTAGTCCGGCGTGCTGACCTCTCTTATAAGCCTAGGTCGGGTTGCGGCGTGTTGCTTAGCCGAGGCCGGGCATGACCCAGAAAAGTGTGTCCGGCCAGAGTTAAGTGAGCGTGGTGGGTAAGTTGGTGCACCCCTGCAGGGAAGAAACTTCTATCGATAGCCTGTCCTACGGTAACGGACACTCGGAGTTGTATCCCGATCGGTACAACTAGAACATGTGGTGAGAACTGGATAGTACGGCTCTGGGATTGCTTTCTCGCAGGGAGTCGAGAAAGGATCTCAGGTCGAGGTTGATGTTACTACTACTACTACTTTACATTATGTTCATCGGCTCTTCCCTGATGCTGCAAGACTGTCGAAGAATGTTGAAGATGCTAGTCTTCGATAGGACTAGGCTTTCCCCCTCTATTCTGGCATTTCTGCAGCCCAATCCACATATACAGCCCCCTTTGAAAATGATGCATATGTAGTGTAGATCCTTGCTTGCTGAGTACTTCGGATGAGTACTCACGTTTGCTTTATTTTCTTTTTCCTCATTTTCCATTTGATGCCACCAGACGACGGAGCCCCTGAGCCAGAAGCCCCAGCCGACGACCAGTACTACTACCCGCCTGGCGAGTACTACTACTACGAGGAGCCGTTCGACGACCAGGAGTAGGATCGGAGGGTCCAGGGCAGGAGGCCTACGCCTTTCGATCGTAGTATTTTATTTTACCCCGCCTCTGTGAAGGCCTAATTCTCTCTATTTAATATATCTGTACCCAGATATCTAATGCTTCCGCTGACGCTTGTATGCCATCGAGCTATGTATTCGAGCCCTCGAGGCCCTGGCTTGTAATATTAAGCTTGTATGACTTTATTTTATGTTTTAGAGTTGTGTTGTGATATCTTCAAGTGAGTCCTTAGGCTTGATCGTGCGCATTTGCGTGTATGATTAGTGCACGATTAAGCCGGGGTCGTCACAGGTTGGTATCAGAGCCGACTGCCTCTAGGAGTCCCCCCTTTCCAACTCTTTGGCCGAAGTTGAGTCTAGTGGTCAAAAACTGTTTTACTAACTTGGCTGTGTGGCTTACGGGCCCACGTCGCCAACTGGGTGGTATTAGGATCTTTTATTCCTCGTCTTTACTCTGCGATTCTAATCTCTCATCTATTCGGGTTTAATAAAATTTACTAACACTGACATTTAGGTTCTCGTTAATTCTATCCACCCGGAGAGCTGGATTCAGTGCAATTTCCCTGACGTTGATCTGATTAGTCTGCTAATCATTTTCCTTTCCATTGTTTTGTTTAACCTTTCCTTCCGAGATCGGTTATATTTCTCATTGTCTTATGACAACCCTGAACCTTTCTGTTTCAGATGGATCGGCTATTTCCACCGCGGCCTACGACCCAGCTTGTGCTTCGCACTTGGGCTCGTGATGCCCCTGGATTTCCAGCTGTTCTGATCACCCTCCTGAGTAGACTGGGTTACCGCTGGTATCCCGAGTACATGGTCTATGAGGTTTACCGTGAGTTCAACCAGGAACAGTACTATGTTGAAGTTCGGATTTATGATCAGCAGAATAACTCAGACACCGAGCTACACCTTTTTCATGGATTAGGCGTGACGATTGAGATGGCAGTACATGATGCCGCCTACTCTGCTGTCGCACGTCTCCGAGGAGAGCACAATGCTAACTTGGATGATACTGTGTTTCGGTACATTCCGTATGCACCTGTTGGAGATGCTACTGGATTTTACACAGCTATCTGTGCCCCGTACGAGTCTCGACGCTACGACCCGCAGGTTCTGATTCAGTGCACTCAGGCTCTGGATCGTACTGTTCGGGCTCTTGCCGTCGAGTTGTTCGCCACTCGAGCACGCTACCATGAGGCAATGACACAGTTGCTACCAGCTGTTCGTGCAGGGATACATCCGGAGGATATTCTATACCCACGCAGGACCGAGATGCCGCCAGGTATTGATTGGCCTGCAGTGGGAGGTCACACGCCTGCACGTGGACCTCTTCTTATAGTTCGAGACCGGGTTCTGCATCAGAGTGCACATGGAGCACAGGATCCTGCCGCGATGAACACTCGTCGTCCGCACTTGCAGATACCCCGTTTCCGTGGTTTTCTCCGACGCTGATGTAGCCTTTGCTATGTCACGTTGTGTACTTCCTTACCGCGCGCCTGCGTGCCGCCTAGTGTGTCTCTAGTTTTTCAATGTGCGCCGATATGCTGCCCGATTTTAACCGACTGTGTACGGATCTGTATGTCTTAATGACTACTTTAAGCATCTATTGCACTCTTTCAATAATGTCGAGTTACCTCATAATTATTGTTAAACACTTGCATAAGCTATCGCTGAAATACCCCTGTTGGAATAGCAGGATGGCTGACAACAACCCGCCACCGCCGCCACCACCTGATTACATGGCAGCGATGATGCAACAGTTTGAACTCAACCGCCAGTTTATGACGGGGATTATGCAGCAATTCCCTCGTCCTGAAGCTAATCAGCAGCAACCATCCATTGCCTTACCAGAGTTCATGAGGCTCAGTCCATCGTTTTTCCGCAACACAGTCAACCCACTGGATGCAGATGACTGGCTGCGTGATATCTCTCATGAGATGGAGTCTGCTGGTGTCGCCGAAATTAACTATGTCACTTTTGCGACATATCTACTTAAGGGTCCCGCAGCCCAATGGTGGGCCACTCATCGACAGACTCTGCCGCCTGGTACTGTCGTCACTTGGGCAGAGTTTAAGATTGCTTTCCGTGCCCGCTACATTCCTCTAGCTGTCATAGCTAGGAAGAAGGCTGAGTTCCGTAGCCTTGTCCAAGGAAACAAGACTGTGGAAGTCTATCAGCGCGAGTTTCTAGACTTATCTCGTTACGCTGAAGAGGACATTCCTACTGATGAACGCAGACAGGAGAAGTTTTGTGAAGGACTGCACCATGACATTCAGTTAGCCCTTCTTGTTCAAGATTACCCTGATTTCGCCACCTTGGTGAATAAGGCCATCATGGTTGAAACTGGACTTAAGAAGCACAAGGAAGCGTCCAGACGCACTCGTGAGTCGGGCTCATCTTCGGGCTCGTCTTCCGAGAAGCGACGCATCTGGTTTCCCCAAGGCATGTTCCGTTCAGCAGCTCCTGCGAATAGACCTTCTTATGCTGCACCACGTCTGCCACCTCCACCACCGAGACAGCCTCTGCCAACTCCAGCACTTCGAGCTCCAGCACCTCGTCCTGACAGCAGACTATGCTTCAAGTGTGGCAAGCCAGGTCACCGTGCTAGAGATTGTTCTCAGAATCAGAATCAACTAGCTCTCCCTTCTGCTGGACGTGGAATTGGCCGTGGTATTCCTCAGCAGCGCAACAATAATGCCAGACCTTCTTATGGTCGTGGGCAGTACTACCACGTCAACATGTCTGGAGCTCCAGATCAACCAGATACTGTGATGGGTACACTTCTCGTTAATTCAGTACCTGCATCCGTTTTATTTGATTCAGGAGCATCGCATTCCTTCATGTCAGAACATTTTGCACGCATGCATGACATTAAATGCGAATACATGAACACACCCTTATTGGTACACACCCCCGCGGGTGGTTGCCGAACCTCTGCAGTTAGCTATAATGTTCCCGTTGAAATCGAAGGGTTGGAGTTCAGTGCGTCTCCCATTATTCTGAAATCGTCCAAGATTGACCTTATTCTGGGAATGGATTGGTTGAAGGCCCATTATGCCTCAATCAATTGTGCCACCAAAGTTGTTCACCTCTTGCACCCCTCGAATGAGATGGTGAATTACCATGCTCATATCACTCAGAACGCCGAGGCTCAAATTTATGCCTTGAACGCGTTGAATGCTTCTCCGCTTGATGGGATTGAGAATATCCCAGTTGTCTGTGACTTCCTGGATGTTTTTCCAGAAGAACTTCCAGGAATACCCCCTGCTAGAGCTGTCGAGTTCGTCATCGACTTGAAGCCTGGCACCACTCCTATTGCGAAGCGTCCTTACAAGATGCCTCCGCACCACCTCATCGAGCTTAAGGAGGAAATTGATAAATCCTTAAGGAAGGGTTTCATTCGCCCCAGTTCCTCTGCATGGGGAGCATCGTCTCTTTTCGTCAAGAAGAAAGATGGGACGAATAGGTTGGTCCAAGATTATCGTCCTATCAACCAGGCTACCATTCAGAATAAATATCCACTTCCCCAGATCAACGATTTATATGATCAACTCGCTGGATCTTCGGTGTTTTCTAAACTCGACTTGAGGTTGGGTTATCACCAGATCCGTGTCCGCGAAGAGGATATTCCGAAGACTGCATTTGTTACTCGTTATGGCTCTTACGAGTACACAGTCATGTCGTTTGGTTTAACAAACGCTCCAGCTACATTCTCCCGCCTAATGAATTACATATTCATGGATTACCTCGACAAATTCGTCGTGGTATATCTGGATGATATTCTGGTTTATTCGAAGAGCAAAGAAGAACATGCTGAGCACCTTCGACTAGTTCTGGAGAGACTTCGAGAGCACCAATTATATGCCAAGTACTCTAAGTGCGAATTCTGGCTTTCCGAGGTAACCTACCTTGGACATGTCATCTCCAAGGATGGTATTGAAGTTAACCCGGAGCGAGTTCAGGCTATTCTTGACTGGACCCCTCCGAAGAATGTCAAGCAAGTCATAAGTTTCCTCGGGCTTGCAAGTTATTGCCGCCGATTCATCGAAAATTTCTCCAAGATTGCCAAGCCCCTGACTAATCTGCTTCACAAAGGCGTTAAGTTTGAGTGGACAGACAAATGTCAGGAAAGCTTCCAGACCCTCAAGGACAAGCTGACTTCTGCTCCAGTCCTTGCTCCTCCAGACTCCCGCAAAGATTTTGTGATCTTCTGCGACGCCTCTCGCCAAGGACTAGGTTGTGTCCTAATGCAAGAGCGAAGAGTTATTGCTTATGCTTCACGACAACTGCGTCCACATGAAGAGAATTACCCAGTGCATGACATCGAACTTGCTGCTGTCATTTATGCTTTGAAGCAGTGGCGTCATTACCTCCTTGGTAATCGGTGTGAGATTTACACCGATCATCAGAGCTTGAAGTACTTGTTCACTCAACCAGAACTTAATCTTCGTCAGCAGCGTTGGTTGGAAACAATCACCGATTATGACTGTGGAATTTCATACACTCCCGGCAAAGCTAATGTGATGGCTGATGCTTTGAGCCGCAAGTCATACTGTAGCAACCTCATGGTAAAGCAAGCTCAACCCCAGCTATATGAAGAATTGCGCAAGCTGAATCTCTACATTATTCCGCAAGGTTCTCTTAGTAACCTTGTGATACAGTCAGATCTTGAGAAAGCTGTCAAGATTGCGCAATATAAGGATGCTGAAATTGATCTAATGAAGAAAGAGCTTCACCTCCAAAAGTACAGGGATTTCTCGATTGCTGAAGATGGAACCTTGTACTTCCGAGACCGCATTGTAGTACCTCGCTTCGAGCTGATGACTGACAAAGTCATGAAGGAGGCCCATGATACACCGCTATCTATCCATCCGGGTAGTACCAAAATGTATCGAGATCTTCGTCAAAGGTACTAGTGGTCTAGAATGAAGCAAGATATTGCTCGTTATGTTGCCGAGTGTGACGTTTGTCGTCGCGTGAAGGCAGAACATCAAAAACCTGCTGGAATTCTGCAACCGCTCCCTATTCCTCTATGGAAGTGGGATAAAGTGCAAATGGACTTCATCACTGGTCTTCCCAAGTCTCAGAAGGGTGACGATGCTATTCTTGTCGTCGTTGACCAACTTTCCAAGGTTGCACACTTTCTGCCAGTTAAGGAGACTATTACTGCTAGTCAGTTAGCAGAGCTATATATCTCCAGAATTGTTTCACTCCATGGTATTCCCAAGGAAATCAGTTCAGACCGTGGCAGCATTTTCACTGGCCATTTCTGGGAAAGTTTCCAGAAAGCAATGGGAACTCATATTACCTGGAGTTCAGCTTATCATCCCCAATCTCAAGGCCAAGTTGAGCGCGTTAATCAAGTGCTTGAAGACATGCTACGAGCCTGTGTTATATCCTTCGGTAAGAAATGGGAGGAATCTCTCCCGTATGCCGAGTTCTCTTATAACAACAGTTATCAAGCCAGCTTAAAAATGGCCCCATTTGAGGTTCTTTATGGACGTAAATGTCGAACCCCTCTGAATTGGTCAGAAACTGGGGAACGACCTCTTGTTGGACCGGACATCATTCAGCATGCCGAAGAACAAGTCCGGATTGTCCGGGAGAATCTCAAAGCAGCTCAAGACCGTCAGAAGAGTAATTATGATCGCAAGCGATGGGGTGTGATCTATCAACCTGGTGATCAAGCCTATCTTCGTGTCACTCCAATGAAGGGCACCCGTCGTTTCGGAATCAAGGGCAAGCTAGCTCCTCGCTATATTGGTCCTTTCCGCATCGTGGCTAGACGGGGACAGGTGGCATATAAATTGGAGTTGCCACCGCAATTCTCCCATATTCATGATGTCTTCCACGTGTCGCAACTCCGTAAGTGCTTCAAGGAATCCCCGCGTCGTGCAGTGGATCATGAGATGCTCGAGCTACAAGATGATCTTTCCTATAAGGAGCATCCGATCCGCATCCTCGACGAAGCTGAGCGTCGTACTCGTCAGAAGACGACCAAGTTCATAAAAGTGCAATGGTCGAATCATACTGAAGATGAAGCCACTTGGGAACGTGAGGATCATCTTCGGGAAGAATATCCCGGACTCTTTCCTTCTACCTCCTAAATTCTCGGGACGAGAATTTCTTTTAGAGGAGGAGAACTTGTAACACCCCTATGTAATAGCCACCATGATCAGCTGTTAATAATGCCAAGTCATATCATATGCAGTGATTAAACATAGTGGTTAACCAAAGTAAATCAACTCCATTTTTAAAAATCAACTTAAATTCATAAGTGAAATATAAGGTTGATCAAACACTGCTGGAAAAATGTTCATTTAATGGTAAATAATCCAGAAACCTTTCTAAAATCAACATCAAAATGTTTGGAGTTGGATAAATGACTCAAACAAGTTGGAACAGACCCAAAAACAGGATATTTGATATATTTAAAATCATATTAAATTCAAACAAACTTCAAATCAGTCCAAACCACTTTTTGGTGAGAGATAATATTGCATTGCAATATTTGGGACAACTCTCACATTTTACAAAAATGTAAAAGTGCCCTAACTATTTCAAGACAGAATTGATATAAGAAAAAGAAAGCAGAAAAGGAAAAGGGGAGAGATGGGCCACTGTGCACAGGCCTACGTGCACAGTGCCTGGTCCCTGCCCACCAGCCCAACTAGCTCTCTCTCCTCCCCGTGTCGACGCCGCCGTGGACGAGGACGAGCTCGCCGGTCGCTGGCCGACACCGCAGCGCTACAGGGGCCGCCGAGGGGATAACGGCGACGCCCTCGGCCCCGTCCACTCCTATCCACTCCCTCGTCCCCTCGCTCGCTCGCTCTCCTCCTCTCTTCCCCCGCCAGATCCAGTGAGACCGAGCGCCATCGCCGCCGCGTTCCAGTCGTTGCCGCGACCACCGCCGTCGCGCTGACGCACCGTGATGCCGTAGAGCCCCGCCGTCGTCTTCCCCATCCTCTGGTGACTGCAGCTGGGGCTTGGATCCACCGCATCGCCCGCAACCACGTCGTCTTCTTCCTCTGCCCCGACGTGTTTGCCGTCGTCCCCGACCACCGCTGCAGCTACTAAGCTTCCGCGGGTCTTACGTGACCACTCGGTGAGCCTCTTCCCCCTCTTCGTTCCCCTCCTCGCGCTGCGTGCCCCGTCCTAGCTAGCTGTCACCGCCGCCACGTTCTGCCATGCGCCATTACCGGCGTTGAGCTCGGAGTGAAGCTGCCCGAGCTCCTCCGCTTTGTCCCACGAGCTCCTGGCGCCCGTAGCAACCCGCCTAGCCGCGAAAATCGCTCGGAAACGGCCCAGAGCCGCGACTCCGACCACACCCGAATGCCACCGCCGCCTCCACTCGTCGCCGGCGGCGATTCCGACCTCCCCGGGGCCAACCCATCCCACCGTTCGACGCGGCGTCATCTGTGCTTTCGAGTGCGACCGGCCCCGTCTCATTTGGTGGTCTGTAGCCGAGTTCCGGCGAGTCCTGTGCGTCGCCGCCGTGATTTCTGGTCGCCGGCGTCGTTCCGGCGCCGGCGCCGACGTGGCCGCCACGTGGGTCGCCCTGGGTCACTGACCCGTGGGCCCCAGGGGCCCGACCGGCCAGCTGACCGGTCAGCCCTGCTGACTGGACCGGCCCAGTCGCTGACACGTGGGCCCCACCTCCCTGTTAATCTAATTAAAACGTTTTAGAAATAAAAATAAACTAATTACCCTAATGAGTCTATGACATGTGGGACCAGAAGCCTAATTAGCTAATTAGATTAGTTTAACTCACTGTTTAGGTAAACAGAGGCTGACATGTGGGTCCCACTGGACCCACATGTCATATTTGACTTAGTCAGCCGACTGTTGACTTGCTGACGTCAGCAGCACGTCATGCTGACGTCATAATTCATTTTTGGATAAATAAAATAATTCCAGGAATTCAAATAAACTTTAAAAATTAATAACTTTTAAACCGTAGCTCGGATCGAAAAAGTTAAAACATGAAAGTTGCTCAGAACGACGAGCCGAGTCTGATCGTGCCGTCTGTTTCTCCATCGGAACCTCCTACGTAGAAGAACTCGTAACTCCGGACCCGAATCCGATAGATGAATAGTGCACACACGTCGGATATTAAATCCCAGAATAATTCTAAAAATAACTAAAATGACTTAGATGCATATTTAGGCAACCCTGCACTGCATCATAGCATCACACGCACCGTGTTGCATTTGTCTGCATTATGTTTACCTGTTTCTTCCCCCTCTTCTCTCTCGGTAGCCCCCGACGTTGATGTAGCTCCCGAGGCAGACGCCGCACAGGAGTACGACTACGTCCCCGACGATACTACTGAAGACCTTGCCCTTGCCCCCGAGCAAACAGGCAAGCACCCCCATTTTGAGCATGCCTATATCGCCTATTCTCATCTCTCTTATGCTTGCATTAGAACTGCTACTGCTACTATTTTCCTATATCTACTGCATAGCCTGATTATTGTACCCTGCTTTGTTACCTTACCGGTTATCCTAGACTGCTTAGTATAAGGTGGGTAGAGACACGACCGAGACCCCCACTTGATCCCGACTGCCCTGCTGGACATCAGAAGACCCGATCATCGGGATTGAAGACTAGACCATGGCACCGCACATCACTTCCCCTTAGTTGCCGACACTGCTGGGTTACCATCGAGTGCCGAGGGTGATACCTCGTCAGCACTTCTGATGTTAACCTTGTAGGTTAGTTACTCGGTCGTGGTAAGCGAGGGTGATTCCTTCTACACCACCCCCGATAACGACGTCGTCGCGCAACTCCTCAAGGTGGACCTCGAGGGTGATTCCTCCTTCGTTCACCTTGATGATAACATCGAGCGGGAATTCCATCGAGGGTGATTCCTCAGGGTTCCCTTCGGTGTCAGACACACAGTTACCTTGGATATTATGACTTGCACTAAACTATGATACTAAAGACGGGTCGGCCCTGAGGGGTACCCGCGCGAGCTTAACGCGAAGTGATGTGGAGTCGGGTTGACCTGGATGGTGCCCGCGAGATAACTACGAGGCGTGGCCGGGCATTCTTAGCCCTTGCCGCAAGTCCTCGAGACGGGGTGACGGGGTCACATCGATCGTGAGTCTCTGCTCGTTTCCGCGCGCTCCTAATCCACTACGGTTTTGGATATTTGATCCGAGGGGCCTCTGGCCCGATAGCACTAACCATCACGTGGGCATAGTATGGGCGTTCTGCGTCGTACACATCAGCCGAAGCTTGTTTGACGTCAGTAAGGAGCGGCGCACGCCGAGTTGGACTGGTAACGCAACCGCGCTTGTATAAGGGGTTGCTAGGTCTGCTCTCGGTGGCCCCGTAACGTGCAGGAGTTCCCGGGGCGATGGCCCAAGACCCCTGGGGGCATAGGTTTAGTCCGGCGTGCTGACCTCTCTTATAAGCCTAGGTCGGGTTGCGGCGTGTTGCTTAGCCGAGGCCGGGCATGACCCAGAAAAGTGTGTCCGGCCAGAGTTAAGTGAGCATGGTGGGTAAGTTGGTGCACCCCTGCAGGGAAGAAACTTCTATCGATAGCCTGTCCTACGGTAACGGACACTCGGAGTTGTATCCCGATCGGTACAACTAGAACATGTGGTGAGAACTGGATAGTACGGCTCTGGGATTGCTTTCTCGCAGGGAGTCGAGAAAGGATCTCAGGTCGAGGTTGATGTTACTACTACTACTACTTTACATTATGTTCATCGGCTCTTCCCTGATGCTGCAAGACTGTCGAAGAATGTTGAAGATGCTAGTCTTCGATAGGACTAGGCTTTCCCCCTCTATTCTGGCATTTCTGCAGCCCAGTCCACATATACAGCCCCCTTTGAAAATGATGCATATGTAGTGTAGATCCTTGCTTGCTGAGTACTTCGGATGAGTACTCACATTTGCTTTATTTTCTTTTTCCTCATTTTCCATTTGATGCCACCAGACGACGGAGCCCCTGAGCCAGAAGCCCCAGCCGACGACCAGTACTACTACCCGCCTGGCGAGTACTACTACTACGAGGAGCCGTTCGACGACCAGGAGTAGGATCGGAGGGTCCAGGGCAGGAGGCCTACGCCTTTCGATCGTAGTATTTTATTTTACCCCGCCTCTGTGAAGGCCTAATTCTCTCTATGTAATATATCTGTACCCAGATATCTAATGCTTCCGCTGACGCTTGTATGCCATCGAGCTATGTATTCGAGCCCTCGAGGCCCTGGCTTGTAATATTAAGCTTGTATGACTTTATTTTATGTTTAGAGTTGTGTTGTGATATCTTCAAGTGAGTCCTTAGGCTTGATCGTGCGCATTTGCGTGTATGATTAGTGCACGATTAAGCCGGGGTCGTCACAGCCTTCAATTAGCTTGCTCTATGAACTGCCATCTTCACATCTTCTTGGACCTTATCGGTCCTCTTGACTTTAAGCCGCCAGGGGCATGACCCGGCCCCTCCTGGGCGGGTCATACCCATTAGTTATATCCCCAACAATATCCAAGCGGGAGTCATAAAATATACCAATGAGATCTTTGCTTGAAAGCATATCACATGGCTTAATATTATCTTATTGTATATTAATGAACTCCAAACACACAACCATCAAGGACATCACAACTAGCAACAAGAGATCATTCTTGGGATTCTTTGAGAAGGGAAACAAGTATCACAAGAACGAGTCAAGAAATTCATGCCATGATGCAACCTACACAAGGTTGAATGCAAGAAATGTATGCATGAAGTAGATACTTGTTACCGAGATAGCATTGGAATGATGTAGTAGATCAATAAAATGTCCAAGATTGGCTCTAATTTCCTCATAGTGCCACCACCCTCATGAATAAGCCAAGCGCCCAATGCTTCTCAAATGTACCTAAAACAATTTAAGTACAATATGGTCCCCAAACTTATTGGGTCCAAAGTAGTCAGCATAACTACAAAACATAGGGTAAAACCACTTAAATATGTGCATATTGATATGAATTTGAATTTCATGCACATCTTAGCTATTAAGAATTTGATGGATTTACCATATATATATATTGGATCAAATAAAGCAAACAACGCATGCGAATTTACACACAGTAAATACGCATGCATAAGCCTACCAAAATCCAGGGAGATACAAATTGGACAAATGAACACATAACCGTTAATACTTCCAATAACATCACTAGTCATTCATGTTTGTCCAAAATGACTCAAAGCGACAAATCAACATATGATAGCACACAAAGTTCAACATATGAACCAAGGAAAACCAAATGAGCATATAAGATATGCATTGCACACATACTCATGGGAATATCTCACTCAATTAGATATAGGACACTATTGTGACGATCCTAGCTTAATCGTGCACTAATCATACACGCAAATGCACACGATCAAGCCTAAGGACTCACTTGAAGATATCACAACACAACTCTAAAACATAAATAAATTCATACAAGCTTTATATTACAAGCCAGGGCCTCGAGGGCTCGAATACATAGCTCGATGGCATACAAGTGTCAGCGGAAGCATCAGATATCTGGGTACAGATATATTACAGAAATAGAGATAAGCCTCTAGAAAGGCGGGGTAAAATAAAACTCTACGATCAAAAGGCGTAGGCCTCTTGCCTAGGACCCTCCGAATCCTACTCCTGGTCGTCTGTCGGCTCCTCATAGTAGTACTCGCCTGGAGGGTAGAAGTAGTAGCCGTAGTCGTTGACAGGGGCAGCTAACTCAGGGGCTCTGTCATCTGGATGCGACAAGTGGATATGGGGAGAAAAAGAAAATAAAGCAAACGTGAGTACTCATCCGAAGTACTCAGCAAGCAAGGATCTACACTACATATGCAACATTTTCAAAGGGGGCTATATATGTGGACTGGGCTGCAGAAATGCCAGAATAGAGGGGGAAAGCCTAGTCCTATCGAAGACTAGCATCTTCATCAGTCTTGCAGCATAAGAAGAGTGCAGAAACATAATGTAAAGTAGTAGTAATGTTATCAACCTCGGCCAGAGATCCTTCCTCGACTCCCTGCGAGAAAGCAATCCCAGAGCCATACTATCCATTTCATCTCAAGTTCTAGTTGTACCGATCGGGATACAACTCCAAGTGTCCGTTACCGTAGGACAGGCTATCGGTAGATTGTTTCTTCCCTGCAGGGGTGCACCAACTTACCCACCACGCTCGCTTAACTCCGGCCAGACACACTTTACTGGGTCATGCCCGGCCTCGGCCAAACGATATGCCGCAACCCGACTGAATACTTAACAGAGAGGTCAGCACGCCGGACTAAACCTATGCCCCCAGGGGTCTTGGGCCATCGCCCCGGGAACTCCTGCACGTTGCAAACGCGGCCGAGAGCAGACCTAGCAACCCCTTAATACAAGCGCAGTTGCGTAACCAGTCCAACTCAGTCGCTGACGTCCATTAAGCTCCGGCTGAAGTATACGACGCAGAACGCCCATACTATGCCCACGTGATGGTTAGTGCTATCAGGCCAGAGGCCCCTCGGATCAAATATCCAAACCGTTTAGTGATTTAGGAGCGCGCGGTAACAAGCAGAGACTCACGAAAGATGTGACCCCGTCGCCCCATCTCGAGGACTTGCGGCAAGGGCTAAGAATGCCCGGCCACGCCTCGTAGTTAACTCGCGGGCACTTCTCAGGTCAACCCGACTCCACATCACTTCGCATTCATGCTCGCGCGGGTACCCCTCAGGGCCGACCCGTCTTTAGTATCATGGTTCAGTGTTCAGTCATAGTAACCAAAGTCTCCGTTTGTCTGACACCAAGGGGGAACCCTGAGGAATCACCCCCGATGGAATCCCACTCGATGCTATCATCAAGGTGAACGAAGGAGGAATCACCCTCGAGGTCAACACTTGAGGTGTTGCACGACGGCATCGGTATCAGGGGTGGTGTAGGAGGAATCACCCTCGCTTACCACGACCGATTAACTAACCTACAAGGTTATTATCAGAAGTGCTGACGAGGTATCACCCTCGGCACTTGATAGTAACCCAGTAGTGTTGAGCAATTTTAAGGGGGAAGTGATGTGCGGTGCAAGGGTCTGATCTTCGATCCCGTTGCTCGGGTCTTCTGAGAGTCCAGCGGGGCAGTCGGGACAAGTGGGTCTCTGATAGGGCTCTATCCATCCTATACTAAACAGTTTAGGATAGCAGGCAGGTATCAATAGTAGGCTACAATTAAACTGGCTATGCAACAGAAGTAGGATAATAGTAACAGCGGCAGATTCTAATGCAAGCATAAGAGAGAAGAGAGGGAGCGATATCGGAATGCTCAAAAGGGGGGTGCTTGCCTGTTTGCTCTGGGGCAAGTGGCTGGTCGTCGGGGACGTAGTCGTACTCCGGAGCGGCGTCTGCCTCAGGAGCTACGTCAATGTCGGGGTCTAATCGAGAGAAAAAAGGGGGAGGAAACAGGTAAACATAATGCAATCAAATGCAACACGGGGCATGCTATGCTACAATGCAGTGCAGAGTTGCCTAAAGATATGTCTAAGTCATTTTGGTTATTTTAGGATTAAAGTTGGATTTATTAACCGGTGGTTATGCACTATTCATCTATCGGAATCGGGTTTGGAGTTACGAGCTGTTCTACGTAGGGGGTTCCGACAAAGAAACAGATGACACAATCAGATTCGTCTCGTTGTTCTGAGCAAGTTTCATGTTTTAAGTTTTTCGATCTGAGCTACGGTTTAAAAGTTATGAATTTTCGAAGTTTAAATGATTTTCTGGAATTATTTTTATTTACAGAAAATGATATATATGACATCAGCATGAGGTAATGCTGACATCAGCAGGTCAACTGGTCGGCTGACCAGTCAAACCTGACATGTGGGTCCAGTGGGACCCACATGTCAGCCTCTGTTAAGACTAACAGTGGATTATTTAAATTAACAGAGTGATTAGAGGGGTAGGCCCCACATGTCAGTGAGACATTAGTCTAATTAATTAGTTTTTATTTATTTAAACATTTATTAGGTTAATTATCAGAGGGGGTCCCACATGTCAGTGGCTGGGCTGCCCAGTCAGCGCAGTTGACTGGGTCAACCCAGTCTACTGGGGCCCCCAGGGCCCACGGTCAGTGACCCAGGGCGGGGCCCATCGAGCCACGTCGGCGGCCGGCGCCGGAGCTGCTCCGGCGACCAAATCAACGGCGGCGCGTCGCCGGAGCTCGTCGGGATCGCGCTAGGGGGCACCATTTCGTGCACGGTCTGTTGCGTTCGAACGAGTGCTCGACGCCGCATCACGTGGTGAGGTCGGTTGGGCTCGGAGATGGACGGAACTGCGCCGGCGACGAGTGACAGCGGCGGTGGAGTTTTGGAGCTAGGGGTTGCAGTGATAGGAGGCACGAGGAGGCACGGGCTCGAGCTCGTCTGGCTCCTGGGAGCACCAGGAGCTCGATGCCGTGCTCGGACGAGCACGACAGGGCCCATGGCCACGGCGGCGAGGCGATTCACGGCGACGAACTCACGGCAACGGCGACGGGTAGCTATGGTGTGCGAGAGGTCAATGGGGAAGAGCAGGGAGCGGAGTAGCTCACCGTGTGGCACCTCGAAGGCCCGTGAAAGATTTGTAGCAGCAGAGACGGCGCCGGAGGCGAAGAAGACTGTCGGTGTTCGGAGACGTGGGCGAAGGAATTCCAGCGCGGTGCTGTCTCCCGGCTCCTGCTGTGACCACCAAAAGACGCGGAAGACGTAGTCGAAGGCGACGGACACGTCGGCGGGGTGGTGTGGTGACTGAGGCCACGACTACGATGGCGAACGGCGGCGAGCATGGTCGGCCTAGACAGATCTGAGGAGGAGGGAGGCGGGGCGAGCGAGAGAGGGAGAGGAGGAGTGGACGAGGAGACCAGGGGGAATGGATTGGGCTCATCCTTATCCCCTCGCTCATCGGTGGGGCGCCGCGGTGTCGGTCGCTCATCGACGCGCGCCGGCGCGGCCAAAGAGAAGGTGACAGCGCGAGGGAGAGAGAGAGAGTTGGGCCAGGTGGGCCGTGGTCGGGGCACTGTGCACTAAGGCCCGGTGCACAGTGCCTCGTCTTATTTTTCTGTTTCTATTTTCTTTATTTATTTTCTGTTTTGAATTAGTTAGGCCACTTGTGCACTTTTATAGAATATGAGACTTGGCCCATATATTGCAATGCAATATTATCTTTCACCAAAAATTGGTTTGGGCAGATTTGGAGTTTGTTTGAATTTGGAATGATTTTAAATGTATTAAATATTGTTGTTTTGGTGCTGTTTCATCTTGTTGGAGTCATTTAACTAATCCAAGTAGCATTAGATATAATTTTGTGAGTGCTCCTGGAATATTTGCTATTTAGTGAACATTTTCCCATAGTGTTTGAGCAAGTTGATTTTGCACTTTTGAATTTTAGTTGATTTTCAGAATGGAGTTTGAATTGTTTTGGTTAACCACTTTGTTTAAGCACTGCAAATGTTATGACTTGGCATTATTAGCAGTAGATCACAGTGACTAATTCACAGGGGTGTTACAAGTTCTCCTCCTCTAAAAGAAATTCTCGTCCCGAGAATTTAGGAGGTGGAAGGAAAGAGGTCGGGATATTCTTCCCGAAGATGATCCTCGCATTCCCAAGTGGCTTCATCTTCAGTGTGATTTGACCACTGCACTTTCAGGAACTTGGTCATCTTCTGACGAGTTCGACGTTCAGCTTCATCAAGGATGCGGATCGGATGCTCCTTATAAGATAAGTCATCTTGCAATTCAAGCATCTCGTGATCCACTGCGCGGTGCGGAGATTCCTTGAAACATTTACGAAGTTGCGACACGTGGAAAACATCATGGATATGAGAGAATTGTGGTGGCAACACCAATTTATATGCCACCTGTCCACGTCTGGCAACAATGCGAAAGGGACCAATATAGCGCGGAGCTAGCTTGCCCTTGATTCCGAATCGACGGGTGCCCTTCATAGGAGTGACACGCAGATAAACTTGATCACCCGGTTGATAAGTCAGACCCCATCGCTTGCGATCGTAATTGCTCTTCTGGCGGTCCTGAGCCACCTTGAGATTTTCTCGGACAATTCTGACTTGTTCTTCAGCATGTTGGATAATGTCAGGTCCCACGAGAGGTCGTTCCCCAGTTTCTGACCAATTCAGAGGGGTTCGACATTTACGTCCGTAAAGCACTTCGAAGGGGGCCATTTTCAAGCTGGCTTGATAACTGTTATTATAAGAGAATTCGGCAAACGGGAGAGATTCCTCCCACTTCTTACCGAACGATATAACACAAGACTGAAGCATATCTTCAAGCACTTGGTTAACTCGCTCGACTTGGCCTTGGGATTGGGGATGATAAGCTGAACTCCATGTAATGTGAGTTCCCATAGCTTCTTGGAAACTTTCCAAGAACTTGGACGTGAAAAGACCACCACGGTCCGAACTGATCTCCTTCGGAATACCGTGGAGTGAAACAATTCTGGAGATGTAAAGTTCTGCTAACTGACTAGCAGTGATAGTTCCTTGACAGGTGAAAATGAGCAACTTTGGAAAGCTGGTCGATGACGACAAGAATAGCATCGTGACCTCTCTGAGACTTGGGAAGACCAGTAATGAAATCCATTTGCACTTTATCCCACTTCCACAAAGGAATAGGGAGTGGTTGAAGAATTCCAGCAGGCTTCTGATGTTCTGCTTTCACACGACGACAAACATCATATTCAGCAACATAGCGAGCAATGTCCTGTTTCATTCTGGACCACCAGTACCTTTGACGAAGATCATGATACATCTTGGTACTACCCGGATGGATAGACAGTGGTGTATCATGAGCCTCCTTCATGACCTTGTCAGTCATAAGCTCAAAGCGAGGTACTACAATGCGGTCTCTGAAATATAATGTTCCATCTTCAGCAACTGAGAAATCCCGGTACTTATCAAGGTGAAGCTCTTTCTTCATCAAGTCAATTTCAGCATCTTTGGCTTGCGCTTCCTTAACAGCCTTCTGAAGGTCCGGCTGTACCACAAGGTTATTAAGAGAACCCTGGGGAACAATTCGCAGATTCAGCTGACTCAATTCTGCATAAAGACGAGGTTGAGCTCGCCTAACCACGAGGTTGTTGCAATATGACTTGCGGCTCAGGGCATCAGCCATCATGTTAGCCTTGCCCGGGGTATACGAAATACCACAGTCATAGTCCGTAATTGTTTCTAACCATCGTTGCTGACGGAGATTAAGATCCGGTTGAGTGAACAAGTATTTCATACTCTGATGATCGGTATAAATCTCACACCGATTACCCAGAAGGTAATGTCGCCATAACTTCAATGCATATATCACTGCAGCAAGTTCAAGATCATGCACTGGATAATTTTCTTCATGTGGACGCAATTGACGTGAAGCATACGCAATTACTCTTTGTTCTTGCATTAGGACACAGCCTAATCCCTGACGAGAGGCGTCGCAATATATGACAAAGTCCTTGCGAGAATCAGGAGGAGCAAGCACTGGAGCAGAAGTAAGCTTGTCCTTGAGGGTCTGGAAACTTTCCTGACACTTGTCTGTCCACTCAAACTTAACGCCTTTGTGGAGCAGATTAGTCAGGAGCTTGGCAATCTTGGAAAAGTTCTCGACGAATCGGCGGCAATAACTAGCAAGGCCGAGAAAACTTCGGACCTGCTTGGCATTCTTCGGAGGAGTCCAGTCAAGAACAGCCTGAACACACTCCGGGTTAATGGCGATACCGTCCTTGGAAATCACATGTCCAAGGTAGGTCACTTCAGAAAGCCAGAATTCACATTTAGAGTACTTGGCATACAACTGATGCTCTCGAAGCCTCTCCAGAACAAGGCAAAGATGTTCGACATGTTCTTCCTTATTCTTCGAATATACCAGAATATCATCCAGATATACCACGACGAACTTGTCGAGGTAATCCATGAATATATAATTCATCAGGCGGGAGAACGTAGCTGGAGCATTCGTCAGGCCAAATGACATGATGGTGTTTTCATAGGAGCCATAACGAGTAACGAATGCAGTCTTTGGAATATCCTCTTCGCGGACACGGATCTGGTGATAACCCAACCTCAGGTCGAGTTTAGAGAACACCGAAGATCCAGCAAGTTGATCATATAAGTCATTGATCCGGGGAAGCGGATATTTATTCTGAATGGTTGCCTGGTTGATAGGATGGTAATCTTGGACCAACCTATTCGTACCATCTTTCTTCTTGACAAAGAGATACGATGCTCCCCAGGCAGAGGAACTAGGACGGATGAAGCCCTTCTTAAGTGAATTATCGATTTCTTCCTTAAGTTCAAGAAGGTGGTGCGGAGGCATCTTGTAAGGGCGCTTCGCAATAGGAGTTGTGCCAGGCTTCAAGTCGATAACAAACTCGACAGCTCTAGCAGGGGGTATTCCTGGAAGTTCTTCCGGGAAAACATCCTGGAATTCACACACGACTGGAATGTTCTCGATCCCCTCAAGCGGAGAAGCGTTCAACACGTTCAAGGCATAAATCTGAGCCTCAGCATTCTGAGTGATATGAGCTCGGTAATTCACTAACTCATCTGATGGGTGAAGAAGGTGTACAACTTTACTGGCACAATTAATTGAGGCATAGTGAGCCTTCAACCAATCCATTCCCAATATGAGGTCAATGCTAGATGACTTGAGGAATATGGGAAATGCCTGAAACTTCAACCCTTCTATCTCAATAGTGACTTCGGGGCTGAATAGGGAAGCTTGGCACTGGCCCGCAGGAGTATTTACCGCTAACGGATGGTGCAATTTATCATATTTAATGCCATGCATGAATGCGAATTCTTCCGACATGAATGTATGTGATGCTCGTGAATCAAATAAAACCGAAGTTGGTACTGAATTAACAGGAAGTGTACCCTCACAGTAGCTGGTTGGTCTGGGTCTTCATTCATGTTGACATGGAAAGCCTGCCCACGACCATAAGAAGGTCTGGCATTGTTGTTACGCTGCTGAGGAATTCCTCGGCCATTACCACGGCCAGCAGGAGGAAGAGCTAGCTGATTCTGACTCTGTGAGCAGTCTCTGGCACGGTGACCTGGCTGGCCACACTTGAAGCAGAGTCCACTGTCAGGACGTGGAGCGGGAGCTCGAGGTGGTGGCACTCGAAGAGGCTGCCTTGGTGGTGGAGGAGGCAGACGAGGTGCAGCATATGATGGCCTGTACACTGGAGCTGCTGGACGGTACATGCTCTATGGAATCCATATGTGGCGCTTCTGGGAAGACGAGCCCGAAGATGAGCCCGCTTCATGAGTGCGTCCGGTCGCTTCCTTATGCTTTTTCAGACCAGTCTCGACCATAATAGCCTTATTCACCAAGGTGGCGAAGTCGGGATAATCTTGGACGAGCAGGGCTAACTGAATGTCATGGTGCAGCCCTTCACGAAACTTCTCTTGCCTTCGGGCATCAGTGGGGATGTCTTCTTCAGCAAAGCGAGACAAGTCAAGGAACTCTCGCTGATAAACTTCTACGGTCTTGTTGCCTTGAACAAGGTTGCGGAACTCAGCCTTCTTGCATGCTATAACTGCTTGAGGAATATAGCGGGCGCGAAAAGCAATCTTGAACTCCTCCCATGTGACAACAGTTCCAGGAGGTAGGGTCTGTCGGTGAGTGGCCCACCATTGCGCTGTGGGACCCTTCAAAAAGTATGTCGCAAAGGTGACATAGCTGACAGGGAGAACATCAGCTGACTCCATCACATAAAAGATGTCACGCAGCCAATCATCGGCATCCAGCGGATTAACAGTGTTGCGGAATATCGATGGGTTGAGTCGGACAAACTCTGGCAGTGTGATTGAGGCTGGCTGATGGTTGGCATTGGGACGGGGGAATTGTTCCATAATCCCCGTCATGAACTGACGGTTGAGTTCAAACTGTTGCATCATAGCTGCCATATAATCAAGCGGTGGCGGCGGTGGTGGATTGTTATCAGCCATCCTGCTAAATCAACGGGGGTAATTTAGCAGAAGCCACGATGAGTGTTTAGAAACAAGCATGATTAAAGTTGGATTTATTAACCGTTGGTTATGCACTATTCATCTATCAGAATCGGGTTCGGAGTTACGAGCTGTCCTACGTATGGGGTTCCGACAAAGAAACAGATGACACGATCAGATTCGTCTCGTCGTTCTGAGCAAGTTTCATGTTTTAAGTTTTTCGATCTGAGCTACGGTTTAAAAGTTATGAATTTTCGAAGTTTAAATGATTTTCTGGAATTATTTTTATTTACAGAAAATGATATATATGACGTCAGCATGAGGTAATGCTGACATCAGCAGATCAACTGGTCGGCTGACCAGTCAAACCTAACATGTGGGTCCAGTGGGACCCACATGTCAGCCTCTGTTAAGACTAACAGTGGATTATTTAAATTAACAGAGTGATTAGAGGGGTGGGCCCCACATGTCAGTGAGACATTAGTCTAATTAATTAGTTTTTATTTATTTAAACGTTTATTAGGTTAATTATCAGAGGGGGTCCCACATGTCAGTGGCTGGGCTGCCCAGTCAGCGCAGTTGACTAGGTCAACCCAGTCTACTGGGGCCCCCAGGGCCCACAGTCAGTGACCGAGGGCGGGGCCCACCGAGCCACGTCGGCGGCCGGCGCCGGAGCTCGTCGGGATCGCGCTAGGGGGCACCATTTCTTGCGCGGTCTGTTGCGTTCGAACGAGTGCTCGACGCCGCATCACGTGGTGAGGTCGGTTGGGCTTGGCGATGGACGGAACTACGCCGGCGACGAGTGACGGCGGCGGTGGAGTTCGGGAGCTAGGGTTGCAGCGATAGGAAGCATGGGCTCGAGCTCGTCGGGCTCCTGGGAGCACCAGGAGCTTGATGCCGTGCTCGGACGAGCACGACAGGGCCCATGGCCAAGGCGGCGAGGCGATTCGCGGCGACGAACTCACGGCAACGGCGACGGGCAGCTACGGTGCGTGAGAGGTCAATGGGGAAGAGCAGGGAGCGGAGTAGCTCACCGTGCGGCACGCCTAAGGCCCGTGAAAGATTTGTAGCAGCAGAGACGGCGCCGGAGGCGAAGAAGACCGTCGGCGTTCGGAGACAGGGGCGAAGGAATTCCGGCGCGTTGCTGTCTCCCGGCTCCCGCTGTGACCACCAGAAGACACGGAAGACGTAGTCGAAGGCGACAGACACGTCGGCGGGGTGGTGTGGTGACTGACGCCGTGGCTACGACGGTGAACGGCGGCGAGCGCGGTCGGCCTCGACGGATCTGAGGAGGGGGGAGGCGGGGCGAGCGAGAGAGGGAGAGGAGGAGTGGACGAGGAGACTAGGGGGAATGGATTGGTCTCATCCTTATCCCCTCGCCCGTCGGTGGGGCGCCGCGGTGTCGGTCGCTCAGCGACGCGCACCGGCGCGGCCAGAGAGAAGGTGACAACGCGAGGGAGAGAGAGAGTTGGGCCAGGTGGGCCGCGGTCGGGGCACTGTGCACTAAGGCCCGGTGCACAGTGCCTCGTCTTATTTTTCTGTTTCTATTTTCTTTATTTATTTTCTGTTTTGAATTAGTTAGGCCACTTGTGCACTTTTATAGAATATGAGATTTGGCCCATATATTGCAATGCAATATTATCTTTCACCAAAAATTGGTTTGGGCAGATTTGGAGTTTGTTTGAATTTGGAATGATTTTAAATGTATTAAATATTGCTGTTTTGGTGTTGTTTCATCTTGTTGGAGTCATTTAACTAATCCAAGTAGCATTAGTTATAATTTTGTGAGTGCTTCTGGAATATTTGCTATTTAGTGAACATTTTCCCATAGTGTTTGAGCAAGTTGATTTTGCACTTTTGAATTTGAGTTGATTTTCATAATGGAGTTTGAATTGTTTTGGTTAACCACTATGTTTAAGCACTGCAAATGTTATGACTTGGCATTATTAGCAGTAGATCACAGTGACTAATACACAGGGGTGTTACAACTATAAACAATGAGATAACAAACTACCATAACTCCATACAAACCAATAAGATGAACTCGAACAAAATGGTGTTTTGAGTTATCATTCGGTGTAGAAACCAAATAAGTACAAGATCATCTATACTAACACAAGCATAACATGAGAGTTTAGAAATAAACACAATGCTTGGATAGCATATTATTAACATTCCAATTAGATAGATCATCATGCAAAGCAACAATTGGAATGGCTTTAATCAAACGATTTTCCAAATACGATTTTTAAGATAACCATGGGCAAAACCGCACAAGAATGCCATATGTAAACAAGGCATTGCATGCCACATAGATAGAAGATAATCTCAAATATAAATGCTAAGTAGCATTCCTCATATATTATCAACAAGAGGCAAGTGAAATCCAACCAAAGATAATTAATGAATGAGAATTTGAATTTCAAATGAGCTTAACATACCACATGGTAACTAGATAATATTGTACTTAACAATACTAGGTGGTATCCCACATATATACACATTTAAGGTTTGTGATATGCATAAACATAACACTCCCCCATAATGTGATGATCCATTAATATCTCACAAGAGCCAAATAAGATTCAACTAATGAAGCAATAAAGGCTCGGAACCACACACACAAATATATGAAGTGCATTGCAATGTACACATGCTAGATAACTAAAATCAAGCATAATAGGAGGCACAACATATACAAACACAGGCTAGGTACAAAACCTAAACATGAGAGGGATTGGTAACTTTCAATGTAGACAATATAAATACAAGTTACCGCCATGAGGAGCATTGGAATGGCAAATAAGATGATAATCCACTTGACTTGGCTTGAACCATAATACATGGTGAAAAACATTTTTCTACATGAACTAGCCAAGTCTCCAATGTCCTCCACACACCTATTGATCAAGTTTGAGCTTGATGGTCCCCAACCAAGTTGGGTCCTAAGAAGTTAGTCACAATAGGTTTGGCAACCCAAATGGTCTTGTCAACTTTCAAACCACTTTGGGCACCAACAAACTTGGCAAACAAATTGCCAACATTATCCTTTCTAAGTGAATAATGATCATTGACAATTGGAGGCTTAGAGACATTATCGTTGGGACATGATGAAGATATGTGTCCCTTCTCACGGCAAATATAGCAACACGTGCTCCCCTTTCTCTTCTTCTTTACCTTCTCAACTTGGAGAACATTATCATGGTTAGGCATGGGAAGAGGCCTTTCATTATCTTGAGATTGAACTTGAGGCCACTTCCCTTGATGCTTCACACTTGAAGCCTTCTTCTTCAATGGACAAGATCTCACATGGTGTCCAACATTCTTGCACTTGAAGCAAATAATGTTGGCCAAATTCTTGACTTGATCTTGTCCCTTTTTCTTGTTCTTGGACTTCTTCTTGTTGGAGATGAAATCAAGTCCTATTTTGTCTTGAGGGTCCTTTTGCACACTCAAGATATTATCACAATATTTTTCCAAGTCTTTCTTCAAACTAGTGACTTGGGCCTTGAGCTCTTTATTTTCCTCTACATGGTTAGTATTAACAAAAGAACTAGACGAAGTAGAAACTTCATTGTTAGAGCAACAAGGCATGGTGAGCAATTCATCACAAGATGTACCAATATCATGTAGAGAGGAATTGCAAGGACTAGCACATGGCAATAAGGCATTTCGAATAGAAGATGTGCTAATATCCACATGAGACTCACATGATTTTACCTTGGTGACCATAGCCTCATGAGCTAACTTTAACCCATCATGAGAGATTAGAAGATCCTCATGAGTGCCTAAGAGCTTTTTATGACTTTCTTCCAATTTCCCATAATTGCTAGTTAGCAAATCAAGTTGAGTCCTCAGCTCAACATTTTCTTTTAATATCGATGCTTCACACAAGATAGAGTTAGTAGCACAAGCATCATTATCAATATGAGAGGAGCATGTAGAAGCTAGAGACTCCGCATGAGTAGCTTGAAGTTCCTCATGAGACTTAGAGAGTTTGGTGAGCTCTCCTTTGACCTTCTTGTAGTCAAGGTCAAGGTGCTCAAAATCCTCTTTAAGTTTACAATGAGTAACTTCAATCTCTTCTTTTAAAGACCTCAAATCACTAAGACATTGATGAGCCATAGCAAGTTCATGTTCAAGTTGTTCACTTTTTGCTTGCTCATAAAGAAATAAGTCATTACGTTTTTTAAAGCTCATAAAGAACATCTTGGAACCTTTTATAAGTGTTATTTTTAGCTCTACGAAGAGTTTTCCCAATCTCATAGAGATTTTGAGTCAAGACTTCATCATCTTCCTCATTACAACTATCATCATTATCACTAAGAGAAGATGATACCTCGTCATTACCTCTTGCCATGAGGCACATGTGAACAAAAGGGGTTGATGATGATTCTTTTGGAGAAGAGGGTTCTTCATCAATCAAGTGTGCCTCATTTTTCTTGATTTCCTCTACATGGTTAGTCATAGAACAACTAGAGGAAACCAAAGTATTTCGATCATGGCAACACGGGAGAGCAAGCATATCATCACAAACATTTGTCATGGAATTCTTAGGTGATATGCATGGACTATCCACACAATAATTTATACTATTTATGGTGCTAGATATGCTCAAGTCCATAGAGGATACATCACTAGCATCTACACAAGCAAGATCATCAATAATGATCTTAACACCATCATCACAAGATATTTCTTCACTCACCATGTCATTATCTTGTGGTATGCCACATGTTGGTGAAGTGGAAGATGTTGAAGTGTGCAAGTAATCGGGGGTGGAAGCAATAGAGAGCTCTTCATGATTTAAAAATGTGGAGAACTCCTCCATTAACTCCCCGAAAAGAATATGGTCTTCATCAAGATTGGACCCACCATATATATCTTCAAGTTTGGTCCAAGCCTCATGAGCCGACTTGCAAGTCGAGATTTCCTTAAACACTTCAATGGTTATAGTTTGATGAATGGCAAGAGAAGTATCACAATCAAGATACATATCCTCAAACGATGGAGAAGGACCATCCTTTGCAATAGAAATTCCTATAAGAACAATTCGCCAAGCATTTGGACCCATGGCCCGAAAGCGACAAAGCATGCGAATTCTCCACTGGTGGTAATTTGTGCCATCAAAAACAAAGGTGTCGTCATGCACTAATCCTTTAGTCGACATCGTTACTCTCTAGGCGGTTAAGCCCTAAAGAGAGACCAAGGCTCTGATACCAATTGAAAGGACCACGATGTCGCCTAGAGGGGGGGTGAATAGGTGTTTTAAAATCTTTTACGGATTTGGCTATATCCTAATGCGGAAATAAACTAAGCGGATACTTTTCAAGCACAAATCCTAAATATACTAAGCTCACTAAGTGCACCAACAACTTAGGATAAACAAGATGAGAACAATGAGGATATGAGTAAGCACAAGTAAGTTACACAAACTTACTCAATGTATATCACAAGATATGGAAATGAATAATACACACAACCACAAGTAAGCAATACAAGCTTACACAAATTGTATCACAATATATGGAATTGAATGATACAAGCAAACTCAAGTAAGCACTACAAGCTTACACAAGTTATGTCACAAGATATGGAAATGAATGTTACAAGCTAGCGATTCACACTAAGCACAAGATATATCAATAGTAGCAAGTATGAATTGCGGGCTATAAAGTGTTGGCCTAAATAATCTCTATGATATGGTAACCAACACAATATAATGAGGACAACAAGATATAGTGAATACAAGGTCAAGAGACCAAAGTAAACCACAAGTAAGGAGTTAGGGTTAGGGATAACCAAAGTCACGGAGACAAGGATGTATCCCGATGTTCACTTCCTTGGAGGGAAGCTAGTCACCGTTGGAGGGATGGGTGTTACCACGAAGGCACACCAACACCACGAAGGCTCACCCTATTCTCCTTGAGATATCACCACGAAGGGGATTCCCAACCACTAGTGGTAGACCTTGAGGCGGCCTCCAAAGCTTCACAAACTTTCCGGGGGACAAATCACAAGTTGATTCCTCACCGGAGCACTCCTACCGCCTAGGATTCTCCAACCTCCAAGAGTAACAAGATCAAAGGGAAAATGCTCAAGACTTGCTCAAATCACGAATTCCTTTGGTACAGAGAGGGAGAGGGAGTGGATCTATCACTTTGTGACGACCCCGGCTTAATCATGCACTAATCATACACGTAAATGCACACGATCAAGCCTAAGGACTCACTTGAAGATATCACAACACAACTCTAAAACATAAATAAATTCATACAAGCTTTATATTACAAGCCAGGGCCTCGAGGGCTCGAATACATAGCTCGACAGCATACAAGTGTCAGCGGAAGCATCAGATATCTGAGTACAGATATATTACAGAAATGAAGATAAGCCTTTAGAAGGCGGGGCAAAATAAAATACTACGATCGAAAGGCGTAGGCCTCCTGCCCTGGACCCTCCGATCCTACTCCTGGTCGTCGGCCGGCTCCTCGTAGTAGTAGTAGTACTCTCCGGGCTGGTAGTAGTAGTGGTCGTCAACGGGGGCGTCTGGCTCAGGGGCTCCGACATCTGGTGGCATCAAAAGGGATATGGGGGAAAAAGAAAGTAAAGCAAACGTGAGTACTCATCCGAAGTACTCAGCAAGCAAGGATCTATACTACATATGCAACGTTTTCAAAAGAGGCTGTATATGTGGACTGGGCTACAGAAATGCCAGAATAGAGGGGGAGAGCCTAGTCCTATCGAAGACTAGCATCTTCAGGCATCTTCATCAGTCTTGCAGCATTAGAAGAGTGCAGAGTAACATAATGTAAAGTAGTTGTAGTATCATCAACCTCGGCCAGAGATCATTTCTCGACTCCCTGCGAGAAAGCAATCCCAGAGCCGTACTATCCTGTTCTCATCTCAAGTCATCAGTTCTAGTTGTACCGATCGGGATACAACTCCGAGTGTCCGTTACCGTAGGACAGGCTATCGATAGATTAGTTCTTCCCTACAGGGGTGCACCAACTTACCCACCATGCTCGCTTAACTCCGGCCGGACACACTTTACTGGGTCATGCCCGGCCTCGGCTAAGCAACACGCCGCAACCCGACCTAGGCTCTAAAGAGAGGTCAGCACGCCGGACTAACCTATGCCCCCAGGGGTCTTGGGCCTTCGCCCTGGGAACCCTGCATGTTGCGAGGACGTTTCGGAAGTAGACCTAGCAACCCCTTAATACAAGCGCGGTTGCATAACCAGTCCAATCCAAAGCGGGCCGCTCCTCGCTGACGTCAATAGAGCTTCGGCTGATGTATACGACACAGAACGCCCATACTATGCCCACGTGATGGTTAGTGCTATCAGGCCAGAGGCCCCTCGGATCAAATATCCAAACCGTTTAGTGGATTAGGAGCGCGCGGAAATGAGCAGAGACTCATGATCGATGTGACCCCATCGCCCCGTCTCGAGGACTTGCGGCAAGGGCTAGGAATGCCCGGCCACGCCTCGTAATTATCTCGCGGGCACCATCCAGGTCAACCCGACTCCACATCACTTCGCAAAATGCTCGCGCGGGTACCCCTCGGGGCCGACCCGTCTTTAGTAACATGGTACAGTGTAAGTCTCAGCATCAATAGTAACCGTGTGTCCAACATCAAGGGGAACCCTGAGGAATCACCCTCGATAGAATTCCCTCTAATGTTACCGTCAAGGTGAATGAAGGTGGAATCACCCTCGAGGTTCACACTTGAAGCGTTGCACGACGTCGTCGTTATCGGGGGTGGTGTAGGAGGAATCACCCTCGCTTACCACGACCGATTAACTAACCTACAAGGTTATCATCAGAAGTGCTGACGAGGTATCACCCTCGGCACTCGATAGTAACCCAGTAGTGTCGGCAACTAAGGGGAAGTGATGTGCAGTGTCGGGGCCTGGTCTTCAATCCCGTTGATCGGGTCTTCTGATACTCCAGCGGGGCAGTCGGGATATAATGGGGGGTCTCTGTCGGGTCTCTACCCAGCCTATACTAAGCAGTTTAGGATAAGCAGAAAGGTAACAAGGCAGGTTACAATAAACAGGCTATGCAGCAGATATAGGATAATAGTAGCAGTAGCAGTTCTAATGCAAGCATAAGAGAGAAAGAGAATAGGCGATATAGGCATGTTCAAAATGGGGGTGCTTGACTGTTTGCTCTGTGGCAAGGGCAAGGTCTTTTGTGGTGTCGTCGGGGACGTAGTCGTACTCCGGAGTTGCGTCTGCCTCGGAAGCTACGTCAATGTCGGGGTCTACCGAGAGAGAAGAGGGGGAAGAAACAGGTAAACATAATGCAATCAGATGCAACACATTGCGTGCTATGCTATGATGCAGTGCAGGGTTGCCTAAATATGTATCTAAGTCATTTTAGTTATTTTAGGATTAACCTGGGATTTATTAACCGTTGTGTGTGCACTATTCATCTACCGGATTCAGGCCTGGAGTTACGAGTTCTCCTACGTAGGAGGTTCCGATATGGAAACAGACAACACGATCAAATTCGTCTCGTCGTTCTGAGCAACTTTCATGTTTTAAGTTTTCCGATCTGAGCTACGGTTTATTTTCTACGGTTTTACAAAGATTTTAGCATTTTCTGGATTTATTTGAATTTAACAGAAATACTAAATTAGGGATATGACGTCAGCATGACATCACTATGGCGTCAGCAGCCAGCAGATCAGTTGATTGGTCAATTCTGGCAGGTGGGACCAGGTTGTCAGTGACACAGAGGCTAAGTAAAATAATTAGGCTAATTAAACTAGCGGTGGGGCCACTGTGTCGGTGTGTTTAGCAGTAGATTAGCACTAATTAAACCAACTGACATGCGGGACCCTCCTAACAGAGTCAACTATGCCCAGTCAGCGAGTTGACCACGATCAACGCGGTCAAACGTGGCAAGGGGCCCACTGGCAGTGACCTAGGTGCGCCCCAGGTTACGCCACGCTGGCGGCCGGCGCCGGAATTGCTCCGGCGAGCCCGGTGCACGGCGGAGAGCTCCGGCGAGCGTCGAAAAACGGCCACAGGGCCTCATTTCGCGCGCGCTAGCTCGTTCGATTGAGGGGAGTGAGCCGCATCCACTCCGGGCGGTTTCACGAGCGGGGGCGGCCTATGGCGTCGCCGGCGATTAGGTTAGTGGGTGCAGGAGCTCGGGCGATCTCGGGCTAGCAGTTGCAGCGTGCTAGCGCACGAACTAAGTGGCCAGGTAGGCCTAACGCCACGCGGCGAGGATGTTGGACAACACCGTGTGACCAAAAGGTCACCGGAGACGTGCCAGCGATGGGCTCGCACGGTGACGAACTCGGTTGCGAGGGGAACGGCATCTACGCATGCGAAAACAGCAGGGAAGCAGGGGGGAGAGCAGCGAGGCTCACTGAGCAGGCTCACGGAGGCCCGGCGAGGGGCTTAGGAGCGCAGAGCGGCGCCGGAATCGCCGGTGGTCGCCGGTGGCAGTAGCGGAAGGGGACGGCCTGATTTGCGTGATGCAGAGCTTCCCGTCTCCTCCTGAAAGCACCGGACGGTGTGGTCGAGCACGGCAAAGACGACGGTCATGGTGGTGCTGCTAGGGGATGGCGGCGGGAGCGTACTGGAGATAGAGAGAAGGGGCGAGCGCGCGCGAGAAAGAAGGGGGAGGAGTGGCGGAGGCATCCAGGGGGGTGGCCTGAGGTCGCCCTTATCCCCAGCTACCTGCCCCCGTTGCCATGGCGAATGATGGCCGGCGCGGCGCTCTCAGCCACAGGCGAGGCGACACGGGTAAGGAAGATGGACTGGGCCTTTGTGGCCTGTTGGGCCAAGTGCACAGGTAAGTGCACAGTGCCCCTTCCTTTTATTTATTTCGGTTAAATAGATTAGCTTCTGTTTTGTAATTGTTTAGCCTCTATTATAGTTTTGTAAAATATGTGACTTAGGTCAATAATTGCAGTGCAATATCCACCAATGCCAGAAAATGGTTTGGAGCCAAAATGATATCATTTGATTTTTGGTTTAAATGAAATGGATTAAGTATTGATGTTTTGTTGATGTTTTAGGAAGTTAGAGTCAAATAACTAATGCAATAAATATGGATCTTACTTTTATAATTGCCTTGTGAATATTTGCAACATTTTGAACATTTTAGTTCCTAGATTTGAACAACTTTTATTTTCACTTTAAGTTTGAAAGTCCATTTGAATTGGAATTGGAAATGAGATATGATGCAAATGTTGATTAGGCACTGCTAAACATAGTGACTTGGCATGATAAGGAGGTGATCACTGTAGTGTGATGCTGGGGGTGTTACACACTTGATTGGAAAATCTCTCAAGAACTCTCACGAATCTCTCCGGGATCTAAGATTTGGTGTAGGAGAAGTGAGAGGGAGCCACTAGGTGTTCTTGGGATATTTTGAATGGAGTGGTCAGCCCTCTACCGGATTGGTAGAGGGGTATATATAGCAAGCCAAGAAATCTAGCCGTTTTAGTGTAAGTGGCTGAGATGGGCCGGAGATCCGGACAAGGGCCGGACATCCGGCGGCTGAAGAAAAACCACACAAAGTACACAGACGTAGTAGAAAAACAGGGGGCCCGGATGTCCGGGGAAGGCCCGGACATCCGGCCAACTTTCAGGCCCCGGACATCTGGCCAAGGGCCGGACATCCGATGGACACAACCAGCAAATCAACACAGCTTCTGGACATCTACGGCCGGATATCCGGGAGGAGGGCGACCCGGCAGCCCGGACATCCGGCCAAGTCCCGGATGTCCAGCCAATAGAAAAACAGCAGGAACCCCAAAACTGAAACATGCATAACTTTCACATCCGGACTCCGATTTTGATGATCTTGGGCTCGTTTTGAAGCTATGGAAAAAGCCCAGATCCTCACATAGTGAACCACCCAAGATCAACGAAAATGGAGGATGCAAATTATGCAAAGGTTTTATCATGTATTTGGGAACCTATTTGGCTTTGGATTTTCTTTGGTAGATGTATAGGCATTTTGTATTTGTATTGGATAGGAGTGAAATATGCCTATGTTGGAATATGATGTGAGGAAGTAGAAATAGAAGATGTTGACTTGAGCAAATCTATCACTAACCCCTTTGATCCCCTCTTAATAGTGCGGGATCCCTATAACTCAAGAATCATAAAAGAGCTACACTACATAGCTATCGAGAAAATATACTTGAGTGTATATGTTTCTTCGGTGGTCATCACTCCACAACACTAACGCCAAAGGAACTAATACCTTTGACTTGAGCCTTTCACTTGAGCTTGATGTTGATGTTTCTTCTTGGATCAAGTTGAAGGCAAGACATTGGTGAAGTCTTCAAGTAGCTCCCCCATACATAATGTGGGAAGCTTTGCTTTGTATTCATCTTCACTTGTCCATCATGTGATCATCCACAAGCTTCAAGCATGTAATCCTTCGGGATGGTTATCTTGAACTTGCCCTTGTCAGCCATGATCATGAACACTTGATGTCATCCTTTCATGGACACTTGGAATCTTTCTCTCGATGCGAGTCCATGAGAATAACCTAACCCTCATAAACATAAACAAGACATAGTATGGGTTAGTACACAAAGTGCAATTGACAATTTCTTACCATACCACAAGATCATGTGCGGTACATTATTTGCACTTCAATCTTCGAGCTTCATCTTGGTCAACCGATATCTCTACTCCATCTTTAATCTTGACGTATTGAAGGACATATTGAATTCTTCACTATGCTTCATTTCTTCAAGACATGATTACCAATATCTCAATTATCATATGACCATATAGAGTTTATCCATGAATACAATATTGGTCATCATTTGTTCTTCTTCATGCTCCATCACAAACTCTTGAGAGGCACAACGAATTCTTCACATGAATTACTTGCTTCAAGACATAATCATCCATGACTCAACATATGAGCTCATCATGATCCTATCTTCAAGTCATATGTAAAATTCTTCTCTTTAATCATTCTCTCGAGATCATGATCCATTATGGCTCAAACCATAGCTCTAAGCATGTAATCCTTTAGATACTCCAATGAACTCCATTTTCATCATCTCAATGTAATTGTTGCTTCAAAGGAGTTGTCTTCCAATATTCTTCAATCATTTTCTAATGGGACTAACCTTCAAATGTATATCTCAATGTAAACATTAGTCCATAAGGATTGTCATTTAATTACCAAAACCACACATGGCGACTACATGTACTTTCAGCTACCTCGTTGGCCTTGCCAGCACAGGTCATCTCCTCCAGACTTGCAGCTTCGCCATTGAAGGGTTGCAGCCCTCATGCTCGCAGCACCATGATGGTGTGGGGATGGAGCTCATCCATGGCTGCTGGGAGAGGAAGCGGGAGGTAGGTGACGAGGAGTGTGGATGGGGCCAGACCATGGATTCAGCGCGCACGAGTGCTTCGCCTCTGAGGTCGTGAGAGGAGGGGAGAGAACAAAGAGATAAGGGAGATGGAGAAGGAAGAAAAGGAAGAAATGAGTGGTTGACTCGTGAAGGGATAAAATGCAAAGCGGTGAATAGATAAGAATTGTGTGGTCTGGAGTGGACATCTAGCTGTAGTCAAGTAAAAACGGGTGGTTGGATCTCGCCCAATCCAGCGGTGCGCGGGCGACCGGCCAAAGATTCGGACGGCGTCCCGGCTGCAAACATTTACCAAAAATATATAGCTACATGAGAACTAAAAAGATATCAACATGCTGAAGCAAAGACCCTGCAAAATGGGAGATGTATATATGAAAAAAGAAGACTTTATACTGAAAGATGAGCAACATCAATTATTTAAATAACATTATAACTGAGCACTTTTCCTGCCCTCTCAGGCCATCAGCGTTAGCAGCCGTCAGATCATCACTTTTAGATCTTTCTGGCCGTTAGATTAGCTCTTAATCTCACATACAGTCTCTTCGTTCCGCATTAACAACCTAACTGTGCCGGGCCGCTGCTCTGGCGACAATTTTGAGCGTCCGACAATAAATTGGGCTGGGCCGCCACGCTCCTTTAGGTCTGGGCATTGCGGGCTTGCAGGTTGCAGCGCAGCCATCCCCGCTGCTTTCCTTCCCTCTGCTCAGCCATCGCCGCCGCCGCTGCTCTCCTCCGCCCACCACCACGTACTGTAAAAAAGCCAGAGACTCCAACCATTGTTATTTCCTCTCCCAGTCCTATGATCAGAGACGAAGTTGGAGCGGGCGACGGATCCTCCTGGGCAAGGAGGTGCCGCTGACCGCCAGGGCGCGCCGGCCGGGATTCTGGCTTAACTTTTGTTTGCCGTTTTCCTCTGCCATGGGTGAGAGGAGATCCTCGAGGCGACCCTCCCCGGTAGCCGCTGCGATGGCTCTCCCTACACGAAGACGATATTCCTCTCATGCCTTCCATCGGCTGGGAGCCTGGGACAATGGGGCATCTACTGATGCCGGATGCAACACCTCGATAGCAGCAAGTGTTCTGGTTGCCATTTTCACCTATGAGTTGAGACCAAGGGCGTTGCACTCTCCTAGCAAAACTGCCCAACTGCATTTTGGAGAATGGCCACAATGCCTCCACGGACTTTTTTTTATGGTGGCCAGCTCGCCCTATGGTGTTCAGGGTGGTGCTCGAGGACATCTGCCTGATTGCTGTCATTAGCTATGAGCAGATTTCTTTCTTGCATCTATGAACTATGATCAGGTGTTTTGATGCAATTTTTTAAATGCCTTCTGTTCTTTATTCCCTGAATCATGGTCCCATCTTTCATTAAAAGCTTTATATAATCATTTGTTGGTTTCTTCTGGGACATGGAGAGACTCTAAAAATATAAAAGCCTGCCATCAAGGTTATATTTCATGTTTGTTAAAATCATCTTTGTTGCAAAATGTATTTCTATTCTAGATAATTACTAAAAAAAATCTCTACGATCTAGTTACCTATAGTGACCATGAAACAAAAACGTTTTCATGAAACAAGTACCCATCCATATATTAGAGAGGATGGAAAGGCCTCCATAACAACTTTGATATTACAGTGATACTAAAGTGATCTGAACTTGTGGCTCGATTTTCCGCCAGCGGCATCCGGGCACTCATTTCATGATACATCTTCATGTTCCTTCTGATGTATTCTTTTCAGAGGAAGAGTTATGCTTAAGAGAGAATTGGTCTACCAAAGTTTGGTACACAAATTATTAAATTAGAAATAAGACAACCGATGGAACCGGTATGTTAGTTTCAGAGCCTTTTGATGTTACATGTTTATCCTCTGTCCCTGACTCTCTCTGCATCTGCATGTACCTTATTTGCTTTGTCTACATTAACTAATAGTTTGTATTAATTATTATTATTTGTACGAGTACATAACAACTCATGAATGGAAGTTCTGAAGAAGTATAATATGGGTGATATCGGAGACAACACTCGAAGAAATCTGTGATGTCCCCGACTCAATCGTACACTAATCATACACACAAACGTGTACGATCAAGCACAGGGACTCATGGGAAGATATCACAACACAACTCTAACACAATTTAAACGGAGGTCCACAATATTACAGACCAGGGATCCGAAGATCCGAATACATAAGTCAGTCATACAAATATTATCTGAGTACAGACATAGTTAGACAAGTTTTGCCTTAAGAAGGCTAGCACAAACAGCGACACTAGATCAAAAGGTGTTGGCCACCTGCCTGGGAGCCTCCGATCCTACTCCTGGTCAGCTGGCTCGATCCAGTAGTAAGTGCCCTCTGGACCCTCCTGGTAGTAAGCTCCGGTGGTGGCATCTGGCTCCTGGACTCCATCGTCTGATGTATCATCAAGGTGGGGTATATGGGGAAAAGAGAAAGTAAAGCAACCGTGAGTACTCATCCGAAGTACTCAGCAAGTAAGGATCTATACTACATATGCAACATTATCAATGGAGAAACGTTGTATAAGTGGACTGGGCTGCAGAATGCCAGAATAGAGAGAAGGCCTAGTCCTATCGAAGACTAGCATCTTCAAACATCTTCACAAGGCCATCATCTTGCAGTAGTAGAAGAGAGTAGAATAGCATTTTATTTAGCAAACATGTTGAAGTACAGCTTAAAGATCCTTCCTCGACTCCCAAGCGAGAAAGCGATCCCGAAGCTTCAATTAAGTAACAAGTATCCAGTTCAAGTAGTAGATCGGGATACACAAACTGAGCGTCCTTTACCGTAGGACCGGCTATCGATAGATTATTCATCCCTGCAGGGGCGCACTACTGTTACCCAACACGCTCGATCACCTCTGGCCGGACACACTTGCTGGGTAATGCACGGCCTCGGAAGATCAACACGAAGCAGCGCCCTACCTAGGCTCAGCAGAGAGGTCAGCACGCCGGACTAACCTATGCACCCAGGGGTCTTGGGCCATCGCCCTGGGTACCCTGCGCATTGCGAGACTGGCCGGGGTGAAGGCGCGACACTGAACTCATCAGTGAAGTATCCAGCCCAATCCCGACAATCAGCTCGCACGGTGAACCGTGACGTCTGAAGAGCTTTCGGGAGAAACGTACGACGTAGAGGGCCCCATAAACCATAATCCCGCATGGTGGTAGTGCGTATAGGGCACGTCGACCCACTCAGATCAAACACCCAAATCCAATAGGCTCATTTAGTAACACGCGGAGACGATCAGAGTTACTGAAGCTCCGCCATAATATCACACTCGAGTGCCCTTCCGGCACACCCGACATCATAGATCCCCTGTGGGTACCCATCAGGGTCGACCCGCCTGTAACAAAGGTCAAAGTAACCGTGTGGTCATAACATCAAGGGGAAAACCCCGAGGAATCACCCTCGGCGGATTCCACTCGATGAAAATATCAGGGTGAACGTATGAGGCATCACCCTCGAGGTTCACACTGAGGGGTTGCACGACAGAGTCGTATCGGAAGTGGAGAAGGAGGAATCACCCTCGATGACCACGACCGAACAGCCACTGCAGAGTATTCATCAGGAGTGTGTTATGAGGTATCACCCTCGGCACTCGATAGTAACTATGCAGAGTCGTACAACTAAGGGGGATGAAGTGATGTGTCGGCCTCTGGTCGACGATCACATTGATCGAGTCGTCGATGATCAAGCAGGGGCAACAAGGATAAGGTGGTGGGGTCACTGATGGTTCACTACCAACCTATACTAAACAGTTTAACATAGGCAGGTAAGGTAACAATAAACAGGTTACAAAAGCAGGCTATGCATCAGAATAGGAGCAAACATTAACAGTAGCAAAATCTAATGCAAGCAGTAGAAATGAAATGGGCGATATCTGGATGCTCAAGGGGGGGGGCTTGCCTGGTTGCTCTGGCAAGAGAGAGGGGTCGTCAACGGGCTACTCGTCGGTAGTGTAGTCGTACCCTGGTGCAGCGTCGTCGGTGTCGGCGTCTATCGAGAGAGAGAAGGAGGGGGGAGAAACAATAAATTCACGGCAATAATGCAAACAATATGTATGACATGCCTAAATGATATGCCGGGGTGTTCTACTGCCTAACTAAATGATTTAGTTAATTTAGGAATTTATTCGGATTTATTTAATTAAAGTTGGGCACTATTCATTTATCGAAATCGGTCTAAAAGTTCAATGTTCTTATAGCTAGAGGCATCTGACGGGAATACGGAGGGCGTTTTCGGGTTCGTATCGGAATTCTGAGCAAGTTTCATGTATAAAGTATTTTCATCGGAGTTACGGATTATTTAATATGATTTTCTAAAGTTTTTATTAATTTCTGGAATTTAATTAATTATTTAAATTAACATTATCCGAAACAGTGTTATGCTGACATCAGCATGACGTCAACATGACATCAGCAGGCGTCCTGACACGTGGGTCCCACATGTCATAGACTGTTGGCTAATTAGTGGTTAACTAATTAATTAATATTTAATTAAACTAATTAAATAAATTAGATTAATCTAAACAGGGTTAATTAACTTAATTAATTATTTATTAATTTTAATAGTTTTTATTTTTATTTTTATTTTCTTTGTTTTTCTATTTTCGTTTTTCTCTGGGCGTGGGCCCCGTTCGTCAGCGTCACAGGGGGGGTACAGGGCCCACCGGCCAGTGGCACTGGGGCACTAGGCCCCACCTGTCAGTGGCCCATAGGCCACGGGCGTGTGGGCGCGGCGCACGTGCGCGTGTGCGTGTGTGCGGTGGCGGCAGGGGCGCGGCGACGGGCAGCAAGAGCGGGGGGTGGGCGCGGCGACCGCGGGCGGCATGAGCGGGGGAGAGCTAGCGGGGCGCGCGGCGATGGGGCGGTGTGCGTGGCGGTGACCGAGGGGAAAAGAGGGGCGCGGGCGGCGCGGTGATGGGTGGCGGGGCCGTGCGGCTAGAGCGGCAAGGCAAGGCGAGCGGGCGGGCGCGGCTGTGGCCGCGCGGGCGCGCGCGTGCACGTCGGCGGGAGGAGCAGGGGCGGGCACGGCGTCGGGCGCACGGACGAGCGCACGGGCAAGGGCGACGGCGCGTGAGCGGGAGGGGAAGTGGAGGCCGGGCCTCACCGCGGGTGTAGGGCACGGGGCAGTGGGCGCGGGGAGGATGTCGGGGTCGGGGCGGCGACGGTGGTCGGTGACGGCGTCGATGCGAGGGCGAGGCGGCGTCGGGGGCGTGCAGCGTCGGGCGCGGGGCTCGGGCAGCGATGTCGAGCGCAGCGAGGCGAGGAGGGGCTCGGCCCGATCCAGATGGGGGGGAATGTGTCGGTGGGGGGGTTAGGGTTCGGGGTCTCCAGGGGGAGGCCATATAGGCGCGGGGGTGGGCCGGAGGGAGCGATGGGCCGGCCTGGCTGGCCGTGGCCCAGTTGGGCCGAGGGGATTTTCTCTTTTTCTTTTCTCTGTTTTCTTTTCTTTTGTCTTTTTCTTTTATTTATTCACATATCTATGTTTAGTAAATTGTTAGGCCTCAACATGGTTTTTCTAAAACATCACAATTGTTCCAATAATTACTAGGCATCCTCTACCACTACCAAAAATTAGTTTGGAGGCAATTGGAGTTCACACAATTTTTATAACTATAAAATGCCTTAATCCTAGCTATTTTGGTAATGTTAGTGCCACCTAATTAACTTATTAATTGTTGGTTACAATTTTAGAATAGCCTCTGCAATATTTGCTATTTACTGAACATTTTAGTTTCTATGTTGGACAACTTTTATTTTCCACTTTCATTTAAATTTGAATTTGAGTTAGGAGTTGAAATGCAATATGATGCTAATGATGAGTATGCACTGTTAAACTTGCTAACTTGTCATTACCAAAAGTGATTACTGTGGCTAATGACATGGGGTGTTACAATTCTCCGCATCTATTAAGAATTCTTGTCCCGAGAATTAAGAGGAAGACTGAAAGAAAGTGGGGTATTCTTCACGAAGACGATCCTCGCGTTCCCAAGTGGCCTCATCTTCAGAATGATTTGACCACTGAACCTTGAGGAATTTGATTGACTTTTGACGAGTCCAACGTTCAGCTTCATCAAGAACATGGATGGGATATTCTGGATAAGACAGATCTTCCCGTAATTCAAGCACTTCGTGATCCACAGCTCGAATAGGATCCTTGAAGCAGCGACGGAGTTGGGATACATGAAAGACATCATGTACTTGAGAAAGATTTGGCGGCAACTGCAATTGATATGCCACTTCTCCTCGACGGGCAAGAATACGGAACGGGCCAATGTAGCGAGGAGCTAACTTGCCTTTGATTTCAAACCTATGAGTGCCTTTCAACGGAGTGACGCGGAGGTAAGCTTGCTCGCCAGGTTGATAGACTATTTCCTGGTGCTTTCGGTCATAGTTGCTCTTCTGACGAGACTGAGCAGTTTTCAAATGTTCACGAACAATGCGGACTTGTTCTTCAGCTTGCTGAATAATGTCCGGTCCGACGAGTGAGCGTTCCCCAGTTTCCGACCAATTCAGAGGGGTTCGACACTTACGACCGTATAGAACTTCAAACGGTGCGATCTTCAAACTAGCCTGATAGCTATTGTTGTAAGAGAATTCGGCATACGGGAGAGATTCCTCCCATTTCTTACCGAAGGAGATGACGCATGCTCGAAGCATATCTTCGAGCACTTGATTAACTCGTTCAACTTGACCCTGTGACTGAGGGTGAAAAGCAGTGCTGAAAGACAGATGTGTTCCCATAGCTTCTTGGAAACTATTCCAGAATCTGGAGGTGAAGAGGCTGCCACGATCAGAACTGATCTCCAACGGAACACCGTGGAGTGACACAATTCGGGAAACATACAAGTCTGCTAACTGGCTAGCAGTGATTGTCTCTTTAACTGGCAGAAAGTGAGCAACCTTAGAGAATCGGTCAATGACGACAAAAATAGCATCATGACCCTTCTGGGATTTGGGAAAACCAGTAATGAAATCCATTTGGACCTTGTCCCATTTCCATTCAGGAATTGCAAGGGGTTGCAGAGTTCCTGCGGGCCTTTGATGTTGAGCTTTAATGTGGCGGCAAACGTCACACTCAGAAACATAACGAGCAATATCTCGCTTCATATTAGGCCACCAGTATCTCTGACAAATGTCACGGTACATCTTTGTGCTACCAGGATGAATTGATAGAGGAGTGTCATGAGCTTCCATCATAACGTGTTCTCTCTCATCTTTGAACTTAGGTACGAAGAGACGGTGTTGGAAAAATAGGATCCCATCATTATCAAGATGGAACTCCGACGGTTTTCCTTTTTCAATGTATCACTTGATCCTTTCAACTTCAGAGTCATACCGTTGCATAGTTTTGATGCTGTGTTCTAAATCTGGTTCGACAACCAGGGTATTGAGATAACCCTATGGAACAATATGGAGGTTCAATTTACGAAGCTCTTCATAAAGCATAGGTTGTGATTCCTGAACCACATGGTTACTGCAATAAGCCTTACGGCTCAAAGCATCGGCCATTACATTTGCCTTGCCAGGGGTGTATGAGATATTTATATCATAATCGGCTATTGTCTCGAGCCATCTTTGTTGACGAAGGTTCAGATCCTGTTGAGTATATAAATACTTCAAACTTTGATGATCCGTATATATCTCACAACGGTTACCGAGAAGGTAATGTCGCCATAGCTTCAGGGCATAGATAACCGCAAAAAGTTCGAGATCATGCACTGGGTAATTTTCTTCGTGAGGACGCAATTGTCGGGAGGCATAAGCAATCACCTTGCATTCTTGCATTAGGACACAGCCTAATCCTTGACGGGAGGCATCACAGTATATCACGAAATCCTTTTGGGAATCCAGGGGTGCTAATACTGGGGCAGATGTCAATTTATCTTTTAGTGTCTGAAAGCTTTCTTGACATTTTTCTGTCCACTCAAATTTAACACCTTTGTGAAGCAGATTTGTCAATGGTTTTGCAATCTTGGAAAAGTTCTCAACGAATCGACGGCAATAACTAGCAAGTCCGAGAAAACTTCTGACTTGCTTGACATTCTTCGGGGGAGTCCAGTCAAGAATAGCCTGAACTCATTCGGGGTTAACAGCAATTCCATCCTTGGAAATCACATGACCAAGGTAAGTTACTTCAGAAAGCCAAAATTCACATTTGGAATACTTGGCATACAACTGGTGTTCTCGGAGCCTTTCTAGTACCAAACGGAGGTGTTCAGCATGTTCTTCTCTATTCTTAGAATATATCAGGATATCATCCAAATAAACCACGACGAATTTGTCAAGGTAATCCATGAATATATAATTCATCAGACGGGAGAAAGTTGCTGGAGCATTCGTTAGGCCAAATGACATGACGGTGTATTCATAGGAGCCATAACGAGTGACGAATGCAGTCTTGGGAATATCCTCTTCACGGACACGGATCTGGTGATAACCCAGCCTCAGGTCGAGTTTAGAGAACACCGACGATCGATCAACTTGCTGGATCCTACCCTCCGTGTGCACTCTGATGCAGAATCTGGTCTCGAGCTGTAAGAAGAGGTCCACGTACAGGTATATGACCTCCAACAGCAGGCCAATCAATACTAGCATACATCTGAGTCCTGTGCGGGTAAAGGATGTGCTCAGGATGTATCCCTGCGCGAACAGCGGGTAGCAACTGCGTCATAGCATCGTAGAGACGTGCTCGAGTGGCAACCAACTCGACGGCAAGAGCCCGAACAGTGCGATCCAGAGCCTGAGTGCACTGAATCAGAACACGTGGGTCATAGCGATGAGGCTCGTACGGGGCACAGATAGCTGTGTAGTATCCAGTAGCATCTCCAGCAGGGGCATACGAAATGTATCGGAACTCAGAGTCATCCAAGATATCGCTGAACTGTCCTCGGAGACGTGCGACAGCAGAGTAGGCGGCATCATGGACTGCCATCTCAATCGTCATGCCGATACTGTGGAAAAGGTGTAGCTCGGTGTCTGAGTCATTTTGCTGATCATAGATACGAACGTCAGCATGGTACTGCTCCTGATTGAACTCGCGGTAATCCTCGTAAACCAAGTACTCAGGATACCAACGGTAGCCAAGTCTGGTCATGAGAGCGATCAGGACAGCTGGAAACCCAGGGGCATCACGAGCCCAAGTGCGAAGCACAAGCTGTGTCGTAGGACGTGGTGGAAACAAACGGTCCATCTGAAACAGAGGAATTTCATATTTGTCAAATGACAATGAGAAGTTTAACACAACTCGGAGAGAAATGTTAAACAAAACAATGGAAAGAAAAATGATTATCAGACTAATCAGATCAATGACAGGGAAATCGCACAGATATCCAGCTCTCCGGGTAGACGGGATTTACGAGATCCTAAGTGTCGGCGTTAGTAAAATTTATTTAACCCGAGTAGAAGAGAGATCAGAGTCCCAGAGTATAGACGAGGAATAAAAGATCCTAATACCACCCAGTTGGCGACGTGGGCCCGTAAGCCACACAGCCAAGTTAGTAAATTAGTTTTTCGGTTTCTAGACTCAACTTCGGCCAAGGAATTTGAAAGGGGCCTTCCTACAGGCAGTCGGCTCTGATACCAACTTGTGGCGCCCCCGACTCAATCGTACACTAATCATACACACAAACGTGTACGATCAAGCATAGGGACTCACGGGAAGATATCACAACACAACTCTAACACAATTTAAACGGAGGTCCACAATATTACAGACCAGGGATCCGAAGATCCGAATACATAAGTCAGTCATACAAATATTATCTGAGTACAGACATAGTTAGACAAGTTTTGCCTTAAGAAGGCTAGTACAAACAGCGACACTAGATCGAAAGGCATTGGCCTCCTGCCTGGGAGCCTCCGATCCTACTCCTGGTCAGCTGGCTCGATCCAGTAGTAAGTGCCCTCTGGACCCTCCTGGTAGTAAGCTCCGGTGGTGGCATCTGGCTCCTGGACTACATCGTCTGATGTATCATCAAGGTGGGGTATATGGGGAAAAGAGAAAGTAAAGCAACCGTGAGTACTCATCCGAAGTACTCAGCAAGCAAGGATCTATACTACATATGCAACATTATCAATGGAGAAAGGTTGTATAAGTGGACTGGGCTGCAGAATGCCAGAATAGAGAGAAGGCCTAGTCCTATCGAAGACTAGCATCTTCAAACATCTTCACAAGGCCATCATCTTGCAGCAGTAGAAGAGAGTAGAATAGCATTTTATTTAGCAAACATGTTGAAGTACAGCTTAAAGATCCTTCCTCGACTCCCAAGCGAGAAAGCGATCCCGAAGCTTCAATTAAGTAACAAGTATCCAGTTCAAGTAGTAGATCGGGATACACAAACTGAGCGTCCTTTACCGTAGGACCGGCTATCGATAGATTATTCATCCCTGCAGGGGCGCACTACTGTTACCCAACACGCTCGATCACCTCTGGTCGGACACACTTGCTGGGTAATGCACGGCCTCGGAAGATCAACACGAAGCAGCGCCCTACCTAGGCTCAGCAGAGAGGTCAGCACGCCGGACTAACCTATGCACCCAGGGGTCTTGGGCCATCGCCCTGGGCACCCTGCGCGTTGCGAGACTGGCCGGGGTGCAGGCGCGACACTGAACTCATCAGTGAAGTATCCAGCCCAATCCCGACAATCAGCCCGCACGGTGAACCGTGACGTCTGAAGAGCTTTCGGGAGAAACGTACGACGTAGAGGGCCCCATAAACCATAATCCCGCATGGTGGTAGTGCGTATAGGGCACGTCGACCCACTTAGATCAAACACCCAAATCTAATAGGCTCATTTAGTAACACGCGGAGACGATCAGAGTTACTGAAGCTCCGCCATAATATCACACTCGAGTGCCCTTCCGGCACACCCGACATCATAGATCCCCTGTGGGTACCCATCAGGGTCGACCCGCCTGTAACAAAGGTCAAAGTAACCGTGTGGTCATAACATCAAGGGGAAAACCCCGAGGAATCACCCTCGGCGGATTCCACTCGATGAAAATATCAGGGTGAACGTATGAGGCATCACCCTCGAGGTTCACACTGAGGGGTTGCACGACAGAGTCGTATCGGAAGTGGAGAAGGAGGAATCACCCTCGATGACCACGACCGAACAGCCACTGCAGAGTATTCATCAGGAGTGTGTTACGAGGTATCACCCTCGGCACTCGATAGTAACTATGCAGAGTCGTACAACTAAGGGGGATGAAGTGATGTGTCGGTCTCTGGTCGACGATCACATTGATCGAGTCGTCGATGATCAAGCAGGGGCAACAAGGATAAGGTGGTGGGGTCACTGATGGTTCACTACCAACCTATACTAAACAGTTTAACATAGGCAGGTAAGGTAACAATAAACAGGTTACAAAAGCAGGCTATGCATCAGAATAGGAGCAAACATTAACAGTAGCAAAATCTAATGCAAGCAGTAGAAATGAAATGGGCGATATCTGGATGCTCAAGGGGGGGGCTTGCCTGGTTGCTCTGGCAAGAGAGAGGGGTCGTCAACGGGCTGCTCGTCGGTAGTGTAGTCGTACCCAGGTGCAGCGTCGTCGGTGTTGGCATCTATCGAGAGAGAGAAGGAGGGGGAGAGAAACAATAAATTCACGGCAATAATGCAAACAATATGTATGACATGCCTAAATGATATGCCGGGGTGTTCTACTGCCTACCTAAATGATTTAGTTAATTTAGGAATTTATTCGGATTTATTTAATTAAAGTTGGGCACTATTCATTTATCGAAATCGGTCTAAAAGTTCAATGTTCTTATAGCTAGAGGCATCTGACGGGAATACGAAGGGCGTATTCGGGTTCGTATCGGAATTCTGAGCAAGTTTCATGTATAAAGTATTTTCATCGGAGTTATGGATTATTTAATATGATTTTCTAAAGTTTTTATTAATTTCTGGAATTTAATTAATTATTTAAATTAACATTATCCGAAATAGTGTTACGCTGACGTCAGCATGACATCAGCACGCGTCCTGACACGTGGGTCCCACATGTCATAGACTGTTGGCTAATTAGTGGTTAACTAATTAATTAATATTTAATTAAACTAATTAATTAAATTAGATTAATTTAAACAGGGTTAATTGACTTAATTAATTAACTAATTAATTAACTAATTGTTTATTTATTAATTTTAATAGTTTTAATTTTTATTTTTATTTTCTTTGTTTTTCTATTTTCGTTTTTCTCTGGGCGTGGGCCCCGTTCGTCAGCGTCACAGGGGGGGTACAGGGCTACCGGCCAGTGGCACTGGGGCACTAGGCCCCACCTGTCGGTGGCCCATAGGCCACGGGCGTGCGGGCGCGGCGCGCGTGCGCGTGTGCGTGTGTGCGGTGGCGGCAGGGGCGCGGCGACGGGCAGCAGGAGCGGGGGGTGGGCGCGGCGACTGCGGGCGGCAGGAGCGGGGGAGAGCTAGCGGGGCGCGCGGCGACGGGGCGGTGTGCGCGGCGGTGACCGAGGGGAAAAGAGGGGCGCGGGCGGCGCGGTGATGAGTGGCGGGGCCGTGCGGCTGGAGCGGCAAGGCAAGGCGAGCGGGCGCGCGCGTGCACGTCGGCGCGAGGAGCAGGGGCGGGCACGGCGTCGGGCACGCGGACGAGCGCACGGGCGAGGGCGACGGCGCGTGAGCGGGAGGAGAAGTGGAGGCCGGGCCTCACCGCGGGTGTAGGGCATGGGGCAGTGGGCGCGGGGAGGATGTCGGGGTCGGGGCGGCGACGGTGGTCGGCGACGGCGTCGATGCGAGGGCGAGGCGGCGTCGGGCGGCGTCGGGGGCGTGCAGCGTCGGGCGCGGGGCTCGGGTAGCGGTGTCGAGCGCAGCGAGGCGAGGACGGGCTCGGCCCGATCCAGATGGGGGGGGAATGTGTCGGTGGGGGGGTTAGGGTTCGGGGTCTCCAGGGGGAGGCCATATAGGCGCGGGGGTGGGCCGGAGGGAGCGATGGGCCGGCCTGGCTGGCCGTGGCCCAGTTGGGCCGGGGGGATTTTCTCTTTTTCTTTTCTCTGTTTTCTTTTCTTTTGTCTTTTTCTTTTATTTATTCACATATCTCTGTTTAGTAAATTGTTAGGCCTCAACATGGTTTTCGTAAAACATCACAATTGTTTCAATAATTACTAGGCATCCTCTACCACTACCAAAAATTAGTTTGGAGGCAATTGGAGTTCACACAAATTTTATAACTATAAAATGCCTTAATCCTAGCTATTTTGGTAATGTTAGTGCCACCTAATTAACTTATTAATTGTTGGTTACAATTTTAGAATAGCCTCTGCAATATTTGCTATTTACTGAACATTTTAGTTTATATGTTGGACAACTTTTATTTTCCACTTTCATTTAAATTTGAATTTGAGTTAGGAGTTGAAATGCAATATGATGCTAATGATGAGTATGCACTGCTAAACTTGCTAACTTGTCATTACCAAAAGTGATTACTGTGACTAATGACATGGGGTGTTACAAAATCATTGCTGAATTAGATACAGATCATGTGAGTGACTCCAATGAATGCCTAAATACTCTACTGGCTTCGGCCTCGGCATGTATAAATTCTATGATGCATTGTCACTTTCAGGAAGATGTAAAATATTGACATGATGTCGCAAGGCAACACGTTCTTCCCATCATTGTTAGGCTTTGCTTGATGTTTTATTATGGTTATAATGCTACTATCTGGTATTTTTTTGATCATGTTTTTTTTGTTCACATACATAAAAACCTAATACTGGATGATTTGCCCAGTTTTGACTAATTAGAATAAAAGAGCTTGCTAATATATATATATACTAGTAAGCGTGCACGTGCAACGCACGTATAATTATCACATTCCAAATTCTCATGATATAGAAATCGTTGTAATTTAGATGACCCTACAAATAATTATTACATTCTGGTTATAATCAGAATTTCCTAAGCGTCTATGTCGCAACATGATAATATCATAAGAATTTCGAACTGCATACACACCTGGTAAAATAAAAACAGCTAAATAAAAAATAATAACAAGATTACAATCTTATGGAAACACAATGATTTCAGTTTAAAGACTTGCCAAAGCAGATAGTGGAAGCATAGTACCGTACGTAAGCAAGCACATCAATTATCATAAGTTAGAACAATGAGTAAACCAGAGGAAGGGGTACAATTTCAAGGATGGGTGAACTCTTTGTAGCAGAAGCAGCAGCAACTGTTTAGTAGCCACTGCAAGAGTTCAAACTGTCAACATGCAGTACCTCAGAGTGTCAAAATTGCAAGTGAACATGCAAGGTGTGATTAATCATCAGGATATAAAATGCATCAAGAGTATAAGACGTACATTTTCTTCTGAGACATCCTTAAGAGGGAGAGAAAAGCGGAAAATTGTAGCTGTAGAATAGCTGCAAGAGGCACACCAAGGTTTCTAAACTCTTCAATTTGGAAAATTAATGCCTGCAGACAACAGTTTATTTAGATCAAAAGAACAGAAAAATGGAACTACAAACTGGAAAGGAAGTAAGTCATCCTACCATTCAGTTGATACAGGACTATAAATACACAGACAACAAGCTACTATATTTTGTGCATCAGCAACACCACATGCTAGATGCTACTCGTGGCTTAACGATGAGTTGAAATGACAAATTAGCTTCCGCTAGTTCCTTCTGTAACTCACTGCCATGGATGCGTTTTATTTGCATTACAAAATAGCGTGCAAATAGAGTCGAGATTAGGTACAACAATTATGCTACATGCAAGACATATAAATGATCGTCAGAAGTGCATAAAGATAGAAGAGTACAATAACACTGAAGTCACACTTCTGCATAAGTGTATTTCAAATAAAAAGTCTTATACAGTACAAAAGCAATGAAGTCATACTTCTGCATAAGTATTTCAAATAGAAGGGCCTTCAGAGAATGTGGTGCTCGGAGTTTGGGTCTTCCTTCGGTTCCAAGTTCCTGCAATATAACTAAATTTGCTGAATTTGCAGACAATTCAAGAATGGGGAAATATTTTTCAATGGATCGATGAGCGAAAAAATCATCAAAGGAGCTAAACATGAGCTTAACCAGATTCTGCAAATAAATGCATCACACTACACAGATAAAAGGCAATCTCAGAACAGTTTAACACATTCATGAGCAGCAAATTAAATGAGAATAGCTGAACACCATGGATGACAAAATTTAATTGGCCGAATGTCCGAAGGAAAGGATACAGAGCGAATATGATCCAATAAAACTCCTTAAATTACCCTAGAAGGAGAGAGAAGCTCTGAGTAAGTAAGTCACTAAAAAAGAGAACTGAAAATGTTCAATGTAAACTTTACTTGAATTAAAGGCAAACTTCAGCAAGAGAGAGAAGATGGCATAGATTCATATAAGCATAAACTAAATGCACACAGAAAAGGTGATATTCTGCAACTAACCATAAAAAATTTACGTGCAACATGTACCGACAAAGTTACGATTTAACGTAGAATGATTCATCGAAGGAAACTTCAACTGTCATTGAAGAACTGCATAAAAAGTAAATGTTTTCTACCCCAGTAATGAAATTTCATATCGATAAGGAAACATAACTAAAAATAGAGTAGCACAAAAACCTCAATTAAACTTGTGAGAAGTATGGGCTTCCATGTGCGCCCGTGCCCCCGATGGCAGCAGCGACTTCCACGTGCGCCCGTGTCCCCTGCGGCGGCGGCGGCAGATTTGACTCCCACATCCCCAGAGGAGGTGGCGGCGGTTCCCCAGTGGTTCCTTCACATTTTCACATCTACTAATAGCCTTCGCCTTGGTAGAAGTGAGGAAACCAGGAACCTATGTCAAAATATGGCAAATGCCCATAAGTAACATGGTCAAGTAAAGAAAATTTAAGCTAGGAACCTTCTACCACTCATTACTTATCACATTGCATGTCATCATAGAATGTTTTCTGTTTCCAGAAAAGGCTGCTTGGTAGGAGGAATATTACGTCATACCGCATTTGCTAACTAATATTTGATCGAGAAGTGTTTGGGCATGCTAAATATTTCATACAAGCTGATTCTCTCCTAGAAGCTCCCCAAAAGTGTCATTTTGTAAATCATAATCCCTTAACTAACATAAATGAACCATGCTTCATCTATAGAGGAAAAATGGATAAATCACACAAGGGAAAGCGTAGCATCAGACACTCGATCTGGGCCTGACCGTTCTAATTTCTAACCACAATTATAAGCACCCCCAACCACTGTAATATTTGATATTTCTCGAATTGCAGTTTCTTACTACTCAATGTCCCCCAATTCGCTTGAAACTAAATTATTGCCTCCCATAGTGTAACAAGACATCACCAAATACACACACCGGAGACTGGAATCACCAGCTACCACATGCATCCAATCCAGGGGTGCGTGGTAGGGCTTGGGGAGATGAGAGGGTGGATGAATTCTTACTCTGCAGCAGATGAGATGTAGAGGACCTCGAGCGGGGATGCCACTGGGAGCCAATTTTGGGCGTCGGCGCACAGGAGCAAAATTGGGCGATGAGCCTCAACAGCAGCATCATCCCTGAGAAGCAGCGGCTGCGCCCTGCGTCCTTGCCAGATGGGGTGGCTCCCGTGTCGTCGGAAGCGGCGATCGGTGCGGCACCCTCAGCGGTTCACGAATCACCGGCACTCTCGCAGCGTCCCCTGAAGGTGTCGGAGGTGGCGGCCCGACTGTGGTTCAGTCGACGACGGGAACGAAGCAGGAACGCGGGGCGGATCGCGCTGGACGGGGAAGCGTGTGGTGGGCGGCGGGGGAGAAAGCGAGAGGCAGAGTTCTCGGCTCCTCGTCGCCATGCCGAGTGGAGGCCGGGGGTGGTGATTTTTGTTGGGAGATATGGATCGGGATCCAAGAGGTTGAGGTGATGGACTTGTCAATCTATGCGAATACCCGATTAGTTTCCTAATAAGACGCGATCGTGATTAGTTTCCTAATAAGACGCGATGGTGATTATAGTTTCCTAATTGATCGGGCGTGGATTTACCCTCTACGGTGGAGCACGGTCAGTCAATATAAATTGTTAAGTGCACACAGAGAATGGATTAAATTAAGGCTAGCCATTAGATTGAGTTTAGGGGTTCTAATCATGCGGTGATAGTGATTCCGTGTACGTTTTATGGAGTGCACGTAAGAAAGTTGTTGTTTGATTTTTTAACGAAAAAACTAACGCCCACACGTGTGGCATCTTGCACATCGCCCACACCCCTCCATCACCACTCATTTTGCCACATATGAACAGATGACATCAGCAGGAATCTTTTTGGTTTTTGGCTTAAAAATATTTTATCTCCTAATTAAAAAATCGAATTAAAAATCCGTTTTCACCATTAAATCCGTCTCGACAAGATCTTCAAAACTAGACCCCATGTTGATATGTTTCGACGAATTTTATTTTTTTTTTGCCCAAAAGTTACCATGATGTTTACACTGTAGTTGTCGTAGTGCTTAAACTAAAGTTGCCATGTGGCAATTTTAGTTTGTAGAGCATGGCAATTTTAGTTTTTTTATGATGGCAATTCCAGTACTTTGACCATGAAAATTATTTTTTGTATAAACCATGGCAATTTTAAGTGCATGTATCATGTCAATTTTAGTTTATGGTTCATGGCAAGTCTAGTTTCTTAATTCCCCATTTTATAATATGTCAAAATTTACTTTTAAATGTAGAAGAAAATAGCTGAAACATATCATGGCAACTTCAGTGTAAACATCATGGCAATTCATATGCAATAGACATGGCAACTTTTAACCCAAAAAAAATTCGTCGAAATATATTGATATGAGATCTAGTTTCGAAGATCTCGTCGCGAGGGATTTAATGGTGAAAACGGATCTTCAATCGGATTTTTCATTTAAGAGATAAAACATTTTAAAAACTGAAAATCCAAAAAGATTCCCACATGCATGCATACGGTGACATGGCGCAGTCTGTGTGTTATAGAGCATGTGGACGGGTTTGGCTCCCACCACATGTGTGGGCGTTAGCGTTGTCCTTTTTTAATAGTAGTGGACATATATATATATAGATGGGGCACCTAGGTGCCTGGGCACCTTGGTTCACTTTCCAAATTATCTATGCATACACTAGCACCTTCATGTCAATTGATTGCCTTCCAAAAAAGTCACACACTAATTGCTTGTTGTCAATTGATTCATTTCCTAAAAAGACGCATGCTACATATTCCATGTTGGCAATCTTGTATATGCTAATTTGAATCTTGTGCCGGCCAGCATATGGACATGGGCATTATTATACGTACGACATATATTTGTATATATACACCTACAAATATTGTACTTGTGAGTATGCGAATTTTTTTTAGTACCCAAGATATTCTCGGGTATGCCTATACAGAATATATTTTTGGGTATGTGCAACTTATTAGTACGTCCATGCAAAAAAAAGACTTATTATTGCGTACATGCGACTAGCTTATCTACATATAGCAAACTTAAAATGATTTGCAATCAATGATTTACTCATTTACCCTTTTAAGTATGTTTATATTTTTTTATATGAGAAACCTGAGAATACATAATATATTTTAGGTACCTACATTTTGTAATAAGAGGATACATGTATGTACTCTAGATACCTTAGGCACCAGAAATGTTACGTTCCTAAAAAATTCAGATATACGACATACCGGAAAATGTGATATCCAAAGTAAACTATGTATATACCCGGCTTAAAATTTGAGATATACGACATACCGGAAAATGTTAGTTTCACATACATGAATAGTATACCCAATGTTTCTGTACATGTATATACCTCGCTATGTAAATGGTACTAAAGTGTTGTAGCTATCTAGTTGAACTGTATACCCAAAGTAAAATACGTATATACCCATCTATGTATATACCTGTCTATGTTAATGGTACGGAAATGTTGTAGGTATCCAAGTATATGGACATACCTCAAATCATACGCGTACAAAAATAAAATGTTATACCCAAGTATACGGAGTAATTATGAGCCATTAATTTCTAGTTTTCATCTCTCTAATTATATACAAGGAAGGATTGAATGTATGTCATTTATTTTGCATGCCAGAAATATGTTACCATACATGGCGTGGGCTAATAATGTCCATTTATGATTAGCGTTGTAATTATTTCCAAATATGTATACCCATTAACTTCAATATTCATATAACAACACGCATCTAAATGCAATCTAACGGCGAAAAGGTAAGGAGCCTGGGCACCTAGGTGTCCCAAATGGTCGTCCTATATATATATATAGGAAAACAGACTAAATTGCACGATGATGTACATTTTGCCACACAGTTATGTCGATACAGCTAAAAAGAAGGGGAAAATAAACACCGTACGTTGTTCTGCAATTAAAATTCTCAATAGTTGTGGAGAAAAGTTACATAGTGGATCACTTTTGTTATCTGGGTTCACTAGCGAAGGAGAGAGAAGTTCATCAGAAAGTTAAATGAAAATATTATCATTACTTGTTATGACGATGATACAAAGAATGTGCAGGTCAGTGGATCACTTTTGAATGTAAAGAAATATGCCCAATATCGATGTCGTGCCATTATATCTGCGACTATTGATTTTTTTTTTTGTATTGTTCAGATTTTTCTTGAATATTTTTATCGTTCTTTATCGGCATGGCAATGTTTTTTTTTTAATGACAAAATGTAGGTTCATGCAAATTCTTCCATATCCAGTGCCTCTGCCTATACTTTATGGAAATGACTACCATTTTGCTCATCATAGTGATTATTTGCTCCAGATCATGTGGTCCATTTTCAAATATATACAAGTATACATGAAATGCACGACAGAGAAAATACCATGTCGCTTCATTAAGTACGAGCTCACAGTGTGTGTAATGCAAAGATAATTTATGCTGATTTTTAGGTCAGATTGTGTGTCTCATCTCGAAGTTGGCAATATGGTGTTTCTTGTTCTGATTACTCACATTGTATCTATCATTGTATTTCTGAGATTGTGATGCCTCACAATCGCTACTGATTCTAAGCTCCCACGAATTGAGAGCTCCTGGTGCGTCGGGGCTATAGTCAACGCTCTTGGCCCCACCTGTACGATCTATTTGAGTCGGTTTCGTCTCGTTCGACTGTGCGAAGGAGGCGGCCCCTACACCGACCCCTTCCTCTCACCTCGACCCGGACCCCCTCTCTCGCGCGAAGCGTGGCCATGGAGGCGACACCGCTGCCGGTGGGGATGGTGCCACGGTGAGACAGTGCAAACGGAGGAGACGAGCCAGCGTCCTTCCTCCTCCCACTCCCCTACCCTTTCTAGCTGTCGGCGCTGCACCCAACCGCAGCTCGGTGTTGACCCGGAGAAGCGGCGGCGTGAACTTCGTGGCGACGGCAGCAAACCCATTGCCGACATCAATCTCCGTAGATGGTGGACCGGTAAGCCTCTCCTCCACCTCCTCTTCTTCAATCCCTTCTCACCCCCTTATTTTTTAGGGTTCATTAATTTTTAGGGTTATGAACTGATTGATCAGCTCTTATTTGGGAGGACATGGTTCCTCGAAATCAAATCGTGTTGTCACCTCCTTAATTTTCTGGGAGGACATGCCTCCTCTTTGAAAGAAATTCACTCCCCACTCTTCTATTGAATAACGATAGATCTTCTTCCAATTCTAGATTTGTTTCTAATCTATGAAAAGAAATATATTGTCGACTGCCGATGCCGAAAACCAACTAATCTGCTCCTTGCATATGAGAACATATATTCTGATGTAAGCTGGTAAGAGCATGATTAGTGTAATTTATTTTTAAGAATTCATACTCTGGTAATCTCCATATTTAGAAGCCCGCCTGCACATTTGGGCTTACAATTATTTTCTGCACATGCTTTTACCTTTCCCGATCCTACCTTTGGCTTTAGATTTCCCACCTTTCTTTGGCCATGAAAAGCTAGGAAGCCTACCAGACAAGCGAGCCTTGTTGGAATCTCAGATCCAACAAGGATGCAAGAATACAGTGAAGTTATGTTATTAACTCAACTGGTTACAAAAATAAAATACAATAATTATTGACTGTGAGTGAAGGGCAGGGGTGGAGTGATTGGTGGCGGAGATTTTGACGACGGTGCAGGGCGCAATGGCCTGGACATTCGTGCGGCCCAGAAGCGAAAACCACGGTCAAGTGATTGCAAGTGTGGCTAATGCTTTGGAAGTTAGAAGCCCACAACCACACGCTCTGCAAGTTGAGTTTGCTCCTTCTCATGTGAAATCCTACTCTGCTCTAATTTTTCGTTTTTTAAGGCAAGAGTCCTAGATTCAATTTAGCCTTTGTTGTTAGTAAGACTGCCTGTAATTAGTTAGTAACCTGTTCATAGTATCTAATTTTAATTTTAGGGTAGAACATTATATCGAAATGCAATCGACATGTCTTCATCTCAAAGATTGAATGATATAGCAAAAGAAACCTGAAGGACCTCTTTTGGGAGCATATTCTAATTACCCATTTGGTCAATGACAAGAGGTACAATGGTATTGTGCAGTCGTAAATCCAAAGGTATACAAATAATGTAGTGCCATAAAATTTTCTACTTGCTATGATGCACTCCATGTCAAAAAAAAGGTGCAGGTGTGCATCATCTATTTTAGAGCAGTTTGTAGTAGTTGTTTGTGATAGGAACACTGCTGGCATACCATGTTTTCTAAATGGTTTCTGAATCAACGGAAAGAAATAAAAAAGAATACCACCATTCATCATATTTGATTCAGTGTGTCACTAATAATCTAACAAGACACACACGCACACTACGTAAACAGAGCCAGCTACAACGGCATGGTTATTAAACTAGGCAGGCAAGCAGCAGGGGTCAAACTTCTGTCAACAAGGGAATTAATCTTTTTGCTATTTGCATTTTTCATATTTGATTCAGTGTCAATAGCAATCTAACGACCACACACTACATAAACATAGGAGGCCACGACAGCATGTTTATTAAACCGAGTAGGCAAGCACTTGTGTTAACACACTACATAAACATAGATAATTGCTCTTTTTGAGATTTGTATTTTTGTTTATTATTACTTGAATGTTTATCGCCTTCAAGTTCTATGCATGTGTGTGTATGGAAGTTACATGGTTCCTTATCTGTCATGATAGTTTGCTCCTTCTCCTAATGGTAGTTATCATGCTTGGGTTTTCTTCTGTTAACTACTCCCTCCGTTTCTAAATATAAGTCTTTTTAGAGATTCCAATATGGACTACATACGGAGCAAAATGTGTGAATCTACACTCTAAAGTATATCTATATACATCCGTATGTAGTCTATTATTGAAATCTCTAAAAAGACTTATATTTAGAAATGGAGGGAGTAAATTGCAACACATCTTTTAACGAACACCTGATATGTTTTTTATGGGGTGAGAAAAATGCAATGCTAGATTTTCTTGCACACACCCTAATGGAAGGTAATTGATTGTGAGTTGGTGTCTATCCATTTTATGTGTACTTCATTAGTGCTATATATTACTCTCTGGAAGTTGCAACTACACTGTAATTGCTATCACTGCTATTCTTATTTGATGTATTATTCACATTAGATGGCGTTTACTGAGAGTAAGAAATTCGTCCATGCGCCTTTTGGGACTCTTCATATCAGTTTATAAATAGTGAATCCAATTGTTATGTGCCAGGCTATTATTTCTTATCTGTTTGCTGTAAAGAATTACTTTGTTCTTTCTCCTCTGTATCATCGCCCATTCATTCTTTTTTGATTCTGCGTTGTGTAAGCTCATCTGAAATATGTAGATCATTTGCCTTTGTCAAACTCATGCTAACCTGAACTTATGCATATCACTCTCTTATGTTTCACATGTTGTATAGTCCTGAAACTACGGTTCATAGTTTGCTTGTGGTCGCTGCACATGGTCTTTTCTTTGGTTTTCTTCCGTTATGGAACAATAGATGATGGTAGCCAGGGACAAGTGCAACACAAAGATTTGTAAGTGTTTCTATTTTATCTCGGTGTTCATTTGTATTGCTCATGTTCTTTTCTCGAGAAACTAGAATCAAGCAGCACATGACGAATTTATTTTCTTATATTATCTATAGTCCCTTTCAGTCATCTTTGGTTCTTAGAAATAGAAATCATCTTAAATGCTTACAGATTAGAGTTGATTTGATTAATTCCTTAGCTCTCATATTGCTCTGTTTTACTAACCTTGAGATGGAAGATTGCATCTTAAGTGCATATGTTCATCAAAGGTTGCACGTCAATATCCCCGTGGCAATATGTGCACAACATGTGTTTTGTTGAAATTTCTACGAAGTAGAAGTTTAAATGTTCATGTATTATAGTTGATTATTTAAAGTCTAGATTGCTCTGCTTTAGTAACCTTGAGATGGAAATTTCTCTATGTCAGTTCGGCCAATTTATACATCTTTAAGTGTCTCAGTTCTGATTAGTGATAAAAGAAAAGGGAAGGTTGCAGAAAAAGGTCTACTTGATGTTGTATCATGTAGTGTGGCCAATTCTATTTTTTTACGGCATGCTGACATATCCGTTCACCTTTGTTTCAGAATGAAAAGGGAGCTCCTACTTGTCATATAACTTTTCTGTGAAGAGCTATTTAACTAGGTTGACTTGATTGTGGTTGTGTGCCTGAGAAATAGTCTATGCACTACTTTTAGATCTGTAGAGGAGGCTGGGCTTGATCCACTCTTATCCAAGATTGCCAAGAATAGCTCAAAAAACTATTGGTAAGGTAAAAGACCATAGAGTTCAGATTGTTAGGTTTCTGAGTCATATGACAATTGCTAGGTGATAATTTGAAGTCTCAACTCTTATACATATGCTAATTGATTAATACTTCCGATGAAGGATGATATTATTTGGACTGGCAATTTCTTAACATCAACTGTGGAAACTTGTTTGTCTCTAAGAAAAGGCAACTAATCACTGAATCATACTAACTAGATCGGGTTTGCGCCTTGGCGCGAGGGTGCCGGTCACAACGTTTTGACAAAGCATGTAACAATTTGTCGGTAGGAACCAGGTATAGCATGTGCAGACAACCAATTGTGTTAGAAGCAAAACATAATGGGACTGAAGATGAACATCAAGTTATAAGACAGAATCAAGCTCGGTGCTTTCATACGGCCAGAGATAAAACACAGGACCATACATTACTTTTTACGACAGAGAGATAGAAATTAAAATCTAAAGTCTATACATGCCTTTGTTCAGAGCAAAGTGAAAATAGCAACATACCACCAGGTGGTACCTTCCACTACAAAGACAACAACGGGAATCTTTATGTGTTTGCTGATGGTGTGACTTGCACAAGTAACTCCACACTTAGTCCAACAAAATGATGAGGGGTTCCATGTGGAGCTGGCAGATCTGAGAAGCATAAAGAATGACAATAGGAGTAAACTGGAGATGTCATGAACATAAATTTGTCAAAAAATTGCGAGATCAATGCATGATATTATCAAACCGAAACGTGCTAATTGAATTGGGAGTACAACATTCACTTGATTTTATGCAGACCAGAAACAACAATTCAAGTTCCTATCAACAGAGCTGGAAAATAAGATTAAGCACAATGGAGATGTACTGTCATACAGTGAAAACAGGAAAAAGAAATACAGTTATCTGGTTCATGCTTATTGCCTCCTTGGTGCAGAGACAAATATTAAGAAGCTCATGAGGAATTAGTAATCACCATGCTCTGTTTAACACGCATAGTTTAGTAGTACATCATAAAATCAACCTGTACCAAAAGTAAAAGCATATGCTTGAGATAACTTGGCTGAGTATAAAGAAAGAAGAACTGAAATGTACAAGTGTACAACATAGGTCTCTCTAATGAAAGATGGGTGCTTGTATCCAAATGTTACGACTTATTTATGCCACCACAAAACTCGTTGACAAAACCTTGTTATGATTTAAACCGATTTACACTCTCATGTGCGATTTAGCAATTTTTTTGTACTATTAATAAGGAACGAATTATTTTTAAATACCACTAATAGTGCAAGCTTAGAAATAATGCACTACAACAGACTCCAAATCAAATAATGGCTTCTTGCATAATTAGATCAGTCTAAATAGTCAATGATGCAACCTACAGGAGAGTCAGGCATGCAGTGTCACTAACAAACTTGAATGTACACCCTAAACAACAAAACCTATCCCTAATTGCAGAAAGTACACCCTAAACAACAAAAATTAGAGAGCTAGCTTGCATTAGAGATGAGAAGGGGGGAAAATAGTATTGAAATGAAAAACCAATGTTTCAGTTATCTTCGCTCTTCTCTGGATATGATCTAAAACAGAGCTATATCTAGGGAGCCTTGATGCACAAATTCAGCAAGCCTTTTTTTGAGAACTCAGTGTTCTCACAACCTAAATTTGAACTGATTACAATTGAAAAGAAGACCCATCAACATATTAGTACAGTAATAAAGGGAAAGGTGGGTTGTGGGTTTAATGGGGATACAGGTAGTAAAGGAATCTGAACCTTTTCCATGTCGCCTCATCATCTTCCTCTCGCTCTCTTCTCGCCAATTTAGCATTGCCAATTCTTCCCCTAATGGCCAGGAACAAACAATTAGGTTTAGCATCCCAAGCACAAAGAAAAAAATACTAACATTTCCTCATGTATACTATATCTCGGCAAATAAACATGACTCATTACTCTTTGCAGGCCAAAATATATTGTAATACCAGTGGCGGAGCTACACAGAATAAACTGGGCGGGCCAAGCCAATGAAGAGCACACATTTTCAAAAAAATTGAACCGTATACAGCACTTCAGTAGGCATAGTGCATACTTTTGCTCTCATTGATTACAAGATCAGCAGATGTGCAGACACGTACATATATACTATGAGTAATAAACAAAATAAGCCAAATATGTGGGCATAATCCTGAATCTCGCTGCAAGGATTCAATACATTTAAATAGTACATGTTCATTTGGTTGAAGTCCTTCATTTTGGTTTGCTGTTGGTGATGTTCCAATTCAACTAAGGGTAGAGGATGATCTGCTGGTGATGAAGGATCTTCCTCAACTTCATTCGCATCATGTCTTTTCCTTTTAAAAACCAAATCAATTCATTAGCTAGCTTTGTCCATGACAGATGACACCTAAATTACAATTTATAAAGATCAGCCGACTGAACAATCCAAGCTACCAATTCTGCTAGTTGCTCTGCTCCTCAATTCTGCTCGTTGCTCTGCTTGCCTCCGCTGCCAGCTCGCCACCGCTGATGCTGGGGATGGATCAGGGATCTCCACTCTGTGTTCGGATGCATATGTGTATGTGTTCGGGGATCTCCACTTTGAGGCGTAGAGAGAGAATAGGAGATGGATGTGAGAGGAGCCTGGCTGTGTTCGGATGTTTCGTGTGTTGGTCTAACGAACTGGGCGATGGGTTCCCAGGTGCCAACCGTGTGTGCTGCATATGTATATAATTTCTTTTGGTGATTTGTTGGGCGGGCCTTCATGAACACCAAACCAAATCGCTAGGGAGGGAGAGAGGGGGGAGGGGGAGATGGACCTGGAGGTCTAGCAGGCGCGGTAGAAGAGCCTGCTGAGCTCGTAGCTGCCGCTGCTCTCACGTCGACCTCGCAGCCGCGTCCACATCAGCCCGGCCGGCGTGGAAAGGAGAAGGGTCAGCGCGGGGCGGATGGGCGACGGATCCGGGGCGTACCTCATGGGCGAATCACGCTGGTAGCGCTACGGCCACTTGGCGCGGGCCTCGTCGGCGGGGACGGCTCGCCGAGGAACTCGGGCTCCTTGTCGCCGGTGGCCATGTTCCTAGCCTTCTTGGTCGGCTGCGCCACTCGCCTCTTGGTCGCCGCCGCCGTGTGCCCCTCCCTCTTGGTCGCCGCCGCCGCCGCGTGCTCCTCCTCCTTCTGCTGCTCCCCGGAGGCGGCCATCTCCTCGTCCTCCCCAAGGGCCAGCTCCTCCTCGTCGGCGGCGACCAAGAGGGAGGGCGGGCGCCCACTCGCTGTCGCGCAGCACGGTGGCGTGGGCGGATTGGATCTGGCGCAGCGCCTCGAGCGCCTTCTCGTCATTGGTCTCCTGCCAGACGCCGACGGTGGCGTTGACGACGAGGATGAGGAAGATGACGAGCGGCTCGACGAAGGCCGAGAGCGTGAGCGCGCCCGCCGACGACGAGAGCGCGAGCGCGAAGGACACGGCGGCGGCGGCGGCGGCGAGCAGGATGCGTACCAGTGTGTCCTCGAACTGTTGCGCCACGAGCTGCAGCACGGACGGCCGGCGGCGAGAGGAGGCCGAGCAGCGGCGAAATCCAGAGACGAAGGGGCGAATGGGAGGACGAAGAGCCAAGGCAGCCGTCGCCCTCACCTCATCCACCGATGGAGCCAACCAGCGACGAGCACACAACTAATGGGCACGTGAAAAGACCATAAAGCCCTCGGCGAGGCACGGGAATCACGGGGGTGGCAGAAGATATTTACTTCTCTCCCTCCGTCAACGAATCGGACACAGACACGTCTGAGGCCACGACACGAAATACCCGAATTGCCCCCGGCGGGAGCCGAGATTTACGCGCGCGGTGGCAGCCGGTGTCCACACTGTTTCGATTCATAGTAGACGTTTTTATCCAACGGCTGAAGGCATCCCAGGGCGAGATCCGATGACCGAAATTCAATCAAGCAAAAGATCCAACGGCCCAGAACGCCAAATCGCTGAGGAGCCAGGAGGTCCCCATCTCTCTTATTTCTCGATTGCATCATCTACGTGCATTGTTCGGGCGTCCGATGATCAAGCAAAAATTGTGGACGAGCATTTTAAATGGCATACTTGCATGGTATGACGGTTATCTTATTTCCTGCTGGATTATATATTGTAGTCCACCTAAAGTCTTCCATGCGTCATAGATCTTGATGTGCATGGTACCATTTCTTTTACCCAAAAAGACTTTCGTCCCACTTTATATATAAAGCAAAGATCATTAACAACCCGATACAAACGCACGCCACCACAACACACGCACACACACCCAAGGCATGATACATAGGCGCTGCGCGCAACAACAACCACCCCTAGCACACCCTCGAGGAGATGAAGTCACATACGACGAGCCGTGGGCTCCAAGGCGGCGTCTTCAAGAAGGATACGACACCGGAGCGCCGCCACCGCCCGATCCGAGGATCAGAGTTTCCCCTGGAGCCGCACGATGGGCAATGAGAGCCGCGACGACGCCTTCAAGAAGGGAACGAGCTACGCCGCCGCCGGTCCGTCCGAAGATAGAACAGGTTTTCACCCCGGCCAACACTCAACGCCACCGCACGCCACACCCCAGCAGCCACGCCGCCCACACGACCATGGCCACCGGGCAGCACCAAGCCACGGGCTCAGCCCATGAGCACCGCGCTACCACCACCAGGGCCGCCGCCCCAGCATCCAAGACCTAGACACCACCTCACCCGAAACCCGCCGCTACCCCAACGAAAGAAATGAGCGGAAAGGACCCGCCTTTCGCACCCTGCCCCAGCGCCAAGACCCAAAGGCCGGCTAAGATGGCTTCCGTCGACCGTCCAGCAGCACCGGGCGTGAGACAAGCTCGGTCCTGCAGCACCGTGCGCGAGACAAGGTCGGTCCTGCTGCATCGTGCGCGAGACGAGCTCGGTTCTGCCGCACCGGGCGCGAGACGAGCGATGGACCGCAGCTGGGGGAGGCCACCCCTTCGATGATAGTAGAGGACGAACGACAAGGAGATGGATCGAAGGCCGACACAAACCGCCTACGGACGAGCCGACGCCGGAACCTGCCAGCCGCCGCCGCAGCCGACCTGCCAAGCTGCCATGGAACCATCCATGGCCGGAGCAGCAGCCACACCGGGCCACTGCCCAACCCGCGCCGCCCAGGGAGCTCCACGCGTCGGAGCCGCCGGGCACACTCCTCCCAGGGCACCACCGCCACCACGCCGCACCCCCCCCCCCGGAGACTAAGGAGGAGGCTGCCGACCGCAGCCCACGCCCAGCGCACCCGCCATCCAACAGGGAGAGCGAAATCCCCCGGCTGGACACGCACCCACCATCACGCGTTGCCGGCCGCCACAACCCCCGCTGCCCCGCACGGAACGCCGCCGACCAGCAACACACGGGAGCTCAGACGAGCTCCCTCCACCCCCCTGCGCCGCCAGCCGGACCCCAGGCGTCAGATCGGGGCGGATCTGGCCGGACACCCGCCAGCGCGCCGCCGCCCGAGCCGGACCACCCAGCAGCCGCTGCACCACCACCGGGGCCCAGATCGATGCCACGCCGCCACCAGACGGCCGCACCGCCGACCCGCACCACCGGCGCCGTGCCGCTGGGCCCTGCCGAAGCCCAGCGCCGCCACCCGCGAGCTCCGCCCCGTGACGGGCCCCGAAGGCAGAGGAGGAAAAGGCCCCGCCGCCGCCGCGCCGACCGGGCTTTGCTCATTAACGCCTGCCGGCGGCGTCGGAGGAGGAAGGGGACGGGAGGAGCGGCGGCTAGGGATTCCCCCCCGGCGCGCGCGGGCGCGTCGCGGGAGGGGACGGGAGGAAAGGGGTCACACAAGGACTCTACCATTTCTTTTAACGTAACCTCTTCATGTCAGAAGCCTGTATATCCTTCAACCTGTTTGTGAGGCGGGATGGGTATATAGATATTTTTCAGAAAGCAATAAGTTGCTGCCATGCCTAAGAGAGAATCCTTACGACAATATACTCCCTTCGCCCCATAATATAAGACGTTATTACATCCAATATACTCACATATTGGATGTAATAACGTCTTACATTATGGGACGGAGGGAGTACATTATTAGACTAATCTGCTCAATAATTTGGAATTTTTCAGTGTAACAAGGAAACATAACATATCTCGGGGGAGTAGGTATTATCTTAGTTGTAACAACCTTTCTGAACCTATATAAGGATTGAGAATACAAGTGTCCAACCAGCTCAAATTACATCGGGAAGCCACTACAGTCCTGTGTTGTTTATTTGTCCTGTTTTTAAATGAAAAGATTTAGATGAGCTCCTTAGTACTCCATGGCATCTGGCAAGTTTGCTGAACTGGAGCAGATTACACCCTACGAACTGGCATCCAGGTTCAGTAGTGCACCATGTTTCTTACTTAACTCGACTGTTGGGATCATGAGTACATAGTGGAATGAACATTCATGAATTCTGTTTCAGAGGTTCACTGCAGTCTACAGAAAAATTGAGTGATGAAGAGAAAGGTTTGATCCAGCCGAGGAATTTCTGCACGTTCTTCAGTTGAGTGAGCCTTTTATGTTTATTTACCTGTGGAGTTTGTTTTGTATTGTTGAGTCTACACTGTCTTTACTAATAGGGACAAGGAGGGCGCCAGTTAAGCGCCAATCTCAAGTGCAGTATTGTCACTACTAGACCATCTCATGTTAATCCTTCTTCACTAATAGTACTACAATCTTATTGTCTTACACATGTATACTACAGTATCTTTATATTTAATACTGGTATGTAAGTAATGAGCTTTTACATGGCGAACATTCAAAATCTAAAACCTAACATGAATTGATGTGACGATACCAAGTTATTCCGTACTACTATTCATTTTCATGAAGGAACAACCCGCATGTTCTTCTAGTTCCTTTTAAGCATTATGGTTGGGTACATGCTCTGCTCCAAGGTTGTAATCGGTAACAAAACTTAGTGGCTATGTTGGCCATGATTTTAGAAACCCAAATATCTGAGATTTTCAGTTCCTACCTTTGAAGCTTGCTATTGTGATATTTGTTCTGTCATACCCTTTGAGCTTCTTGGTTTTCATTTCTTCTAACCTACAGGATATATGGTGGTATTCTAAACATATTTCAAGGCATCAAGTCTGAACATTCCATAGTACAACAGACGGGAGCAGCAACGCGCGCCATCGATGATCTAGTGTATAGTATTAAATCAACCTAGTTCTGAATTTTAGGCAGGCTGTGGATTCACATACATATTATATATGTAATGCTGTGTAAGCCAGATGGCTCGCTCCTGTGATATGAATATGATCTCTATTCCTCGTAATACATTCGAAAATCCCTAAAAAATCTCAAAAGATCCATGGATTCTATGCATCACGGGTACAAGGGTACACAGAATATTTCAGTTTCTGACTCGTTAGTATGTCATGCATTAATAAACACATATACTGGTGCCTTCTCTCACTTTTCAACGATACCACATATGCCCATGAAATTATGATGATTCAAGTACATTAAGAAATGGATATATAGGATACGTTAAGACTTTTTTTTGGTGCAGTACAGATATCCAAACTGCCAGTAAGTGTGTGTACACTGATGCTTGTAAAAGACACACTAGTTATGACCCTCCAGAACTGCTCCCAACTGTTGTCATCTTTTTCAAATGCAATACATGCTATATTAATTTGTGTTTTCTTGGAAGAGGAGATTGAGAAAAAATATATCATAACCAGTAAGAAATATGGATCACCCATAACTTGGTCTAAATAAGTCTAGATATCAACTACAGCAAGCCAGATCCTGCTCCTTGCACACATTGCTGAAATAAGCAGCCTACGCAACTTTCCAGAAGAGGTTGAAGCAGTGACAGTACTTATTCAATGATGCAACATAAACTCATTGGGAAGTATCAAAACAATCTTATATTTAAGCGACGCAGATCCAAAGTGAAAGTAAGCAGATTGTACCTAGTAACTGTACAAATATATTTCAATCAATTCTGCTTCTCCATTTCAATTTTGATTCAAGGTTGAAGAACTTCAATCCAGATATCACCAAGTCTGCAGTGACCTTCTTCAGGTGCTCGTTCAGCATATCCTCGTAAACAATAAAATTAGCCTCCGAAATAATATCCCTATCTCTCATAACAGAGAACACCTCTCTAGCTCCAGTTGAAGTTGCGTACTTGCAGAATCCATAGATGACAGCAGAGAAGATAAGTTCTTCTATTAAATAACCTAACTCAATCATCTCAACCACCACTTTCATGACCTTCTCCGGGTCTTTTGACCGGCAAGCTTCAATAACAGTTAAGGTGTACTTGAATTCCATTGGCCCATTCTCTACATTTCCAAGACAATCTGATACAAGTGAAACAGCTGCATTTATGTCTCCAATCTTGCATAGCCCTTTCACGAGCGAACGATAGGCTGAAAGACTTGGTATCCATTCAGCCTTCATCATGGAGTTGTAGCATGAGCAAGCCTCTTCAATATTTCCTTCATCCACAAAACATGGAATCATAAGACTATATGTACATGATTCTGGCTTGCAGTCATCTGAAGCTTTCATTTCCTCAAACAGTAATAATGCTTTCTTCCTCTCCTTGATCTTGAGCAGATTCTCAATAAGAATGTTATAAATGTTAACACTGCAATACCCTTTTTGTCTCAAAGTCTTGAACAATTCCACAGCCTTCAATTCCCTACCGCCCTTGCATGCAAAGAGCCTCAAGAAGTCCGCTAAAAATTCTACGGCAGGCAAGCTCAGCTCAACCAATTTGTCAACCAATCCAAAAAAATTAACCATCTCACCCTTATCAGCATAGCAAACTAGTAACTGTGAAACAGTCTCAGAGCTTGGCACTAGCTCCTCCTGAAGGACAATCTGAAACATCTGATGTGCCTTATCCTCCCGACCTATACCACACAGACCGCCAATGAGTATGTTGTATGTTTTGAGGTCAGCGCGGTAGCCAGCATCCACCATCTCCTTCAAAATCCTACAGCCATCCCCAACCCTCCCAGCAGCAACATACCCATCGACGAGTGACGCATACACGATCCGGTCAATCAACAACCCCTTTTTCCTCATCCCCTCAAACAATTTAGCTGCTTTCTCTACCATCCCAGCGTTGCATAGCCCCTCCACCATTGTAGCATATGCCATTGTATCTGGCTCCACACCATCTCTCCCCATCTCCTCCCACACTCTGATGCAACCCTCCATGTGCCCCCTGCGCACCATCGTCTTGACCAGCGCAGTGTACACAAACACGTCCGGCCGGCACACCTCATCACGCATCCTCCCAATCATCTCCAGGATCCTCTCCGCCATCCCTTCCTGGCCCAGCGCACGCACAATGATTGCAAATGTGACCGGCATAGGCCTGATGCCACTTTCTGCCATTTCATCGAACAGCTTGAGCGCATCCTCAACATGCCCTGCCGCAGTCAAAGCGCCGAGGACACGATTGCAAACGTGGACCTGCGGCTGGACAGAGAACTCATGTCGAAACCGGCGGAGCGTGTAGAGCGCACGGAGGGGGCGGCGTGCAGCGGTGTGAAGCCGGACGAGGAGTGTAAGCTGAGGGTGAGAGACGGGCTTGCCGTGGGAGCGAATGAGGTCGGGAAGCTGATCGGCGGCAGCAGGGAGGCCTGCAGCGGAGAGGAGGGAGGCGAGAGCGTGAAACGCAGGGAAGCAGTGTCGGAAGCCCTTCTGGCGGCCGGCCCAGTGGAAGAAGGGGAGGGCGAGCGGGGGAGGTGGTGGCGGGTGCGCACTGAGGACCTCAGCCACGAGGGTGGGTGGTACGCGGCGGAGCTTGGACAGGTCGGCGACGACGGGAGGGCCCCAGCGCTGGTGTCGGCGGAGGGCGTCGAGTAAGAATCGCGCGAGCGGGGAGAGACGGCGGGAAGAGGCAGATGTGGAATGCGACGGAGTCGGTGGCGAGCGAGGAGAGTGCGATGGGGAGGAGGGGTCCCAGTCAGGGAGGTGGAAAGGGGCGGTGGTTGCGGCGGGCCAAGGGGAGAGGGGGGAGCAGGGTCCAGGAGAGGTGGCGCGGAGGTGGGTGATGGGACCGACATGGACGGTGGGGCGGTACGGGGACGCGCGGCGGTGGCCATGGTAGATCGTGTGCCTGCGGCGGCTGTCAGCCGGACCGGGAGGGGATAACGGAGAGGTCATTGTGCGGTGGCACGCCGCAGCGCCGTCGCGGGGAGCATGAGCAGAGGAAGCCGGCGTAGAGGGGAGAAATGCGAGCGTCGTCTGCTCCGGCACATCCACACGCGAGACACGTCTACACGATAGGTTTCGCGCGACTATTCCTCTTTTTCTTTCACCTCCATCCGCCGCGGCTCTGCTCCTCCACAGTCTTCCCACGCTGCTCGCAACCTTCAGAAGCTCTCTCACTAGCGGTGAAGTGCTCGCGTGCGCTCTCCTTCGTGGCCGGCGAGCGCCTCTCCTATTCCTCCTCCTCAATTCGCATCCCCGCTAGCTCCCCGCGGCCATGGCCGCCTGCAAGGCTGCAACCCTCGGGATCTCAGCGATGGCCTCCGCCCAACTACGGCTTCAAGTCCCCGTCGGCGAAGCTACGAGAGCCGTCTATCAGGGCGCTGCAACCGGAGTTGCAAGCCTGCAACCACGGGCACACACTGGACGGCGAGGGTGGGCGGCGCTGCTCCTAGCAAAAAAACTAACATCACAGTTTTTGCTACATGCTTCAGCCGGCATAACATTGTGCTACAACTGGCATCGCATTGTGCTACAACACACAGCCGGCGTCGTGGTTTTGCTACAACTAGCATCGCTTTTTGCTACAACCAGCATCACGTTCTGCTACACCCATCACGGCTGAGCTGCGACCCGTAACGGCGGCGATGACTTTTTGCTGCAACCATCATAGGTTTTTGCTACATCCGGCAACAACTTTTGCTACATCCATTCATTTTTAGACGCAAATGCTGCTTCCTGCAACGGCGAGTTACAACCGGCGACGACAGTGACGACTTTTTTGCTACAACCGTTGTCTCTGTTTGCTATGATCGAGCAATAGAAAGTTGCAACGGGCGGCCATGGGAGCAGCAACCGATGGATGGGAGCTACATGCTAGCGTCGACGGCTGACGTCGAGCTGCAACCAGCGGCTGGCGTTGCCGGAGCCGCGACCATCACCACCGAGGGAGTTGCAACCCACGGGTGAAAGTTTGTTGCATGCGTGGATTCGGCGATAAACATGAGAGAACACGGCGCCGACCGGCGGCGAGTGCGCCGACCGGTGGCTAGTGCGGCATCCAGCAGCGCGGGGCGGTAGAGGGAGGAGGTCCAGGTGAGGGGTGGTGGCCGGCGGCCGGGACGACATCCAGGCGACAGGAGGCAGCGCCCGCGCTGCGAACGGAGGGGAAGAAGGAGCTAGGGGAAGTCAACACGTGTAGATCGGCCGACCGAACTGTTGGGCCGGCGCGCTGGCGCCTAGCACTCGCCTTCATGATTTGGAGCCAGTCCCGTATAGTAAGGGTCGAATGTTCAGTGAACGTTAGATTTTTAGGCATGCCAAATCTAACGTTTTCTGCAAAATAAATTATATTTGCCGAGGGTGACAAGTTTAGAGGCAAGCACGACGAATTCATCTCAGTTCATTATTTTGCCAAAAATTGCCTTCCTTGCCAACTAAATTCACATACCAACGTAAATTGCCATGAAAAATGTACAATTTGTCATGCCTAAAAAAATCTAATGTCAGATTTTTAGCATTTTGGTTTAAAAAAAAGAAAGGCATATCATATCTGATATCCTTAGGTCATGTTTGGTTGAAGGGGATTTCCATCCCCAGAAAGATTAGTGATTGGAGGGGATTTGGTCTCCTTTGCATCCAATCCCCTTGAATCCTTAACTCCCTTTGTATATAAACACTTACTAGAAGTGTTGGGCGAGCTTTGCTGCGCCGTTGTTATTGTTGGGTTTTTTAAAAAAAATACTCACCCCATTTTAAAATATAAGGTGTATTACTTTTAAAAAAGTCAAACATTTTAAGTTTGATCAAATTTGTAGAGAAATATATCAAAATCTATAATATCAAATCGGTATGATTAGATTCATCACGAAATGAATTTCCATAATTTTTTGGTTAATATTGTGGATGTCGATATTTTTTGTTCTTAACTTGATCAAAATTAGAGAAATTTGACTTTCGAAAAAAACTAATACCTCTTATATTTTCGAACTGATGGAATATTTAGTTTGACGGGTGGGGAAGATGATGGAGTGTGTTTATTTTTATTTATAATGTAGTGATTTTGATGGACCTTTCATGGTGTGATTCTGTGTTATATGCTAACCAACATATATTTATGTGGAGAAATTCCTGCGTTGGTGGCTGCATGTACTATATTGGTGCTAGAATATCACATGGTGGTGCTTATTTTTTCTAGGTGGTGGGAGGGCGCCCGGGATTGATATGTTTTTATAGGCCGGTTGCTGCTGATTGATTCAAAAAAATCGTTGGCCAAGTCAAAATCGTAAACCAAATTGAAAATTGAATACCTCAATTGAATGAAAGAGTTTCAAAATTAGGGAACATAGGGGATTGAAAAAATTAAATGGGAGAGCTACTTGAGAAATTATTGACCCGGTCAAAATCAGGTAACCCAACTCTAAATTGAAGACCTTAATTAATTGTGAGGCCTTACAAATTAGGAAGCAAAGTGTATAGTATAAAAGAATTGAATGAGAGAGTTTTGTGAAATTGTTGACCCGATCAAAATCATGTGACCCAATTCCAATTAGAGACCTCCATTGAACATGGGCTCTTAAAAATTAGGGAGCATAGTGTTATAGAGGATTTGGTAGGTAGTGTTTGCCATAATATTAAGATAAGATGGTGCAAAATAGCAGCTAAAATCCAATCATCACAACTTCAACGACTCATAGAATAACTACACTTTTTTAACAGAGAAAGGCGCCGTACATATATCAGCTTATAGACGGAATACACAGTGAGAGTACATAACACTGATGGGGAGAAAGAATAAGAGCTTGAATTATAGGGCATGACCTATCCCTATAAGCTGGGCAAAGATAACTAAAAGAAGGTTCAACTAGATGGATTGCGACCTGAAGAGTACAACACAACCTGAAGAGTATGACACAGATGAACACCGCTTTACGACTTGAATGTATCCTGCAAGGTAACGGATGAGTGTAATTTTTACGCTCATCACACCATTGTTTAAACCAGTTTATCTTAACAAATCTAAGAAAACCACTCTGATATTGTCATTAATGATTAATGAATGCGAGAGATCGCGGAATCCTCTTTTTATTTGGTTTCCACATGAAAAGAGGTCATACATGTATAAAAATCATCATTTACAAGAAAATAAACAAAATGGAGAAAGAAGGAACTAAATTAGAGGCGCAACAAGTCAATCAAAAGAGAAGATGGCGTCCAGTACGAGCGCACGTGCTCGTACTAGTCTAAATTGTGATCAAACATTGTAGACATGTTGTGATGAACTTCAACATGATTATGCAATACCTACTGAAGAGCACATTTGTGACATGGAAGTAACTATACCATATATATGGGGTCATCCTTTTTCTCCGTGAGAAGATCCAAATCAAGCAAAGATATCTTAAACCACTTGTGTATTTGTAGGCATATTTGTAATCGACATATTTATTGTATCTTGATTCTTCACTCTCGATTCTCTTGAATCCATCAGAATGGTCTTCTTGGTACGGACTTTGTCCTTTACCAACTAAAAACCTGACCAAAAAGACGGATCAGCTCGTACACAAAACGTTACATCACTGACAAATTTCTAAGATCAATATATACTCCCCGTTGTGAAGAGTTAGAACATATTCAAATTCAAAAGAGTTAGAGCATATCCAGTTAATCCTAACTGAGAAGAGTTAGAACATATCCAAACTTTCTAGAGAGACGTATGCATTTCTAGGAAGCTTAGGCCGGGTTACAATTATGTATGTAATGTCTCAGAAAAATCACCCTTTGGTTCAAGTGTTGCACATTGTTGATGCCTGGGGAGAAACATGCTGCCCAGAAATGAAAGCTATGTTTTCGTAGGAAAAAACTTGTTTGTAAGCGTGACTGAAAGTATTACCGCCTCGCCTCAAGCGATTGTTCTGATGGGCCAGCCTAACAACCCATGTGCCAACGGTTTTAAGAACCTTTTATACCACACTTGGCGTTGGTTTAGGCATCTTGCAGTCCGGTTTTGGAAGGGTTTCGTGCGTTTTTCCTTTCTGTGTTTTTCTTTGTCCGTTCATTTTTTTTTGGTTCTCCATTTTTTTTTCTTTTCAATTTTCAAATTCATGGCAATTTTTAATACATTCTGGACATTTTTTGTATATAGGTTCTATATTTTTATACACAGATCGATCAATTCTTTTAATACATATTGAATGTTTTTATACACACGTTGAGCATTTTTCTGATAGAACGGACATTTTGATATTTTATTTTTTTAAAGATTGTATAAACATATTTAAAATGACATGAGCATATTTTAAACATGCGAACAATTTTAAATGTCATATTTATTTTGAATGGTATGAACATTTATTATGAATTACGTGAATAAATTTTCTTAAGATTTTGTGAACATATTTAAAATGTCATGAGCATATTTTAAAACATGCAAGAATTTTCAAATGTCATATATTTTAAATGGTATGGCATTATTTTACAAATTACGCAAACAAAATTTTAAATGTGAATGAACATTTTCAAGAAAATGTCATGAAACATAATTTCGAACCTGTGACATTTTTAAATGATATGATTTTTTTATGATATGAAATTTTTTCAAGATTTGTGCCAAAAATAATAAAATTTCATGAACATTTTTTAGTGTGCAGTGGAAGTTCTGTTAAAATCATGTAAAGTAATTTTTGTGATGTATATATAGAATATTTTAAAATATATCCAAGAGTAAATAAATAAGAAATAAGAACGAATGAAACAAACGAGTGAATGTAATGAACGAACTAACAACTACTGGGTCAACGTTCGTTTGAAGTCATGTAGTATCTTTGGTAAATATGGCGTATTTGAAATACCTTATCGTGCCAAGAAGTATAGCCAATGATGATGCCGGATTAAGACGTCAATCCAATGGTTGGTGGTGTCCTGACTAAAGGGCCTCTCAACATGCTAACTCCAGGACTGATGGCCGGGCTCAGGACCCCTTTGTCAGTTTTGTCCAATGGCAAATGGCATGAAGATTTCAGAAGGCTTGGCGTGCAAGACAAGAAGCCGGGATCATGGAGGATTCTGCCTCTTTGTATGTAACCGGCTAGGATCCATGTAACCTAGCCCCCTCCCCCCTCCCCCCGGTGTGCTAGAGGACCGGGCTCGTAGATAGACACAATTACAATCCCTTGATAATTTGTTTACACCCTAAAGCACTAAAGCAAAGAGCGGGACGTAGGGTATTATCTCGCCCGTGAGAGCATAAAACACTTATCTTGTTATCATTGTGCTAAGTCGTCTAGCTAGGATACCATATGGAGGGATTTGCCGTATTTAGCTTCGACAGTGACTCTGGACCAGCACGTAAAACATGTATCATGTTGTCTAGCACCTTCTAGCCTGTTATCATTGTTTTGCAATCGCGGTCGGTGTCTTTCCAATAAGAAAATCTCGCATATTGTTCTGGTATTATTTTTCTCTGCATGCTTTTTCTAGTATAAATAGTTTTAAACAATATATTTTTCGCATAACCTACAAATCCTGTTATAGAGAACATGGAAGTGCTTGTGTACTCTTAATTTTCAAATCCAATTGTAATCCAAACCCTAAAACTAATTCACAAATTTCCCTTTATTTCTCCCAATATATACTCTGGAACCCTAGCCCTATAATCAAAATTGAGGGTGAGAAGAAGGGAAGAACTTACTATGCGCAACCAAAGGACGAGGCCCACTAGTGGCTCCTCGTCAGAGTAGCCTTGACCACCCGGATGAAAGAAGACACCACCGCGTATTCTAGTGAATGCGGCCACCTCTAGGTCTTCGTCGGCTGGCTAGGGTTAGAGTGCCCGCACACCTCCTCTCACTCAGGGTCTGTCACACGAACATTGCCCACCTGTGATATCGTTGGGAGTAAGAGAGATGAGAGCGAGAAGGGGGACAAGAGAGGTGAGCAAGAGTGGAATGGGAAAGGTGATAGCGAGATGGGAATGACCGTGTCCGCGTGCGCCATCCAACACAGTCTCCACGGACTGTTACGCTACGTCAGCAAAACACGGGGCCAACCTATCAGAAAAGTCATCAAAACACTCTAATCGGTTGACCGGTGGTTTATGCAAAAAGTTTATCATAGTTGTAGTGTTTTCTGCCAAAATTTTGCAAAGGAGTGTTTCTTGCAAACTTAGCCCTTTTTTATTAACATAGTACAATCGTAGATGCCCACATATGCACATATACACTTACCCCTATGAAGGAACGCACGCGCACTCTACCATATGAGCACCTCCGAGTTACTCAATCGGCATCACATCTTGAGATTGATGAAGTCATAACAGGCGCCTCATAGTCGACTGAAACGTGTGCTCCCACTGAACAAACATCTTCGGAAAGGTTGAAATAATTTTAAAAAAATGCGAGCACTAGTGCCAAATTTAGGACTCGGTGGTTTCATGCAATTAACCCAACAAGGGCCATAGTTTTTCACTAGGTTTCATGATTGAGCCAACTGAGTATAGGTGAATTTAATGGTCAATGCAAATTGAGATTTGGTGCGACAACATCTTACCGTCTCGACAGCATGATAAGCAGTACGAAGTACGAACACATGGTGTGTCCTGGAAAACTGACTCCACCCACAGAAATCATGTACTCCGGCATACGAGTGGAAATACAATTTGGTTTCTAGTTGTATCTACACCATATATGGAGAAAAAAATACGAAAAAAATCAAAATATTTCAGAAGTTTTTTAGAATAAACTTGACTTTCTTTGGCACTAGTATATAATTTTTTACGAATAAAAAATAGTGTTGACTTCAGGGAAAAATAACAAAATTTATTTGCTATTACATGTCACTATCCATACAATTTTGGCCGAATTTTTTTAAAAGAGGTCAATGTGTTTTTTTTTTTCCTTTTTGTGTAATTTTTTTTCACAAGTACTCCCTCCGTAAACGCTCTTATATTAGTTTACAGAGGGAGTAGAATGGAAGGTCAAGCTTATTTCAAAAATATTTTTTAGAATTTGTTGATTGTTTATTTAATTACTAAATTATTCCCATATAGGGTGTAGATACACCTAGAAACCAAACGTCGGCGTCCGGCATACGAGGTACTGTACTGGCGTCATTTCCATGTCCGAAAACCTCATCTTAAAATCATGGGAAAAAGACCAAGAGAAACCTAGTACGACATAAAAATGTGACAAAAAAATCACGTTCGCTTCGGTGGCTCGGGCTCGGGCTCGTTGCTGCGTTTCAACCTGGCTGCGTGTGCAGGGACAAGCCCCAAGTCCCCAAACCGCCCCAGGGAATGGGATAGGGATAGGAATAGGAATAGGATACCCTAGAATCGATCCCGGGTTCAGAGAAGAGAATCCCATCCATGAGCCGATCGCACATCGCAGTGCGATCTCTGCAGCCTGCGGTACATGTGCCGGAGCAGAGCATGTGAGAGGAGGCAGGCAGGGGCAGGGGCCGAGCCGGTTTCTTTGTCCGGTTGTCCGTCTCGGCGTCTCCGTCGGCGTCCTGCTCCGGCCTTGCCTTGAATGGAGACGGCAGTACAATGCTGAATTTCCCGCCTCGCCTGCTCGCTCCGGCCCCGCCCAAAATCTGCTGACCCCCAACAATCACGAGTATCTCATGCATGATCCCAGAAGCAGTCACCTGTCCGTTGGAGGATCACGAAAGCCTTGGTGCTGGTAGTAATGCCAGATCTCTATCTGCGATACTTGGGGACAGTTAAACAGCAAGGTGTAGGGCTAGCCGGGCGGCAGGAGCAGATGTACCACCGATAAAACATGAATTTGCCCTGGCTGGCTCACAGGCTCGGTATGCAGAGCCCATTGATTAATGTATGTCGTATGGTCCATCCCACCAGTGAATGAAAACTCTAATGAGACGCATCCGAGTACTAGGTACTCCTCCATTAACAACTCCTGCATTTCATCTCGTTTCATTCAATATTATTTCCTGCTTGTGCACAGGGTACTCCCCTTCCAAGCATCATCATTGGTGTTGCTGCTGCAGCCGGTCTTGGTCTTCTCTCCTTGGCGGCAGCTCTCATCTTCTGGGGCATTGCCTGCCTTTTGATGTCATCTGCCCACCCGATCTGTTCTTCTCCCCTGCTTTTGCCATCTCCACCTCTCAGTCTCCATTTCCAAGGCAGATAGCGGTGGGAGTACTTGACAGTTCAAACGGCCACCGACTCCCAAAGTTTCTTTTCAACTTGTACCTCCTCCTTGACTGACTGCTTGGGAGCTGGGACAAGATCATAGGAGTGGGAGGGGGGGACTACCATCCCTTCCATGGTTTGGAAGAAGATATCAAAAGTTGACCATTTTTTTAAGGCCCTACAAGCTCTCCTGTCGGCCGGGGCAGGCGTTCTTGGAGCCTGAGATGTTCTATCGTAACAGAATCACAATCCTAATGGCACCGTAGGATTCTTTAAGGCCTTCGCTGGTAATTAGCTTGCTCAATCTGTGTGTATTTGGTTTGGAGGTTCCTGCAAGTTCGTGTTCTGTTTCTTCCTTTTTTTTCTAGACTGCATATTCTTGCCCTGAATCCATACATGTTCGTTTCGTTCCTGATGATGATGATAGTGGTGGTTCGGAATTTAATCGGAATCCTTTCTTATGCGCGGATGGATTTCTCTCAGGAAAGGGAGGACCAAGTTCCTATGAAGTTCTTGCACTGAGATCTCCAACAGATTAAATTTGCTAACCATGGAAGGGGGAGACCAAAAAGTTGCATCATCTCCTGGTGCGCCCAAACCCACCAAGGACGACGACATCCCCGCCGCCGCCAAGTCCCTCACCATCAAGACCACCGCCAATGCCGCCGGCTCCGACTGGCCGAGCCCCGCCTCGCCCTACCTCGGCTCGCCCTCGCCGCCGTCCTCCGCCTTCGTCTCCGCGCTGCAGTCGCCCTACATCTCCCCTCGGATCGCCGAACCTCCTCCTCATCCTCCGCCGCCGCCGCATCGAGAAGCCAAGGTGTCCCGGACCCCCGCGCTGCCCCCGCCGGCGTCTTGCGGCGGCGCCGGGTTCCGATCGGAGGACACGGACGCGCCTACGAGCGCCTCCCGCACGCCGCCGTCGGAGCGCGGCTACGACTCCCGGTCCCAGGGCGCCGACCCGCGCCGCCGGTCCTCCGATGGCAGCGGGCCCGCGCCGCGGGTGTCCTTCTCCTTCCCCGTGCCGCGCGTCTCGCTCACGCGGGGCGCCGTCGCGTCGCCCATGTCCAACGGCAAGCTCCGGAGCTGCGACGTCTACATCGGCTTCCACGGCCAGGGGGCTGCCCTCACCAGGTTCTGCAGGTGGCTCAAGGCAGAGCTCGAGCTGCAAGGGATCGCCTCGTTCACGGCCGACCGGGCCAGGTACTCCGGCGCGCACAGCCATGAGGTCGCAGACCGCATCATCTGCTCGGTGGCCTTCGGCATCGTGGTGGTCACCACGTCTGGCTTCCTCAACCCGTTCGTCCTCGAGGAGATCCGGTTCTTTGCTCAGAAGAGGAACCTGGTGCCCATCTTGTTCGACACCAGGGCGTCGGACATCGCCGGGCTGTTTGATGGCAGGCCTGAAGATAAGGAGGGGATGGAAGCGTTCGAGGGGGTGATGCGGTGCCATGAGCTGAAGCTCGAGACAGATGAGAGCAGCTGGAGGAGGTGCGTGTCAAGGGTGGTCACCGTGCTGCAGTCGAAGCTTGGCCGGGGTACAATTGCCGAAAAGGAGAGCGAGGGAACTGAGGGTTTGCCATTTCCGCGGAAGAGGCATTTCATTGGAAGGGAGAAAGAGCTTGCTGAGATCGAGGGAACGCTCTTCGGTTGCGCCGGCGAAGTCGAAGATGTGGAGTGCCCAGGGGGCAGCACCATGCCTAATTGTGTATCCAGTGGTGTGTCAGATGGAGGATTTGCCGATGAGGACAGTGACAGGGTGAGGACAAGCAGTGGCAGGTTTGGCAGCTTGGAGTTGCACAAGTGCAAGCGGCCGATGTTGGAGGCATCGGTTGATCCGGCGATCGATCTGTCGGCTGCGAAAGGGATCGGTCTTCTGAAGCAGAGATCAAAGCTCAGGAAGTCAAGATTCAGGTGCAACAGCAAGGATCATGGCAATGGCAATGTGGTATGCATCAATGGCATTTCAGGCATTGGCAAGACGGAGCTGGCATTGGAGTTTGCGTACCGGTACTCACAGCGGTACAAGATGGTGTTGTGGATTGGAGGCGAGGCGAGGTACCTGAGACAGAACATACTGAATTTATCAGGGTATTTAGGACTGGATATCAGCGCCGAGGCTGAGAGGGAGCATGGCAGGATCAGGAGCTTTGAGGAGCAAGAGTTGGATGCTTTTCAAAGGGTGAAGAGAGAGCTTTTCAGGGATGTGCCCTACTTGCTCATAATCGATAACCTCGAGAGCGAGAGGGATTGGTGGGAAGGGAAGGACCTGCAAGATTTCATACCTAGAAACACCGGAGCAAGCCATGTCATCGTGACTACACTGCTGCCGCATTTCATGAACCTTGAGCCGATTCATCTTCTGCAGCTCTCGTTTCATGATGCTATGGTCCTGATAAAGGGGAAAAAGAAGAAGGATTACCCTCCTGAGGAACTGGAAGTTCTGAAGAAATTCAACGAGCAGCTGGGGCGAGTGAGCTTCGGGCTGTGGCTTGTTGGTTCGCTGTTGTCTGAGTTGATGATCGATCCTGGTATTCTTTTTGAGGCTGTCGAGCGGGTGTCGCTAAATGAGAACATGATTGTGCTCTGTTCTGGTGATGACAACTTATGGCAGAACAATTTGTTTCTGATCAAGGTGTTGGTCTTCTGCTTTGCATTGATGGACCAGGTGAAAGGAGGTAGCCTTGCCTTGAGGATGATCACAGTAGGTTCTTGGCTAGCTCCATCGCCCATGTCGTCAACCCTACTAGCTGCCATGGCCAGCAAGCTGCCAACAAAAGCCAATAGCATTCAGCTGTTGAGTGAATCGCTTAAGGCAGCACTCTTGTGCGGCACACACTGCTTTCTGCAGCCGCAGGCAAGGAAAGCTGAGGTGGAGTCGGCACACTTGCTAGTAAAACTTGGCTTGGCGCGAAAAACAACTCGGCGTCCAGGTTGCTGGATTCAGTTTCACCCGATCGTGCAGCTGTTCGGCAAGATCAGCGGCAGTTTGGCACCGGCATCCGCAGCAGTATCTGGTGTCATAAGGACTGGCAATATGTCTATTTACTCAGACCACATGTGGGCTAGTGCATTCCTTCTGTTTGGCTTCAAATCAGAGCCACCTGTGGTGCAACTCAAGGCGGCCGACCTGGTGCTCTTCATCAAGAAGATAGCGCTGCCCCTGGCAATCCAATCGTTCATGGCATTCTCGCGCTGCGGCTCGGCCTTGGAGTTGCTCAAGGTGTGCACCAACGTCCTCGAGGACGCGGAGAAGTCGGTCGCATCACGGATACAGGACCTGAAGCAGGGATCGCTGTGCTGGAAGAAGAAGCTGTGGGCGGACAACCATGTTGACGAGTTCATCTGGCATGAGATGGCACTGCTGAAGGCAACGCTGCTCGAGACAAGGGCGAAGCTGCTGGTGCGAGGCGGGCTGTTTGACAGTGGGGAGGAGCTGTGCAGGACCTGCATCAGCATCAGGACGGTCATGCTTGGCCACGACCATGCCCAGACATTGGCGGCTCAGGAGACGCTGGTGAAGGTGGTTCGATACAGGAGCAAAATCTGAGACGACGCGGAACCGTGCGAGCTGTTCGACATCGGTAGCATCTAGATTTTGTATCTTGTTCTTTGCTGTGTCTGTGATTCACTGCTCGACATTCCTTATCGCGGCACTTTTTTTGTTAGATCACTGAGATAGCTAGTCTGATTATGATATCATGTGTAACTTGACAGCTTATTTAACCAACTTGCTGTGTACAGTCCAGTCTCCTAAATCTACCTATGAATTTTCTTTGATGAAATTCTGAGCAAATTGGATGAATTTTCTGATGACACATGTGACCTGGAGATGTTATGTGCTACTCCCTCTGTAAAGAAATATATAAGAGCGTTTAGATCACTAAAGTAGTGTAGTGATCTAAACGCTCTTATATTTATTTATTTGCAGAGGGAATAGTAACTAGTGTTTGTTTTTGCTGAACATTTTACTCCTAGAAGACAATGTAACTCCAGTGAAGAATATTTAGCAAGGGATCTGTGATTTGTGACCCCTTGTGCAACTGATTGATGCAATGCAGTCCTCCCTTGCAATTCTGATGCTGAATTTAGTCTATCATTTCACCAGCAAAGTTCTCCTGCACAAAGTAGCAGACATGATAAAAAATCAAGACTTCTTCCTTATCGCAAACAATCTAGTCGGCACGCCGATTTTGTGAGATGGATGGGGAAACGAAGGTCGTTCTGCGTGATTAGCAACAAGTTGAGGAATCTTGATCATGCATCAAGTCTGAAGTCCCCTCAACCCTCTGCAGAAGGCCAATGGATGGATGGATGATCACTGAAAAACCATGAAGGTTGGTAACAGATCCAGTGTTCACACGCAGTGCATTCTCATCCATGATATAAATGCCATGCCATGCCATGCTTGCCTGGTTGTGCTGGGTGGGCGGCCATGGACGTGACCTTCGTGTGCTCGTCGGGGGAGGCGCCGTTCAAGATGGAGGTGGGCTTCTTCGACACCGTCCTGGACATCAAGCACAAGCTCCAGGGCCGCAACGGCTGGCCCGCCGCCGCCCTGTCCCTCTTCCACGACGGCGACGCGCTCGTGGACGACGACGACGCCGAGCGGTACGGCGTCGTGGAGGGCTCCGTCATCCACGTCGCCCTCGACGGCGACGACAGGCGGCCGCGTCAGAAGGAGAGGAAGGAACGGATCAGGAGGCCGGGCAAGGGCATGCGGGCGCCGGCGCCGGAGCCGCTGCGGGTGACGGTGGTGTCGCGCTGCGGCGCGGGGCGCGTGGAGGTGGCGGTGCGCGCGCGCGGGGCGGTGTCGGCGCTGCGCGGGGAGCTGGAGCGGGGCGCGGCGTCGGGGTCCGGGTCCGGGTTCCCGCTGCCCGCGGACGGCGGCTACTTCTTCATCCACGGGCAGAGCGTGATGGACGAGGCGCGGTCGTTCGAGTGGCACGGCGTGGCCGCCGGCGACGAGGTCGTCGTGTTCGAAGGCTCCGTCACCAGGGCCCCCGCGTGCTGAACGGGACGGGCGCCTGGACTGCAGATTTGTTAGCGCGGGAAGCTGCCAAACCCAAAACTGCTGCTCCACTTGTCAGTGATACTACGACTATCTACCTGAGCTGATCATATGCCGGCTCTTTTCAAACTAGAAGCTCTCATGCATCATACAACTAACACAAAAATTAGTAATTTCAAATTACTAGGGCTTTTTTTATCCTCATCAAAAGATAAGCGGTAATACTATTCAACTGATGTTCATTGTTCGCTTGGAGAGAATGACAAATCAAACATTTTTATGGTAATTTTATATTTATTTTTTTGACTAAAACGGCAGGTGCTTTGCCTTTTCATTAAGATAGAGGGAAAACTGTACAATCTGAGAAAGCCTCAGCAAGAAACTCAAAAGAAAGGGGTCCGGTGCTGCACAAAACAGCCCGGCTGTACATGCCTCACAAGACTACTCCCTGGCCTTCATAAGGCGGCCTAAATCATCCCTAATGAGTAAGCAGACACCCTCAGCCAACTTCTGCTCGTTCCGAAAGATGCGTCTGTTCCTCTCGTTCCAAATGTTTCAGGCCACATAAGTCGCTGCCACACATTCATCTATCACCTCCCCTTTTCGCCTGAGCAGGAAAGTTTTGTCCCACCAATCATTAATCAAGGTGGCCTGGAGTGCAACTGCTGCCGCCTTGGGGTACTTGGATGGCCATACCGTCTTGGCAAAGGAGCATCTCAAGATAAGATGGCCAGCCGATTCAATGATCTGATCGCAAGCACAGAAAACATCTTGATGATCCCATCCTCTTCTAAGCAGCCTATCAGCCGTCCAAAGTCTGTTTTGGAGCAATGTCCAGATAAAGAATTTTATTGTTGATTCGCTTTGGGTCTTCCATATGCTTAACAGGCGAGGCATTGGGAGGCGCGTGATGAAGTGCTGCTCATACGCTGATTTGGCAGAGTACATCCCATTAGCAGTGAGGGTCCAACTAATCACATCGGTGGTGCCGCTGAGTTGAACTTGCTGGACCTTGTGCCAAAGAAGGGCAAAGGAGCGAAGCTGGTCGGTTGAGTTCAGCCGCTACAAGCCCATCATCCATTTCCCATCGTGGGGAGCATCCACAACAATGGTCCGTTTGTGACGAGCAAGGCGAAACAGCAGGGGCGCCACCTCCATTGGAGCAGCTCCATCCATCCATCGATCAGTCCAGAAAAGGGCTCGTGAGCCGTCGCCGATGGAGACTTTTGTGCCAGCTTTGAAGAGCTGCAAGTCAGGAATATCACACGGAGTTGGTGTCCCTTTCCACGGCCTATCTTGGTTATCCCATTCGAACCAAGGCCGCCTCAATCTCAGTGCTCTGCTGAAGGCGGTGAGATCTTTGATGCCAAGTCCACCGACAGCCTTGGGCGCACAAATGCGTTTCCAATTTACCAAGCACTTCCCACCATGAGCCTCCTGTTACGACCGGTGTCACTTATAGCCGGAGAAAGCCCAATGAACGCGTCTAGTTAGGGGCTTAGCCCAACTTATCTTATTTTTATTAGCAGTAAGGATTATATAAACAGTTGTAAGGCCACCTTTTGAAATTAAGCAATAAGTCATAACTATTGCCCGGCTCTCCTTAGGAGCTGAAACCCTAAACCCTAGCCGTCTCTCTCACCGCCGTCGCCTCCTCCTCGCAAGATCACGGCGCCGACGCGCCGCCGGCCGCGCCCAAGCCCTCACCCTCCATCCTTCCACCCCTACAACCTACGGTCGAGGCCTGGTAGGACCCTAGCTCCTATCGACCTGGTATCAGGTAGCTCTGGTTCGATCATGTCCACACCACAGCCCACCCCGTCCCTCCCGCTGCCGACCACCTCGTTGTCGTCCCCGATAACCACCACTGCCGGCCCCCCGCTCCTGCCCGCATGTATCCACACATGTATCAAGTTTCCGGTTAATACAATTCTAGCATGAATAATAAACATTTATTATGAATAAGGAAATATAAAATAACAATTTTATTATTGCCTCTAGGGCATATTTCCTTCAGTCTCCCACTTGCACTAGAGTCAATAATCTAGATTACATTGTAATGATTCTAACACCCATGGAGTCTTGGTGCTAATCATGTTTTGCTCGTGGAAGAGGCTTAGTCAACGGGTCTGCCACATTCAGATCCGTATGTATTTTGCAAATCTCTATGTCTCCCTCCTTGACTTGATCACGGATGGAGTTGAAGCGTCTCTTGACGTGTTTGGTTCTTTTGTGAAATTTGGATTCCTTCGCCAAGGCAATAGTTCTAGTATTGTCACAAAAGATTTTCATTGGACCCGATGCACTAGGTATTACACCTAGATCGGATATGAACTCCTTCATCTAGACTCCTTTATTTGCTGCTTCCGAAGCAGCTATGTAATCCGCTTCACACGTAGATCCCGCCACGACGCTCTGCTTGGAACTGCACCAACTGACAGCTCCACCATTCAAAATAAATATGTATCCGGTTTGTGACTTAGAGTCATCCGGATCAGTGTCAAAGCTAGCATCAACGTAACCATTTACGATGAGCTCTTTGTCACCTCCATAAACGAGAAACATATCCTTGGTCCTTTTTAGGTACTTCAGAATGTTCTTGACCGCTGTCCAGTGATCCACTTCTGGATTACTTTGGTACCTCCCTGCTAAACTTATAGCAAGGCACACATCAGGTCTGGTACACAGCATAGCATACATGATAGAACCTATGGCTGAGGCATAGAGAATGACTTTCATTTTCTCTCTATCTTCTGCAGTGGTCGGGCATTGAGTCTTACTCAACTTCACACCTTGCAACACAGGCAAGAACCCTTTCTTTGACTGGTCCATTTTGAACTTCTTCAAAACTTTATCAAGGTATGTGCTTTGTGAAAGTCCTATTAATTAAGCGTCTCGATCTATCCCTATAGATCTTGATGCCCAATATATAAGCAGCTTCACCGAGGTCTTTCATTGAAAAACTCTTATTCAAATATCCTTTTATGCTATCCAGAAATTCTACATCATTTCCAATCAACAATATGTCATCCACATATAATATTAGAAATGCTACAGAGCTCCCACTCACTTTCTTGTAAATACAGGCTTCTCCGAAAGTCTGTATAAAACCATATGCTTTGATCACCTCATCAAAACGTATATTCCAACTCCGAGATGCTTGCACCAGTCCATAGATGGATCGCTGGAGCTTGCACAATTTGTTAGCACCTTTAGAATCGACAAAACCTTCTAGTTGCATCATATACAACTCTTCTTTAAGAAATCCATTAAGGAATGCAGTTTTGACGTCCATTTGCCAGATTTCATAATCATAAAATGCGGCAATTGCTAACATGATTTGGACGGACTTAAGCATCGTTATGGGTGAGAAAGTCTCATCGTAGTCAACTCCTTGAACTTGTCGAAAACCTTTTGCGACAAGTCGAGCTTTGTAGATAGTAACATTACCATCGGCGTCAGTCTTCTTATTGAAGATCCATTTATTCTCTATGGCTCGCCGATCATCGGACAAGTCCACCAAAGTCCACACTTTGTTCTCATACATGGATCCTATCTCAGATTTCATGGCCTCAAGCCATCTGTCGGAATCTGGGCTCATCATAGCTTCTTCATAGTTCGTAGGTTCGCCATGGTCTAGTAACATGACTTCCAATACAGGATTCCCGTACCACTCTGGTGCGGATCATGTTCTGGTTGACCTACGAGTTTCTGTAGTAACTTGATCTGAAGTTTCATGATCATCATCATTAGCTTCCTCTTTAGTTGGTGTAGGCATCACGGGAACGGTTTTCTCTGATGAACTACTTTCCAATTCAAGAGAAGGTACGATTACCTCATCAAGTTCTACTTTTCTCCCACTCACTTCTTTCGAGAGAAACTCCTTCTCTAGAAAGGTTCCATTCTTGGCAACAAAGATCTTGCCTTCGGATCTGTGGTAGAAGGTGTACCCAATTGTTTCCTTTGGGTATCCTATGAAGACGCACTTCTTCGATTTGGGTTCGAGCTTATCAGGCTGAAGCTTTTTGGCATAAGTATTGCAACCCCAAACTTTAAGAAACGACAGCTTAGGTTTCTTGCCAAACCACAGTTCATACGGTGTCGTCTCAACGGATTTAGACGGTTCCCTATTTAACGTGAATGCAGCTGTCTCTAATGCATAACCCCAAAACGATAGTGGTAAATCGGTAAGAGACATCATAGATCGCACCATATATAATAAAGTACGGTTACGACGTTCGGACACACCATTACGCTGTGGTTTTCCAGGTGGCGTGAGTTGTGAAACTATTCCACATTGTTTTAAATAAAGGCCAAACTCGTAACTCAAATATTTGCCTCCGCGATCAGGTCGTAGAAACTTTATTTTCTTGTTAGATGATTCTCTACTTCACTCTGAAATTATTTGAACTTTTCAAATGTTTCAGACTTGTGTTTCATCAAGTATATATACCCATATCTTCTCCAATCATCTATGAAGGTCAGAAAATAACGATACTCGCCGCGTGCCTCAACACTCATCGGACCGCATACATCGGTATGTATTATTTCCAATAAGTCATTAGCTCGCTCCATTGTTCCGGAGAACGGAGTTTTAGTCATCTTGCCCATAAGGCATGGCTCGCAAGTATCAAATGATTCATAATCAAGTGATTCCAAAAGCCCATCTGCATGGAGTTTTTTCATGCGCTTTACACCAATATGACCTAAACGGCAGTGCCACAAATATGTTGCACTATCATTATCAACTTTGCAACTTTTGGCATCAATATTATGAATATGTGTATCACCACGATCGAGATTCAATAAAAATAGACCACTCTTTAAGGGTGCATGACCATAAAAGATATTACTCATATAAATAGAACAACCATTATTCTCTGATTTAAATGAATAACCATCTCGCACTAAACAAGATCCAGATATAATGTTCATGCTCAACGCTGGCACCAAATAACAATTATTCAGGTCTAACACTAATCCCGAAGGTAGATGTAGAGGTAGCGTGCCGACGGCGATCACATCGACCTTGGAACCATTCCTGACGCGCAACGCCACCTCGACCTTAGCCAATCTTCGTTCAATCCGTAGCTCCTGTTTCGAGTTACAAATATGAGCAACCGAACCAGTATCAAATACCCATGTGCTACTACGAGCATTAGTAAGGTACACATCAATAACATATATATCAAATATACCTTTGTTCACTTTGCCATCCTTCTTATCCGCCAAATACTTGGGGCAGTTCCCCTTCCAGTGACCAGTTCCTTTGCAGTAGAAGCACTCAGTTTTAGGCTTGGGTCCAGCTTTGGGCTTCTTCCCGGGAGTGGCAACTTGCTTGCCATTCTTCTTGAAGTTCCCCTTCTTTCCCTTGCCCTTTTTCTTGAAACTAGTGGTCTTGTTAACCATCAACACTTGATGCTCCTTCTTGATTTCTACCTTCGCAGCTTTGAGCATTGCGAAGAGCTCGGGAATTGTCTTTTCCATCCCTTGCATATTATAGTTCATCACGAAGCCTTTGTAGCTTGGTGGCAGTGATTGAAGAACTCTGTCAATAACACTATCATCTGGAAGATTAACTCCCAGCTGAGTCAAGTGATTATGATATCCAGACATTCTGAGTATGTGTTCACCGACAGAACTGTTCTCCTCCATCTTACAGCTATAGAACTTGTTGGAGACTTCATATCTCTCAACTCGGGCATTTGCTTGAAATATTAACTTCAACTCCTGGAACATCTCATATGCTCCATGACGTTCAAAACATCTTTGAAGTCCCGATTCTAAGCCGTAAAGCATGGCACACTGAACTATCGAGTAGTCATCAGATCGAGCTTGCCAAACATTCATAACATCAGCATCTGCTCCTGCAGCAGGTCTTTCACCTAGCGGTGCATCAAGGACATAATTCTTCTGTGCAGCAATGAGGATAATCCTCAAGTTACGGACCCAGTCTGTGTAGTTGCTACCATCATCTTTCAACTTAGCTTTCTCTAGGAACGCATTAAAATTCAAGGGAACGGTAGCACGGGCCATTGATCTACAACATAGATATGCAAAAACTATCAGGACTAAGTTCATGATAAATTAAGTTCAATTAATCAAATTACTTAAGAACTCCCACTTAGATAGACATCCCTCAAGTCATCTAAATGATACGTGATCCAAATCAACTAAACCATGTCCGATCATCACGTGAGATGGAGTAGTCATCAATGGTGAACATCTCTATGTTGATCATATCTACTATATGATTCACGGTCGACCTTTCGGTCTCCAGTGTTTCAAGGCCATGTCTGTATATGCTAGGCTCGTCAAGTTTAACCCGAGTATTCCGCATGTGCAAAACTGTCTTGCACCCATTGTATTTGAACGTAGAGTCTATCACACCCGATCATCACGTGGTGTCTCAACACGACGAACTGTCGCAACGGTGCATACTCAGGGAGAACACTTATACCTTGAAATTTAGTGAAGGGATCATCTTATAATGCTACCGTCATTTTAAGCAAAATATGATGTATAAAAGATAAACATCACATGCAATCAAAATATGTGACATGATATGGCCATCATCATCTTGTGCTTTTGATCTCCATCTCCAAAGCATCGTCATGATCTCCATCATCACCGGCTCGACACCTTGATCTCCATCGTTGCGTCGTGGTCGTCTCGCCAACTATTGCTTCTACAACTATCGCTAACGCATAGTGATAAAGTAAAGCATTTACATGGCGTTTGCATTTCATACAATAAAGCGACAACCATAAGGCTCCTGCCAGTTGCCGATAACTTTTACAAAACATGATCATCTCATACAACAAGGTATATCACATCATGTCTTGACCATATCACATCACATCATGCTATGCAAAAACAAGTTAGACTCCTCTACTTTGTTGTTGCAAGTTTTACGTGGCTCCTACGGGCTTCTAGCAAGAACCGTTCTTACCTATGCATCAAAATCACAACGGTGATTTATCAAGTTTGTTGTTTTAACCTTCAACAAGGACCGGCCGCAGTCAAATTCGATTCAACTAAAGTAGGAGAAACAGACACCCGCCAGCCACCTTTATGCAGAACTAGTTGCATGTCTGTCGGTGGAACCGGTCTCATGAACGTGGTCATGTAAGGTTGGTCCGGGCCGCTTCATCCAACAATACCGCCGAATCAAAATAAGACGTTGGTGGTAAGCAGTATGACTATCACCGCCCACAACTCTTTGTGTTCTACTCGTGCATATCATCTACGCATAGACCTGGCTCGGATGCCACTGTTGGGAAACGTAGCATGCAATTTCAAAAAAATTCCTACGCTCACGCAAGATCTATCTAGGAGATGCATAGCAACGAGAGGGGGAGAGTATGTCTACGTTGTTGGGGAACGTAGCAGAATTTTAAAATTTTCTACGCATCACCAAGATCAATCTATGGAGTCATCTAGCAACGAGTGAGAGGGGAGTGTATCTACATACCCTTGTAGATCGCGAGCGGAAGCGTTCAAGAGAACGGGGTTGATGGAGTCGTACTCGTCGTGATCCAAATCACCGATGATCGAGCGCCGAACGGACGGCACCTCCGCGTTCAACACACGTACGGAGCAGAGACGTCTCCTCCTTCTTGATCCAGCAAGGGGGGAGGAGAGGTTGATGGAGATCCAGCAGCACGACGGTGTGGTGGTGGAAGCAGCGGGATTTCAGCAGGGCTTCGCCAAGCGCTACTGGAGGAGGAAGAGGTGTCACGGGAGGGAGAGGGAGGCGCCAGGGGCTCAGCTGTTTCTCCCATGCACCTCCCCACTATATATAGGGGTGGAGGGGGCTGGTTTCTTGCCCTCCAAGTCCATTGGGGCGTTGGCAAAGGTGGAAGGAAAGAAATCCCATCCTTTCCCTTCCCCACCGATTGTTATCCCCCTTTTTTAGGGATCTTGATCTTATCCCTTCGGGATATGATCTTATTCCTTCTAAGGGGGAATCTTGGTGCGCCTTGACTAGGGGTGTGGGGCCTTGCCCCCACTACCCACGTTCATGTGGGTCCCCCCATGCAGGTGGGCCCCACTCCGGAACCTTCTAGAACCTTCTCGGTACAATACCGAAAAATCCCGACCATTTTCCGGTGGCCAAAATAGGACTTCCCATATATAAATCTTTACCTCCGGACCATTCCGGAACTCCTCGTGACGTCCAGGATCTCATCCGAGACTCCGAACAACCTTCGGGTTACCGCATACTAATATCTCTATAACCCTAGCGTCACCGAACCTTAAGTGTGTAGACCCTACGGGTTCGGGAGACACGCAGACATGACCGAGACGACTCTCCGGTCAATAACCAACAGCGGGATCTGGATACCCATGTTGGCTCCCACATGCTCCTCGATGATCTCATCGGATGAACCACGATGTCGAGGATTTAATCAATCCCGTACGCAATTCCCTTTGTCTATCGGTACGATACTTGCCCGAGATTCGATCGTCGGTATCTCGATACCTTGTTCAATCTCGTTACCGGCAAGTCTCTTTACTCGTTTCCATAACACATCATCCCGTGAACAACTCCTTGATCACATTGAGCTCATTATGATGATGTCCTACCGAGTGGGCCCAGAGGTACCTCTCCGTTACATGGAGTGACAAATCCCAGTCTCGATTCGTGCCAACCCAACAGATACTTTCGGAGATACCCGTAGTGCACCTTTATAGCCACCCAGTTACGTTGTGACGTTTGGTGCACCCAAAGCACTCCTACGGTATCCGGGAGTTGCACAATCTCATGGTCTAAGGAAAAGTTACTTGACATTGGAAAAGCTTTAGCAAACGAACTACACGATCTAGTGCTAGGCTTAGGATTGGGTCTTGTTCATCACATCATTCTCCTAATGATGTGATCCCGTTATCAATGACATCCAATGTCCATGGTCAGGAAACCGTAACCATCTATTGATCAACGAGCTAGTCAACTAGAGGCTTACTAGGGACATGTTGTGGTCTATGTATTCACACATGTATTACGATTTCCGGATAACACAATTATAGCATGAATAACAGACAATTATCATGAACAAGGAAATATAATAATAACCATTTTATTATTGCCTCTAGGGCATATTTCCAACAGTCTCCCACTTGCACTAGAGTCAATAATCTAGTTACATTGTGATGAATCGAACACCCATAGAGTACTGGTGTTGATCATGTTTTGCTCGTGAAAGAGGTTTAGTCAACGGATCTGCTACATTCAAATCCGTGTGCACTTTACAAATATCTATGTCTCCATCTTGAACATGTTCACGTATGGAGTTGAAGCGACGCTTGATATGCCTGGTCCTTTTGTGAAACCTGGGCTCCTTGGCAAGGGCAATAGCTCCAGTGTTGTCACAGAAGAGAGTCATTGGACCCGACGCATTTGGAATGACTCCTAGGTCGGTGATGAACTCCTTCATCCATACTGCTTCGTGTGCTGCCTCCGAGGCTGCTATGTACTCCGCTTCGCATGTAGAACCCGCCACGACGCTTTGCTTGCAACTGCACCAGCTTACCGCTCCACCATTCAAAATATACACGTATCCGGTTTGTGACTTGGAGTCATCCGGATCTGTGTCGAAGCTAGCGTCGACGTAACCCTTTACGACGAGCTCTTCGTCACCTCCATATACGAGAAACATATCCTTAGTCCTTTTCAGGTACTTCAGGATGTTCTTGACCGCTGTCCAGTGTTCCTTGCCGGGATTACTTTGGTACCTACCTACCAAACTTACAGCAAGGTTTACATCAGGTCTGGTACACAGCATGGCATACATAATAGACCCTATGGCTGAGGCATAGGGGATGACACTCATCTCTTCTATATCTTTTGCCGTGGTCGGGCATTGAGCCGAGCTCAATTTCACACCTTGCAATACAGGCAAGAACCCCTTCTTGGACTGATCCATATTGAACTTCTTCAATATCTTATCAAGGTATGTGCTTTGCAAAAGACCTATGAGGCGTCTCGATCTATCTCTATAGATCTTGATGCCTAATATATAAGCAGCTTCTCCAAGGTCCTTCATTGAAAAAACACTTATTCAAGTAGGCCTTTATACTTTCCAAGAATTCTATATCATTTCCCATCAGCAGTATGTCATCCACATATAATATGAGAAATGCTACAGAGCTCCCACTCACTTTCTTGTAAACACAGGCTTCTCCATAAGTCTGTGTGAACCCAAACGCTTTGATCATCTCGTCAAAGCGAATGTTCCAACTCCGAGATGCTTGCACCAGCCCATAGATTGAGCGCTGGAGCTTGCATACCTTGTCAGCATTCTCAGGGTCGACAAAACCTTCCGGTTGTATCATATACAACTCTTCCTTAAGAAAACCATTAAGGAATGCCGTTTTGACGTCCATTTGCCATATCTCATAATCATAGTATGCGGCAATTGCTAACATGATTCTGACGGATTTCAGCTTCGCTACGGGTGAGAAAGTCTCATCGTAGTCAACCCCTTGAACTTGTTGACAACCCTTAGCGACAAGCCGAGCCTTATAGATGGTCACATTACCATCCGCGTCAGTCTTCTTCTTAAAGATCCATTTATTTTCTATGGCTTGCCGATCATCGGGCAAGTCAGTCAAAGTCCATACTTCGTTTTCATACATGGATCCTATCTCGGATTTCATGGCTTCAAGCCATTTGTCGGAATCCGGGCCCGCCATCGCTTCTTCATAGTTCGAAGGTTCACTGTTGTCTAACAACATGATTTCCAGGACAGGATTGCCATACCACTCTGGTGCGGACCGTGTCCTCGTGGACCTTCGAAGTTCAGTGGTAGCTTGATCATGATCATTATCAATAACTTCCTCTCTAGCCGGTGTAGGCTCCACAGAAACATTTTCCTGTGCTGCGCTACTCTCCGGTTCGAGGGTCATCTCATCAAGCTCCACTTTCCTCCCACTTACTTCTTTCGAGAGAAACTCTTTCTCTAGAAAGGATCCATTCCTGGCAACAAAGATCTTGCCCTCGGATCTTAGGTAGAAGGTATACCCAATAGTTTCCTTAGGGTATCCTATGAATACGCATTTTTCCGACTTGGGTTCGAGCTTCTCTGGTTGAAGTTTCTTCACATAAGCATCGCATCCCCAAACTTTCAGAAACGACAGCTTAGGTTTCTTCCCAAACCATAATTCATACGGTGTCGTCTCAACGGATTTTGACGGTGCCCTATTTAAAGTGAATGCGGCAGTCTCCAAAGCATAACCCCAAAAGGATAGCGGTAAATCGGTAAGAGACATCATAGATCGCACCATATCCAATAGAGTGCGATTACGACGTTCGGACACACCATTACGCTGAGGTGTTCCAGGTGGCGTGAGTTGTGAAACAATTCCACATTTCCTTAAGTGCGTGCCAAATTCATGACTCAAATATTCTCCTCCACGATCTGATCGTAAGAACTTTATTTTCTTGTCACGTTGATTCTCAACCTCACTCTGAAATTCCTTGAACTTTTCAAAGGTCTCAGACTTGTGCTTCATCAAGTAGACATACCCATATCTACTCAAATCATCGGTGAGGGTGAGAACATAACGATAACCACCGCGAGCCTCAACACTCATTGGACCACACACATCAGTATGTATGATCTCCAATAAGTTGGTTGCTCGCTCCATTGTTCCGGAGAACGGAGTCTTGGTCATCTTACCCAAGAGGCATGGTTCGCATCTGTCAAATGATTCATAATCAAGAGACTCCAAAAGTCCATCTGCATGGAGTTTCTTCATGCGTTTAACACCGATATGACCAAGGCGGCAGTGCCACAAGTATGTGGGACTATCGTTATCAACCTTGCATTTCTTGGCATTCACATTATAAACATGTGTAACATCACGTTCGAGATTCAATAAAAATAAACCATTCACCAGCGGGGCATGACCATAAAACATATCTCTCATATAAATAGAACAACCATTATTCTCAGATTTAAATGAGTAGCCATCTCGCATTAAGCGAGATCCAGATACAATGTTCATGCTCAAAGCTGGTACTAAATAACAATTATTGAGGTTTAAAACTAATCCCGTAGGTAGATGCAGAGGTAGCGTGCCGACGGCGATCACATCGACCTTGGAACCATTCTCGACGCGCATCGTCACCTCGTCCTTTGCCAGTCTACGCTGATTCCGCAGTTCCTGCTTTGAGTTACAAATATGAGCAACCGCACCGGTATCAAATACCCAGGAACTACTACGAGTGCTGGTAAGGTACACATCAATTACATGTATATCATATATACCTTTGGTATTGCCGGCCTTCTTGTCCGCCAAGTACTTGGTGCAGTTTCGCTTCCAGTGACCGTTTCCCTTGCAATAAAAGCACTCAGTCTCAGGCTTGGGTCCATTCTTCGACTTCTTCCCGGCAGCTGGCTTACCGGGCGCGGCAACTCCCTTGCCGTCCTTCTTGAAGTTCTTCTTACCCTTGCCCTTCTTGAACTTAGTGGTTTTATTCACCATCAACACTTGATGTTCCTTTCTGATCTCTGCCTCCGCTGACTTCAGCATCGCATATACCTCAGGAATGGTCTTTTCCATCCCCTGCATGTTGAAGTTCATCACGAAGCTCTTGTAGCTAGGTGGAAGTGACTGAAGGATTCTGTCAACGACCGCGTCATCCGGGAGATTAACTCCCAGCTGAGACAAGCAGCTGTGCAACCCAGACATTTTGAGTATGTGCTCGCTGACAGAACTATTTTCCTCCATCTTACAGCTGTAGAACTTATCGGAGACTTCATATCTCTCGATCCGGGCATGAGCTTGGAAAACCATTTTCAGCTCTTCGAACATCTCATATGCTCCGTGATGCTCAAAACGCTTTTGGAGCCCCGGTTCTAAGCTGAAGAGCATGCCGCACTGAACGAAGGAGTAATCATCGGTGCGTGTCTGCCAAACGTTCAAATCGTCTGGCAGTGCTGGGAGAGCAGGTGGGTCACCTAACGGTGCTTCAAGGACATATGATTTCTTGGCAGCTATGAGGATAATCCTCAGGTTACGGACCCAGTCCGCATAGTTGCTACCATCGTCTTTCAGCTTGTTTTTCTCTAGGAACGCGTTGAAGTTGAGGGTAACATTAGCATTGGCCATTTGATCTACAAGATAGATATGTAACATTTAGACTAAGTTCATGACAATTAAGTTCATCTAATCAAATTATGTAATGAACTCCCACTCAGATAGACATCCCTCTCGTCATCTAAGTGATTACATGATCCGAATCGACTAGGCCGTGTCCGATCATCACGTGAGACGGACTAGTCATCAACGGTGAACATCCCCATGTTGATCGTATCTTCTATACGACTCATGCTCGACCTTTCGGTCTCTTGTGTTCCGAGGCTATGTCTGTACATGCTAGGCTCGTCAAGTCAACCTAAGTGTATTGCTGTGTAAATCTGGCTTACACCCGTTGTATTCGAACGTTAGAATCTATCACACCCGATCAACACGTAGTGCTTCGAAACAACGAACCTTCGCAACGGTGCACAGTTAGGGGGAACACTTTCTTGAAATTTTAGTAAGGGATCATCTTATATATGCTACCGTCGTTCTAAGCAAATAAGATGCAAAAACATGATAAACATCTCATGCAATCAAAATAGTGACATGATATGGCCATTATCACTTTGCTCCTTTTGATCTCCATCTTCGGGGCTCCATGATCATCATCGTCACCGGCATGACACCATGATCTCCATCATCATGATCTCCATCATCGTGTCTTCATGAAGTTGTCTCGCCAACTATTACTTCTACTACTACGGCTAACGGTTAGCAATAAAGTAAAGTAATTACATGGCGAATTTCAATGACACGCAGGTCATATAATAAATTAAGACAACTCCTATGGCTCCTGCCGGTTGTCATACTCATCGACATGCAAGTCGTGATTCCTATTACAAGACCATGATCATCTCATACATCACATATATCATTCATCACATCCTTTGGCCATATCACATCACAAAGCACTTGCTGCAAAAACAAGTTAGACGTCCTCTAATTGTTGTTGCAAGTTTTTACGTGGCTGCTATAGGTTTCTAGCAAGAACGTTTCTTACCTACGCCAAAACCACAACGTGATATGCCAATTTCTATTTACCCTTCATAAGGACCCTGTTCATCGAATCCGATCCGACTAAAGTGGGAGAGACAGACACCCGCTAGCCACCTTATGCAACTAGTGCATGTCAGTCGGTGGAACCTGTCTCACGTAAGCGTACGTGTAAGGTCGGTCCGGGCCGCTTCATCCCACAATGCCGCCGAATCAAGATAAGACTAGTAACGGCAAGAAGATTGACAAATCGACGCCCACAACTACTTTGTGTTCTACTCGTGCAAGGTACTACGCATAGACCTAGCTCATGATGCCACTGTTGGGGAACGTAGCAGAATTTTAAAATTTTCTACGCATCACCAAGATCAATCTATGGAGTCATCTAGCAACGAGTGAGAGGGGAGTGTATCTACATACCCTTGTAGATCGCGAGCGGAAGCGTTCAAGAGAACGGGGTTGATGGAGTCGTACTCGTCGTGATCCAAATCACCGATGACCGAGCGCCGAACGGACGGCACCTCCGCGTTCAACACACGTACGGAGCAGAGACGTCTCCTCCTTCTTGATCCAGCAAGGGGGGAGGAGAGGTTGATGGAGATCCAGCAGCACGACGGTGTGGTGGTGGAAGCAGCGGGATTTCAGCAGGGCTTCGCCAAGCGCTACTGGAGGAGGAAGAGGTGTCACGGGAGGGAGAGGGAGGCGCCAGGGGCTGAACTGTTTCTCCCATGCACCTCCCCACTATATATAGGGGTGGAGGGGGCTGGTTTCTTGCCCTCCAAGTCCATTGGGGCGTTGGCAAAGGTGGAAGGAAAGAAATCCCATCCTTTCCCTTCCCCACCGATTGTTATCCCCCCTTTTTAGGGATCTTGATCTTATCCCTTCGGGATATGATCTTATTCCTTCTAAGGGGGAATCTTGGTGCGCCTTGACTAGGGGTGTGGGGCCTTGCCCCCACTACCCACGTTCATGTGGGTCCCCCCATGCAGGTGGGCCCCACTCCGGAACCTTCTAGAACCTTCTCGGTACAATACCGAAAAATCCCGAACATTTTCCGGTGGCCAAAATAGGACTTCCCATATATAAATCTTTACCTCCGGACCATTCCGGAACTCCTCGTGACGTCCAGGATCTCATCCGAGACTCCGAACAACCTTCGGGTTACCGCATACTAATATCTCTATAACCCTAGCGTCACCGAACCTTAAGTGTGTAGACCCTACGGGTTCGGGAGGCACGCAGACATGACCGAGACGACTCTCCGGTCAATAACCAACAGCGGGATCTGGATACCCATGTTGGCTCCCACATGCTCCTCGATGATCTCATCGGATGAACCACGATGTCGAGGATTCAATCAATCCCGTACGCAATTCCCTTTGTCTATCGGTACGATACTTGCCCGAGATTCGATCGTCGGTATCTCGATACCTTGTTCAATCTCGTTACCGGCAAGTCTCTTTACTCGTTTCCGTAACACATCATCCCGTGAACAACTCCTTGATCACATTGAGCTCATTATGATGATGTCCTACCGAGTGGGCCCAGAGGTACCTCTCCGTTACATGGAGTGACAAATCCCAGTCTCGATTCGTGCCAACCCAACAGATACTTTCGGAGATACCCGTAGTGCACCTTTATAGCCACCCAGTTACGTTGTGACGTTTGGTGCACCCAAAGCACTCCTACGGTATCCGGGAGTTGCACAATCTCATGGTCTAAGGAAAAGTTACTTCACATTGGAAAAGCTTTAGCAAACGAACTACACGATCTAGTGCTAGGCTTAGGATTGGGTCTTGTCCATCACATCATTCTCCTAATGATGTGATCCCGTTATCAATGACATCCAATGTCCATGGTCAGGAAACCGTAACCATCTATTGATCAACGAGCTAGTCAACTAGAGGCTTACTAGGGACATGTTGTGGTCTATGTATTCACACATGTATTACGATTTCCGGATAACACAATTATAGCATGAATAACAGACAATTATCATGAACAAGGAAATATAATAATAACCATTTTATTATTGCCTCTAGGGCATATTTCCAACAGTCTCCCACTTGCACTAGAGTCAATAATCTAGTTACATTGTGATGAATCGAACACCCATAGAGTACTGGTGTTGATCATGTTTTGCTCGTGAAAGGGGTTTAGTCAACGGATCTGCTACATTCAAATCCGTGTGCACTTTACAAATATCTATGTCTCCATCTTGAACATGTTCACGTATGGAGTTGAAGCGACGCTTGATATGCCTGGTCCTTTTGTGAAACCTGGGCTCCTTGGCAAGGGCAATAGCTCCAGTGTTGTCACAGAAGAGAGCCATTGGACCCGACGCATTTGGAATGACTCCTAGGTCGGTGATGAACTCCTTCATCCATACTGCTTCGTGTGCTGCCTCCGAGGCTGCTATGTACTCCGCTTCGCATGTAGAACTCGCCACGACGCTTTGCTTGCAACTGCACCAGCTTACCGCTCCACCATTCAAAATATACACGTATCCGGTTTGTGACTTGGAGTCATCCGGATCTGTGTCGAAGCTAGCGTCGACGTAACCCTTTACGACGAGCTCTTCGTCACCTCCATATATGAGAAACATATCCTTAGTCCTTTTTAGGTACTTCAGGATGTTCTTGACCGCTGTCCAGTGTTCCTTGCCGGGATTACTTTGGTACCTACCTACCAAACTTACAGCAAGGTTTACATCAGGTCTGGTACACAGCATGGCATACATAATAGACCCTATGGCTGAGGCATAGGGGATGACACTCATCTCTTCTATATCTTTTGCCGTGGTCGGGCATTGAGCCGAGCTCAATTTCACACCTTGCAATACAGGCAAGAACCCCTTCTTGGACTGATCCATATTGAACTTCTTCAATATCTTATCAAGGTATGTGCTTTGCGAAAGACCTATGAGGCGTCTCGATCTATCTCTATAGATCTTGATGCCTAATATATAAGCAGCTTCTCCAAGGTCCTTCATTGAAAAACACTTATTCAAGTAGGCCTTTATACTTTCCAAGAATTCTATATCATTTCCCATCAGCAGTATGTCATCCACATATAATATGAGAAATGCTACAGAGCTCCCACTCACTTTCTTGTAAACACAGGCTTCTCCATAAGTCTGTGTGAACCCAAACGCTTTGATCATCTCGTCAAAGCGAATGTTCTAACTCCGAGATGCTTGCACCAGCCCATAGATTGAGCGCTGGAGCTTGCATACCTTGTCAGCATTCTCAGGGTCGACAAAACCTTCCGGTTGTATCATATACAACTCTTCCTTAAGAAAACCATTAAGGAATGCCGTTTTGACGTCCATTTGCCATATCTCATAATCATAGTATGCGACAATTGCTAACATGATTCTGACGGATTTCAGCTTCACTACGGGTGAGAAAGTCTCATCGTAGTCAACCCCTTGAACTTGTCGATAACCCTTAGCGACAAGCCGAGCCTTATAGATGGTCACATTACCATCCGCGTCAGTCTTCTTCTTAAAGATCCATTTATTTTCTATGGCTTGCCGATCATCGGGCAAGTCAGTCAAAGTCCATACTTCGTTTTCATACATGGATCCTATCTCGGATTTCATGGCTTCAAGCCATTTGTCGGAATCCGGGCCCGCCATCGCTTCTTCATAGTTCGAAGGTTCACTGTTGTCTAACAACATGATTTCCAGGACAGGATTGCCATACCACTCTGGTGCGGAACGTGTCCTCGTGGACCTTCGAAGTTCAGTGGTAGCTTGATCATGATCATTATCAATAACTTCCTCTCTAGCCGGTGTAGGCTCCACAGAAACATTTTCCTGTGCTGCGCTACTCTCCGGTTCGAGGGTCATCTCATCAAGCTACACTTTCCTCCCACTTACTTCTTTCGAGAGAAACTCTTTCTCTAGAAAGGATCCATTCCTGGCAACAAAGATCTTGCCCTCGGATCTTAGGTAGAAGGTATACCCAATAGTTTCCTTAGGGTATCCTATGAATACGCATTTTTTCGACTTGGGTTCGAGCTTCTCTGGTTGAAGTTTCTTCACATAAGCATCGCATCCCCAAACTTTCAGAAACGACAGCTTAGGTTTCTTCCCAAACCATAATTCATACGGTGTCGTCTCAACGGATTTTGACGGTGCCCTATTTAAAGTGAATGCGGCAGTCTCTAAAGCATAACCCCAAAAGGATAGCGGTAAATCGGTAAGAGACATCATAGATCGCACCATATCCAATAGAGTGCGATTACGACGTTCGGACACACCATTACGCTGAGGTGTTCCAGGCGGCGTGAGTTGTGAAACAATTCCACATTTCCTTAAGTGCGTGCCAAATTCATGACTCAAATATTCTCCTCCACGATCTGATCGTAAGAACTTTATTTTCTTGTCACGTTGATTCTCAACCTCACTCTGAAATTCCTTGAACTTTTCAAAGGTCTCAGACTTGTGCTTCATCAAGTAGACATACCCATATCTACTCAAATCATCGGTGAGGGTGAGAACATAACGATAACCACTGCGAGCCTCAACACTCATTGGACCACACACATCAGTATGTATGATCTCCAATAAGTTGGTTGCTCGCTCCATTGTTCCGGAGAACGGAGTCTTGGTCATCTTGCCCAAGAGGCATGGTTCGCATCTGTCAAATGATTCATAATCAAGAGACTCCAAAAGTCCATCTGCATGGAGTTTCTTCATGCGTTTAACACCGATATGACCAAGGCGGCAGTGCCACAAGTATGTGGGACTATCGTTATCAACCTTGCATTTCTTGGCATTCACATTATAAACATGTGTAACATCACGTTCGAGATTCAATAAACCATTCACCAGCGGGGCATGACCATAAAACATATCTCTCATATAAATAGAACAACCATTATTCTCAGATTTAAATGAGTAGCCATCTCGCATTAAGCGAGATCCAGATACAATGTTCATGCTCAAAGCTGGTACTAAATAACAATTATTGAGGTTTAAAACTAATCCCGTAGGTAGATGCAGAGGTAGCGTGCCGACGGCGATCACATCGACCTTGGAACCATTCCCGACGCGCATCGTCACCTCGTCCTTTGCCAGTCTACGCTGATTCCGCAGTTCCTGCTTTGAGTTACAAATATGAGCAACCGCACCGGTATCAAATACCCAGGAACTACTACGAGTGCTGGTAAGGTACACATCAATTACATGTATATCATATATACCTTTGGTATTGCCGGCCTTCTTGTCCGCCAAGTACTTGGGGCAGTTTCGCTTCCAGTGACCGTTTCCCTTGCAATAAAAGCACTCAGTCTCAGGCTTGGGTCCATTCTTCGACTTCTTCCCGGCAGCTGGCTTACCGGGCACGACATTTTCCGGTGGCCAAAATAGGACTTCCCATATATAAATCTTTACCTCCGGACCATTCCGGAACTCCTCGTGACGTCCAGGATCTCATCCGAGACTCCGAACAACCTTCGGGTTACCGCATACTAATATCTCTATAACCCTAGCGTCACCGAACCTTAAGTGTGTAGACCCTACGGGTTCGGGAGACACGCAGACATGACCGAGACGACTCTCCGGTCAATAACCAACAGCGGGATCTTGATACCCATGTTGGCTCCCACATGCTCCTCGATGATCTCATCGGATGAACCACGATGTCGAGGATTCAATCAATCCCGTACGCAATTCCCTTTGTCTATCGGTACGATACTTGCCCGAGATTCGATCGTCGGTATCTCGATACCTTGTTCAATCTCGTTACCGGCAAGTCTCTTTACTCGTTTCCGTAACACATCATCCCGTGAACAACTCCTTGATCACATTGAGCTCATTATGATGATGTCCTACCGAGTGGGCCCAGAGGTACCTCTCCGTTACATGGAGTGACAACTCCCAGTCTCGATTCGTGCCAACCCAACAGATACTTTCGGAGATACCCGTAGTGCACCTTTATAGCCACCCAGTTACGTTGTGACGTTTGGTGCACCCAAAGCACTCCTACGGTATCCGGGAGTTGCACAATCTCATGGTCTAAGGAAAAGTTACTTGACATTGGAAAAGCTTTAGCAAACGAACTACACGATCTAGTGCTAGGCTTAGGATTGGGTCTTGTCCATCACATCATTCTCCTAATGATGTGATCCCGTTATCAATGACATCCAATGTCCATGGTCAGGAAACCGTAACCATCTATTGATCAACGAGCTAGTCAACTAGAGGCTTACTAGGGACATGTTGTGGTCTATGTATTCACACATGTATTACGATTTCCGGATAACACAATTATAGCATGAATAACAGACAATTATCATGAACAAGGAAATATAATAATAACCATTTTATTATTGCCTCTAGGGCATATTTCCAACATACGTACCCTCGTAGAGCGAAAGCGGAAGCATTTGACAACACGGTTGATGTAGTCGAACTTCTTCTCGTTCCGACTGATCAAGCACGAACGTACGGCACCTTCGAGTTCTGCACATGTTCAGCTCGATGACGTCCCTCGAACTCTTGATCCAGCAAAGTGTCGAGGAAGTAGATGAGTTCCGTCAGCACAACGGCGTGGTGACGGTGATGGTGAAGTGATCCGCGCAGGGCTTCGCCTAAGCACTACGAAGATATGACCGAGGGTGTAATCTGTAGAGGGGGGCGCCGCACACGGCTAACAGTTATTGGTGTGTGTTCTAGGCGCCCCCTCCCCATGTATATATAGGTGGGAGGGGGAGGGGAGCTGCCATGGGGCGCCCCAAGTAGGAGGAAACCTACTTGGGGCCCTAGTCCAATTCGCCCCCCCCCTTCCTTATTAACCGGAGGGGAAAGGAAAGAGAGAGGGGGGGAGGGAAGGAAGGGGGAGGTCGAATCCTCCCCTTTCCTTCTCCCTTGCCCTCTTTCCTTCTCCTCCTATTTCGGCCCATATGGGGGCGCAGCAGCCCCTGCTGGCTGCTGTGTTTTTCCTCTTGGCCCATTAGGCCCATATCTTTTGCCGGGGGTGCCCGGAACCCCTTCCGGTGACCCGATATGTACCCGGTACCCTTCGGAACACTTCTGATGTCCGAATACCATCGTCCTATATATCAATCTTTACCTCTCGACCATTTTGAGACTCTTTGTCATGTCCGTGATCTCATCCAGGACTCCGAACAACATTCGATCACCAAACCACATAACTCATATAATACAAAATCGTCATCGAACGTTAAGCGTGCGGACCCTACGGGTTCGAGAACTATGTAGACATGACCGAGACACCTCTTCGGCCAATAACCAATAGCGGAACCTGGATGCTCATATTGGCTCCTACATATTCTACGAAGATCTTTATCGGTCGAACCGTAATGACAACATACGTTATTCCCTTTGTCCATCGGTATGTTACTTGCCCGAGATTCGATCGTCGGTATCTTTATAACTAGTTCAATCTCATTACCGGCAAGTCTCTTTACTCGTTCCGTAATACATCATCCTGTGACTAAGTCACTTTGCTTGCAAAGCTTCTTATGATGTTCATTACCGAGAGGGCCCAGAGATACCTCTCCGATACTCGGAGTGACAAATCCTAATCTCGATCTATGCCAACCCAACAGACACCTTCGGAGATACCTGTAGAGCATATTTATAATCACCCAGTTACGTTGTGACGTTTGATAGCACAATGGGCATTCCGCCGGTATCCGGGAGTTGCATAATCCCATAGTCGAAGGAATATGTATTTGACATGAAGAAAGTAGTAGCAATAAAACTGAACGATCATTATGCTAAGCTAAATGATGGGTCTTGTCCATCACATCATTCTCCTAATGATGTGATCCCGTTCATCAAATGACAACACATGTCTATGGTTAGGAAACTTAACCATCTTTGATTAACGAGCTAGTCTAGTAGAGGCTTACTAGGGACACAGTGTTTTGTCTATGTATCCACACATGTATCAAGTTTCCGGTTAATACAATTCTAGCATGAATAATAAACATTTATCATGAATAAGGAAATATAAAATAACAATTTTATTATTGCCTCTAGGGCATATTTCCTTCAGGTTCCACCCATAACTTCCTGCCCGAGGCGACCATGCGCCGCTTGGCGCTTCAGCCGATGGGCGGGGAGCAGCTCCGGGTCACCGTGGCTAACGGCGACCGCCTCTGATGTCATGGGATTGCGCGGAACGTCCCCATCACCATCGGCGATGAGCACTTCACCATCACGTGCGCCGGCATCGACTTGGGCTGCTTCGACTTCATCCTCGGCGTCGATTTCTTGCGGACCCTGGGTCCCATCCTCTGGGACTTTGACGCCATGACGATGACCTTCTGGTGCCTGGGTCACCGCGTCCGGTGGGAGGGCGTGGGGGGCGCCTCACCAGCGACGCCACATCTCCAGCTGACGGCGACTGCTGCAGGGCCCGAGCACCCCCTGTTGGATCATCTCTTGCAGCAGCACCGCGACCTCTTCGATGAGCCCCAGGGCCTTCTGCCAGCCCGGGCGTACGACCACCGCATTCACCTGCTACCGGGCACAGCCCCTGTTGCGGTGCACCCTTACCGCTACCCCCAGCTGCAGAAGGACGAGCTGGAGCGGCAGTGCGCGGTCATGCTCGCCTTGGGCATCATCCGGATCTCTACCTCGCCGTTTTCGGCGCCGGTCCTCCTCGTCCGCAAGGTGGACGGCACGGGGCGTTTCTGCACCAACTACCGTGCTCTAAACGCCCAGACGCTCAAGGACAAATTTCCCATTCCGGTCGTCGACGAGCTCCTGGACGAGCTACATGGGGCACGCTTCTTCACCAAGCTCGACCTCCGTTCGGGCTACCACCAGGTGCGGATGCACCCGGACGATGTTGCGAAGACGGCGTTTCGGACTCATCACGGCCACTTCGAGTTCTTGGTGATGCCTTTTGGTCTCTCCAACGCCCCGGCGACCTTTCAGGCCTTGATGAACGATGTTCTCCGCCCCTACTTGCGCCGGTTTGTGCTCGTTTTCTTTGATGACATTCTTATCTACAGTGCCTCATGGGCGGAGCACCTTCAGCACGTCGCCATCGTCTTCAACAAGCTTCGAGCGCACCATCTTCACCTCAAGCGCTCGAAGTGCTCGTTTAGGACGCCTTTGGTCGCCTACCTCGGCCACGTCATCTCGGCCGAGGGTGTTGCTATGGATGCCGACAAGGTGGAGGCTGTCGCGGCCTGGCCGACGCCGCACTCGCCGCGGGCCCTACGAGGCTTCCTGGGCCTCGTGGGGTACTACCGGAAATTTATCCGGGAGTTCGGCCTCATCACATCCCCGCTCACGCGCCTGTTGCGCCGCGACGCCTTCGCCTGGGATGCTGAGGCAACCGAGGCGTTTGAGGGCCTCAAGCGGGCCCTCACTACGGGCCCGGTCCTCCAGATGCCCGACTTCGACAAGCCGTTCATGGTGGACTGCGACGCCTCGGGCGTGGGGTTTGGCGCCGTCCTTCATCATGGCGACGGCCCGCTTGCGTTCTTCAGCAGACCCTTCGCCGTGCGCCATCATAAGCTCGCGGCCTATGAAAGGGAGCTCATTGGCTTGGTGCAGGCCGTGCGCCACTGGCGGCCGTACCTCTGGTGGAGGCCGTTCCGTATTCGCACGGATCACTACAGCCTCAAGTTCTTATTGGACCAGAGGCTCTCCACCGTGCCGCAACATCAGTGGATCAGCAAGTTCTTTGGCTTCGACTTCACCGTCGAGTATCGTCCGGGCCGCCTCAACACCGTGGCCGACGCACTGTCCTGCCGCGACGCCGACCACGACTCGGACGCCGTCGACTCCGCGAGGGCGTCCCTCTGCATCCGCTCGGGGCCCTCCTTCGTCCTCACTGACGACATCCGCAGGGCCACCGCGGACGCTCCGGACGCTCAGCTCCTTCGGCAGTGCCTCGACGCTGGCGACCTGGAGGAACCGTGGCGCTTAGCGGATGGCTTGCTCCTGCATGGGCATCGGCTCTTCATGCCGGATCACGGCGACCTCCGTCACCAGGTCCTGCTGTTGGCACACTCAGCCGGCCACGAGGGCGTGCAGAAGACCCTCCACCGTCTCCGCGCTGATTTCTACATCCCCGACGACCGGGCCCTGGTACGAGATTGGGTGCGGTCTTGCCTGACGTGCCAGCGCAACAAGACGGAGACGCTGCGACCGGCCGGGCTGCTCCAGCCCCTGGAGGTTCCCTCTCAGGTATGGGCCGACATTTCCATGGACTTCATCGAGGGCCTTCCCAAGGTGGGCGGCAAGTCCGTCATCCTTACAGTGGTCGACCGCTTCTCCAAGTACGCGCACTTCATCGCGCTCGGCCATCCCTACACCGCCGCCTCCGTGGCGCGTGCCTTCTTCGACGGCATCGTCCGCCTCCACGGGTTTCCCTCTTCGATCGTCAGCGACCGGGACCCGGTGTTCACTGGGCATGTCTGGCGCGATCTCTTCCGGATGGCGGGCGTGAAGCTGCGCCTGAGTACGGCCTTCCATCCTCAGACGGACGGCCAATCTGAGGTGGTCAACAAGGTGATTGCCATGTATTTGCGTTGTGTTACAGGTGATCGTCCCCGTGCTTGGGTGGACTGGCTCGCGTGGGCGGAGTACTGCTACAACACTTCATACCACTCCGCCCTGCGCGCCACTTTTGAGGTGGTCTATGGCCGACCGCCCCCGCCCATCCTGCCGGTTGACCCCGAGACGGCTAGGATGGAGGCGGCTGGCGACCTTCTTCGCAGCAGGGATGAGATCCTTGCGGAGGTGCGCCAACGACTTCTCCAGGCCCAGCAGCTGTCCAAGAAATACTACGACGGCCACCACCGCGAGGCGGAGTTTGCGGTGGGCGACTGGGTCTGGCTGCGCCTCTTTCACCGCTCCACGCAGTCACTCGACCCGCGCGCGAAGCGCAAGCTGGGCCCTCGCTACGCAGGGCCGTTTTCCGTGCTGGAACGCATCGGAAAGGTTGCCTACCGCCTTCAGCTTCCGGCCGGTGGCCGCATCCATGACGTCTTCCATGTGGGGTTGCTGAAGCCCTTCCGCGGGGAACCGCCGGCGACCACGCCGGTGCTCCCTCCAACCTCCGACGGGCGCCTTCTTCCAGGACCGGCGAAGGTGTTGCAGGTCCAGCAGCGTCGCGGGGTGTGGCATTTGTTGATCCAGTGGCAAGGACTTCCGGAGGACGACGCCACTTGGGAGCAGCTTGAGGAGTTCCGCCAACATTTTCCAGACTTCCAGCTCGAGGACGAGCTGTTTGCGCGGGCGGGGAGAGATGTTATGACTGGTGTCACTTATAGCCAGAGAAGGCCCAATGGGCACGTCTAGTTAGGGGCTTAGCCCAACTTATCTTATTTTTATTAGCAGTAAGGATTATATAAACAGTTGTAAGGCCACCTTTTGGAATTAAGCAATAAGTCATAACTATTGCCCGGCTCCCCTTAGGAGCCGGAACCCTAAACCCTAGCCGTCTCTCTCACCGCCGCCGCCTCCTCCTCGCAAGATCACAGCGCCGACGCGCCGCCGGCCGCGCCCAAGCCCTCGGCCTGCATCCTTCCACCCCTACAACCTACGGTCGAGGCCTGGTAGGACCCTAGCTCCTATCACCTCCTCATCGGCGTTCCATAGGAAATTCCTTCTCATCTTGTCAAGCTTTTTAACAAACCATTTGTACGGAGCAAAAATCGTCAAAAAATATGTTACCGTGTTTGTAAGGACAGAATTGATCAAAGATAAACGGTCGGTCCTCTGAAGCAGCATTCCATTCCATGCCCTGAATCTGGCAGCCCCTTTGTCCAGCAACGGTTGCAGATCAATGCGTCTCAACTTGCGGAAGGAGAGTGGTAGTCCCAGATAGTTGCAAGGAAGAACACCATGCACCCCTCCGAAACCTTGGGTTAGGCCCTGGACATCCAGATTGTGGCATTGTATTGAGTATATGACACTCTTTGCCTCATTCACTTTCAGACCCGAAATTTCCCCAAATCTTGTCAAGATACGCCTCAGGCCCCCCAATTCAGAGGGGCAAGGGTTAACAAATAGGGCAGCATCATCCGCATAGAAGCTTGTCCTTAGCCGGGCTGCACGTAGCGGAATAGGTGACAAAATGTTGGCCTCTGTAGCCTTCTGAAGCAGCCGCTGCAGGGGATCCATCGCGAGGATAAATAGCATGGGGGAAAGGGGATCCCCCTGCCTGAGTCCACACCTGTGCAAGAAAGGAGATCCAGGTTTTCCATTAAGCATCACCCTGGACGATGAAGACGCAAGAAGTGTGCACACAATGTCCCTCCATCGCTGTCCAAACCCAAATGCCGTGAGGGTCACAATCATGTATGGCCAGCTTACGGAGTCAAATGCCTTTGCTATATCAAGTTTTAAGAACAGGAGGGGGTTCTTTTTCTTGTGGGATTCCTTAATCACATTCTGGACGTAGAGAAAGTTATCTTGGATTGACCGGCCTCTGACGAAAGCACTCTGACTATGGGAGATCAGGTTGTGGAGCTCAGGTCCCAGGCGGTTGGCGAGGATCTTGCATGCGATTTTTGCAACGCTGTGCATTAAACTAACAGGCCGGTAGTCACCAACAGATGCAGCATCATCTTTCTTGGGCAGCAGAACAATGAGGGCAGAGTTTAGCAATTTCCATTGGTTGGCACGCAAATGGTACAGCTGGTTAAGAGCATTGAACAAATCATCCTCAATGATGTGCCAAAACTTCTTGAAGTAACTCCCAATAAAATCGTCAGGTCCCGGTGCCTTCTCATCATGCAGGTCAAATACAGCACGCTTTACTTCCTCACTGCTGAACTGCTCATCGAGGTGCTGCAGATTAGCCCGTGGAATTCCCGGAAATTCCCAATTCATTTGCACACTGCTAGCGGTTGAGTCACCCAACAGAGAGTTAAAGTGTTAAAAAATGAGTAGCGCCTTGTCACTTTGCTCCGAGACCTCTCCGTTGGCGCCAATCAATTTGGAGATGTAATTCTTCCTCCTCCGTCCATTTGCTCGAAGGAGGAAGTATTTGCAGCTAGCATCAGCCACCTTGATCTTGGTAAGCCTTGATCTCTGCCTCCATTTTACCCTCTCCAATGCAGCAATCCCCAAGAGCCTCGCCTTTAGAGTCCGCCTTAACGCCCACTCCTGTTCAGATAGCTCTCTGTCCTCCATGGCCAAGTCAAGGTTGAAAATGACCTCATTAGCAATGTTGAATGCCAAATTGTTTTTGCCTCTACGGTCCTTGTCCCATTTTCTCAATGCAGCTGCCGTCCTCGAGAGCCTGACGTGCAATGTTCGGATTGCATCATTGGAGCAAACAGGTTTTCCCCAAGCTTTTTCAACAACCGCTTGCACCCCTTCGGCCTTTAACCAAAAAGTCTCGAATCTGAATCCTTTGAATTTCTGAATTTCCATCTTCTTGAGCACTGGCGGGCAATGGTCAGAGATGGCCGTCAAGGCGGGTGCCAAGTGATACTGTGGGAAAGCAGACTCCCAATCATTAGAGACGAGCACTCTGTCAATTCTAGTAAATGTAGTATTATCCCTCTCATTGGACCAAGTAAATCGACGTCCAGTTAAAGGTAAATCTTTCAGTTCTAGGGCATCAATTGTATTTCTGAATCTTCCCAACATACGCATATTTATATTGGTGTTGCTTTTCTCATTAGCTCTGCAGATGAGGTTAAAATCCCCCAACACCATCCATTGTTGTAGCACTGTGTTCTTGAGCTGGCGCAGTTCATTCAGGAAATTGACCTTGTCATCATCCGTTTGGGGCCCATAAACCCCTGTGATCGACCATGAAGAGCCATTGGATCGGTCTACCATGGTGCCCGTGATGGAGTACTGACCCACGCCCGCGGGAGCGAGAGAGAGGTCAAATGCATCCGAACAGGCCAGGACAATCCCTCCCCTGGATCCAGTAGCCTCTTTGAAGATAAAGTTGTTGCAAAATTTGGGGAGCAATGAAGTTTTTGTCCACCTGCACAGCCTTTGTTTCTTGGAAACAAGCCACATTGCAATTCAGTTCTCTCACAACCTTGGATACAGCTTTTCTCTTGGCTGGGTTTCCAAGCCCTCGGACATTCCAGTTAAGAAGGACAACATCCATGGTAAACTAACATAACACGTCCACAAGGTTGCCGACAACCTCGGCTAAACTGGAACTGAAACTGAGCAACAATTTTGCAGGCAAACTGAACTAACATCAACATAGCACACATACTCTGTAGGCAACCCCAGCACCACACACATACGAAATTTGTGACTAATATCGGAACAGATGGACCTCCAGTGACGACCCCGGTACATGCCCTCATCCCTGAGAGGCAACCGCCGTCTGAGCAGGTGCCGCCGGCTGCTTTTTCTTCATTCCAGCCGTGGCATCAACCAGCGAGGTGACCGCCATAATGAAGCTGGGGGGGAGCTCGGCCTTGTACAGTTCCTTGTAGCGCTGGAGCTCACATGCCGTTGGCGGACCATCTCCTGCGCAGAAGAACCCTCCCTTGCGGAGGAGCACAAGCCGAGCCTTCTCCATAGTAGGTAGCCCGGCGGTAGGTTTCGCGGCCAGGCGGCCGCTGCTGCGGATGCCCACCTCGTTGGGTCCAGAGGGCCTGCGACGCAATTTTATTTTATTTTTTTTAGAAAAGGAGGATGCACCCCCGGCCTCTGCATCTCGACGACGCATGCGGCCACTTTATTAATTATTCATAAAAGACCTTACAAGAAAGTACATCAGTAAGCCTGAAGCCACCCTCTAGGCAACACCTGTCGCTACTCCTATCCCCTTGATGTAGTGGTATCGAATGTCCGAGCCTGATACCAAACAGACATCGCACCAAATCCTAACATCTAGTGCCGGATGCCCCATCCCGGCCACATACCTGGACTGGGTCACACACCGGTCCGGCGCACTCACCGAGGCTGCCGCCGCCGTCTTCCACCGATCCATCTCCAGAGCGAGTACTGACGCACCGATCTTGCCAGGCCTGCCGTCGACGCCACCACGGCGCCAGATAACGCCACCATCCTGCACGTATCCATCCACACGCGCCAGTCGCCGAAACTCCGCAGCGCCATGCCGCCGGGATCCGTCGTCGGCCTTGCGGTAGATGAAACACCGCTCCTCCTCGTCCCCTCCAGCCAGCTCCTGCTCCAAAACGATGCCCTCAGGAGGGAGTACGACACCGAAGGCGCCGTCATCGTCCGATCCGGTAGACCCAGATCTAGGGTTTCCCGTGGAACATCCCGATCATGTTGACGCAGTTTGCAACGACGATGCCTCAACAGGGGGCGTCGGAGACGCCGTCATCGTCCGCCATGACCGAAGTCGGCGCGATTTTCACCGGAAGTAGCGCCACCACAATCTCGCCGCTGACTGGATCCGAGCACACCCTCGCCATGTAGACTTATGGTGTCGTCGGAAAGCCGGTTGAGGACCTCCAGCCGCCCCACCCCGGCCCCATCACGCGCCGCCGGCCGGCCATAGCCGAACCACGACGGATCTGGCCGGGACGCCAGATCCACGGCCACCGCCGCCGCCCATCGCATAGCGGAGCATCCCACCGGAGGACCTCGCCAGCCCTGGGTTCGCCGGCTGCCGCCGCACAGCCAGGACGCCGCCGTGGCTGTCGCGCGAAGACACCCCGCACGAGGCGCCCCAGCCGCCTGATGGGAGATCCGTCGCTTCCCTCCTGCCCTAGCCCTTTAGGCGTTGGGCGCCGCCACCACCGCGGCCAGTGCCGGCGGCAGCGGCAGCAGAGATCTACCTCGCGGGAGGGCTGGAGGCGCGAGGAGTTGGTCCCCCTGGCGTCGCCCTGGGTGGCGGCGCGAGGGGGTCGGGCCTACTCGCTTTAGATTGCGCGAGAGGGTGACGCAATTTTATATTGTCATGAAGATGGCAATTTTAGTTAGCAAACACGACAAATCTAGCCATTCTCGACAAACACAAATTCTCATTTAAAAAAAACGTTCGCATTTGCCATGCTCGCTAGTGAACGTTCGCAGGTTAAGCCGGTCCCAGATAAAAGAAAGAAGGGCACAGCTATCTGTCACGCGACTGCTTTTTTTTCTTCCAGTTTAAGTCGTCTTCACACTCGTTGCTGTCGACCCACCCGCCGCCGCCGGCTAAACCAGTGTCCCACGGCCGGCCTCTAACCCACCGAGCGTTAGAATGGCAACCAATGTTTCTTTCAGAAGAAACCTACTCTCTCTGTTAAGTGTCATGATTTTAGTTCAAATTTGAAACAGTTGGAACTAAAACCACGACGCCTATTTTGGAACGGAGAGAATACCAAGTAGTAGTAGCACTTGACAACCATATGAGCTGCTGCTAACCCTCATAAAAATGAGGGGTTTTGATTGATTTAACCAATGCCCAATTGTCTTAGAAGCTATCCCTTTTCTTTCTGATTCCAAACAACTGAAAGATATGAGAACCGTCCTCTGCATTCTTTGCTTACAAAAAATGCCCGCAAGATTTAAAGAAAAAATGGAGTGACCAAGAAGAACTAGAACGAAGCTATGCATGCTGTAGCAATTCTACCATGTATACAGGCAAGCCGGAGCACATCTATCTTTCCTTTCTTTGCATTCCCTATTATTTACATCTGAGGACCAAAGGGGGGCCTGCCCATCATCTGCTGGTAAGCCGACGCCGCCGCATTTGACGCTGTGAAGCCGGGCTGCTGGTCTGGCTCTGCCTTCATCTGCCCTTCCTGCATCATGAGGCCCGGGTAGCCCTGCATCATTGACGGATGACGAGCGACAGGCATCGGCATCGACATGCCTGGAGGGGCCATCCCAAAGTGGAAATTGCTTGCCGCCCCCAGATGGCCTCTCGGCGGGAGGCCGAAGGAACCGAATGGAGTCGCGCCACCAAACTGAGGATAGCTGCCTTGCGCTTGTTCTTGCCTGCGGTGCGAGAGATTGGCCTGCGGCGCAGATGCTGGGGCACTGCCGGAACCAGAGCTCGAGTTCCCGCTATTTCTGGCTGCTGGAACTTCATGGTTGTGCTTTCCCTCGTATGTCGTGATCACGGATTTCAGATCGTGCGACGCTCTCTCCACGTGCTTGCGCACTGAACAGCCCTGGTGCGTACATTTGTAGTAGCTCCTGCAGGTAAATAAGATGATGTTACATCTCAGGATGAATGAATACCAAGAGTCTCGAGCATTACACAAAATGATCAACTTATGACTGAAACGTAAACGCCATTGAGCTGACCTTGGATTTGGGTTTCCTTTAACAACCTTCTGACCATACTTGCGCCAGCGATAACCATCGTCAAGGATGTCAACCTCGCTTGTTGTCTGAACGACAACACGAGGCTCCCGGACAGCTCTTGATGCTGCAGCCACCATATCAATTGAACTGGTGGTGGTCGCAGTAGGAATGGTAACAGCAGCTAAAGCATCCAGTTTCCTGAAAATAACCAGGCTCGTCAATGAATAGAAACATCATCATGGCTGTGTTAAGTGGTTAAGTGGAGGGGGACACTAACCTTCTTTTGGATTCAGTCTCATCTTCACCTCCATCACAGTCTAAAGAAATGGTGCCTTGTGTTGCTCTATCAATCTCATTGGACAGCGTTGACGAAACATCAACTGCATCTTGGGACTCCACGATAGATGTATCACCATATGCAGATACAGCAGGGCCATCAGCTGGTTTTCCCTCGATACCTTGCATATCTTGAATGCACTCACTTTTACCATTTTCCCACAAAGATGCAGTGTTGAGGCCTGTGTGCGAACCAGGTTTCTCTAGAACATGGACTTGTGGATCATTGATTTGCAACGAAGGGATACCTGAGCGGCGGTTTGGAGGCGGCAAAGGGTGATTGTGAGAACTCTTGTAGACTATCTCTGTTATCTGACCGTCTTGAGAGCGTTCCACCTTTTTCTTGACAGGGCAATCTGGGTGTGTGCACTTGTAATAGCTCCTTGGATGCTCACTGCTCTTAACTTGCTTCTGTCCATATTTTCTCCAGTTATATCCATCTTCAGCTGGGTTGCTATTTGTGGCAGAAGAGTATTCTTCATTTTGGTCTCCCTCGTCATCTTCCTGTTCTTCAGAAGAGTGATTATCACTGAACACAGAGTCAGATGTCTTCGGTTTAACAAGTGTTCCGTCAGCACTGTTCTTGGCTGCAGTAAAGCTTGACTGAAGACTGGATCCTTGCTGACGAATATTTGACAACGACTGGTTTTGGTGGCAAACATTGTAACCCTGTATAACATTAAAAGAACAAGCATATAAATGCATAGAAAAGTGGGGCAATAAAAAGAAGTGAACAGTAGAAGGCAAACAATAGGTGCTTACAGTCAAGGATATTACCTTTTCCACATATGAGTAACTTGTTGGCCCAGAGTGGGGTTGGAAGGAGAAAACATCGTTACTAAACGTGCTATCTGGTGGCATTGTTGAGTTAGCCTCTGAAGCAACGAACAGTTTGCCAGTGGTTGGAGAAGGCTGTGCCTGTAACAGATCATAATCATTTCAGACACATTCACATAGGGAATATCATGTGGTGAGCACATATGTATTTGAACATTTGTGAGTGTTGAATTAAGATTATCGAATTTGAGGTCAAAACATAGAACCAAATTTACAACTTTGTAAATTTCTAAACAGAGATCATTTTTTGGACAGCAATATTGTGAATTAAATAACATTGTAATCGCAGGTCACTATACTGACAAAACCATGTGCTACAGCACATCAAATGTTTTCTGCAAAAACAAGACAATGATAAATGTTCTTAATATACTTCAGGAAAACTAAATGTCTGGTAAATGGAACTTTCATGCGTTTATTGGTAATTGCTAACTCAAAGTATAGTTTATCACAACTTCAATTAATAGGTACTTCTATTTTGTACGCTGATCCGTTTTTATCCCCACGTACACACGATTTATTGTATTGAAATCTGAAACGGCACTGAGGGGAATCGAGGGAAGAGCGAACGCCCACGTCCAGCACCCTTGTAAACGGACAGGCTTCCGTTGCCCTCCAGCCTATTAATCCCGGATGGAGGAAGTAATCATTGGTGGCATAGCACAATAGAAAACCAGTTATGAGAAGATGGCATACCATAGCATTGTAGAGAAAAACCGGTGACTCAAGAAGGGTAGTTGGACTAAGACCAGGTGGAATTGCTATGGGTGATCGAATAACTGTGGATGAACCCACACGAGAAGTATCAATCTTGGGGATACTGAAACCAGCTCTCGAAGCCCTGCGCTCGGCTAGAGATCCCTGTGGGTTTGATTTCTGATTAGCATTGAACGAATTTGGTTGCAGGGAAAAATCCTTTTGGGGTGTAGCTGTATCTGACTGAGCAGGCACTTGCTCCCTCAAATCCACAAGCTCTCCTCTCTTCTCTGATTGATCATGGGGCTTGTTGCTCACATGTTCGCCGAAAAAATTGGAGAATTGACCAGAGCTGAAGTCTTCATTCAAGAAGCTTGACATGAGCGTTCTCGGGCTGGGCGTCGGGGGCATGGCCATCCAGTCCTCCATGAGGGATCCACGATCGCTGGTGCCGGCCATGTGAGCAAGAAATCTCCCTCAGCTGAAACAACAAGGGACACCAACATTAGTACTGTCAAAACATTGGATGCTTGACTGTAAAATTAAGCAAAAGCTTCCTTTTCAGGACAGTACCACTTACAATAAATGCTGATCAGAATCACTAAGCACAACGAATCATCCAGATTCAATGACATAAAAGGCAGCCAATGATAAATGGGCAGTACACAGACCGACACAATTCTATTTTCCACTGGGCTACATCATGGCAGTAGGTAGAGATGAACAAACAAACTCAGGGGAACTGAAACCTTCATTAAACCACTGAACTCATACGGAAATGCTGTAAATTCTACACGCATGGGCTCTGAATCGATGCAACAAGAAAACAGGGGACAGATATTTGATATGTAATAATGGAGAATCCAGTCCACTGCTCGTCACGAACTGAATCCCCGAACATGAATTCCATAACTGAAATACGAGGGTTTTTTTTGTTGTTGAGAAAAACAGGGGCCCTGCCCCCGGTTCCATGCCATGACTGAAATGGGTAAAATTTTCAAACCAAGATGCAAACTTTACAGCCGAACCATCTCAGTAAACATCAATAACTCCCAGACAATCAATTCCGGTGCCGAATCAGCCGCACGGACGCAAGCGATAATAAGTAGACAAACAAACCCAGCGAAATAAAGGCAGACAGAGAAGGAAGAAATGCCCAATCGGCACCTCCTCAGGTGGGCGGTACCTCCGATACGGAACGATTGATCCCTCTTCTCCTCCCGCGAAACAGAAGGCGGATGGACGGAGTGGCGCGGAGGGGTTCAGATCATGTGCTCCCGCCGACGACGGAGAAGAAACAATTCCGGCGAAACCGAACGACCTAAAATTTCCCTGCAGAGAGTGGTGAATTTCGGGCAGGGCTGTGCCCGTGTCGATCCTTTTTCCCCCTCCCACCAACCAAGAAGGGTGGTAGCCGCCGCAAACGGGGGGAAACAAAGATCTTGCCGGGCGCAGACAGACGAGGGTAGGTCTGGACCGACTCCACTGGCCAAGAAGAACTCCCCGACCCCCGGGAAACGAGGAACACGCCGAAAGAACCAGATGAGAGAGGGAGAGAGAGATTGTGGAGGTGCCCCGCCTCGATTCCCAGCCCGCACCTGGGTTGTGGGTTGGTTCTCCGCTCCGGGTGCCGCTACTTTTTTTAAGGGGGATAGAGAAGAGCGAAAGGCGGTTTGACCAAGGAGAAGGCGAAGAAGAAGGTGGGGTGGGGTGGGGTGGGGTGGGAGGGGAGGATGATTCCGTGGCTGCCTGTAGTGGTGGGCTGGCTCTCTCTGCTCTGCTCTGCTCCAACTCAACTCTAATTGGCAAAAGCTGTCCTCGCTCCAATTTTTGTTTGTTTGTTTTCTCTGCTCTAAACGAGAAGAGTTACTCTGCAAGTTTGTATTTTTTGTACCCACTACTGTGTATTGGCATGGATGGATGGATGGATGGTCGTTGGTGAATGGCTTTTTATATGGTGGAGCCTTATTTTTTGGTGCGGAGTTAATGCTTTTACCCTGCGATGAGTGGGAAACGGCTCCCTAATTTCGCTGCTTTAGCAATTGAACGGCAGTTGTGTCAATCATTTCTTGCGCAACCTCGGCGGAGGGGAGATGGGATTTTTATACGGTGAAGGCCGATTTTTTTATGCGGGGTTAATGCTGGTTATGTGTGCAGTGGTACTGCTTTTACCCTGCGATTAGTGGGAAATGGCTCCCTATTTTCGCTGCAGCCTTGGCGATGGAAAGCAGCGAGGGAGCGGCAGTTCCGTCAACCATTTCTTGCGCAGCATCGGTGGAGACGATAGGGGTTTGATTGACTGCTCGAGCGGATCGGGTGTGAAGTTCTGATCTAGATGGATGGATATGCAGGAAAACAGGGGAAGCGGGTTGCAAAAGAGACGCACGTAATGTGTTGTGTGATTTTTGTGATGAGGGCCGTGCTAGGCGTCGGCCGTGCAACGGGAGCTCCCTGGTGAATGGCCTTTCTATACGATGGAGGCTTATTTTCTGGGGCAAGGTTAATGTTGATTATTTGTGCAGTAGTAGTAGTGCTTTTGCCCTGCGATTAGTGAGAAACGACTTCCTACTTTCGTTGCTTGGCGATGGAAAGCAGCGAGGGAACGGCAGTTGCGTCAAACATTTCTTACGCAGCATCGATGGAGAGGAGAGGATAGGGGTTTGACTGACTGCTCGAGCGGACCGGATGTGAAGTTCTGATCTAGATGGATGGACATGCAGGAAAACAGGGGAAGCGGGTTGCAAAAGAGACGCACGTAATGTGCTGTGTGATTTTTGTGATGAGGGTCGTGCTAGGCGTCAGCCGTGCAACATGAGCTCCCTGGTGAATGACCTTTTTATATGGTGAAGCCTTATTTTCAGGGCCAGGGTTAATGCTGATTATTTGTGCAGTAGTAGTAGTGCTCTTGCCCTGCGATTAGTGGGAAACGGCTCCCGACTTTCGCTGCTTAGCGATGAAAAGTAGCGAGGGAGCGGTAGTTGCGTCAACCATTTCTTGCGCAACATCGATGGAAAGGAGAGGAGAGGATAGAGGTTTGACTGACTGCTCGAGCGGACCGGATGTGAAGTTTTGATGTAGATGGATGGACATGCAGGAAACGAGGGGAAGCGGGTTGCAAAACTAACGCACGTAATGTGTTGTGTGATTTTTTTTATAACGGCCGTGCTAGGCGTCGGCCGTGCAACGGGAGCTCCCTGGTGAATTGCCTTTTTATATGGTGGAGGCTTATTTTCTTGGGAAGGGTTAATGCTGATTATTTGTGCAGTGGTAGTGCTTTTGCCCTCCGATTAATTAGTGGGAAACGGCTCCCTACTTTCGATGCTTGGCGATGGAAAGTAGCGAGGGAGCAGTAGTTGCGTCAACCATTTCTTGCGCAGCATCGATGGAGAGGAGAGGATCGGGGTTTGACTGACAGCTCGAGCGGACCGGATGTGAAGTTCTGATCTAGATGGATGGGCATGCAGGAAAAGAGGGGAAGCGGGTTGCAAAACTGACGCACGTAATGTGTTGTGTGATTTTTCTGATGAGGTCCGTGCTAGGCGTCGGCCGTGCAACGGGAGCTCCCTAGTGAATGGCCTTTTTATATGGTGGAGGCTTATTTTCTTGGGCAGGCTTAATGCTGATTATTTGTGCAGTAGTAGTAGTGATTTTGCCCTGCGATTAGTGGAAAACGGCTCCCTACTTTCGCTGCTTTGCGATGGAAAGCAGCGAGGGAGCCGCAGTTGCGTCAACCACTTCTTGCGCAACATCGGTGGAGAGGAGAGGAGAGGATAGGGGTTTGACTGACTGCTCGAGAGGACCGGATGTGAAGTTCTGATCAAGATGGATGGACATGAAGAAAAACAGGGGAAGCGGGTTGCAAAAGAGACGCATGTAATGTGCTGTGTGATTTTTGTGATGAGGGTTGTGCTAGGCGTCGGCCGTGCAACGGAAGCTCCCTGGTGAATGGCCTTGCTATATGGTTGAGGCTTATTTTCTGGGGCAGGGTTAATGTTGATTATTTGTGCAGTAGTAGTAGTGCTTTTGCCCTGCGATTAGTGGGAAACGGCTCCCTACTTTCGCTGCTTGGTGATGGAAAGCAGCGAGGGAGCACCAGTTGCGTCAACCATTTCTTGCGCAGCATCGATGGAGAGGAGAGGAGAGGATATGGGTTTGACTGACTGCTCGAGAGGACAGGATGTGAAGTTCTGATCTTGATGGATGGACATGCAGAAAAACAGGGGAAGCGGGTTGCAAAAGACACGCATGTAATGTGCCGTTTGATTTTTGTGATGAAGGATGTGCTAGGCGTGGGCCGTGCAACGGGAGCTCCCTGGTGAATTGCCTTTTTATATGGTGGAGGCTTATTTTCTAGGGCAGGGTTAATGTTGATTATTTGTGCAGTAGTAGTATTACTTTTGCCCTGCGATTAGTGGGAAATGGCTCCCTACTTTCGCTGCATGGCGATGGAAAGCAGCGAGGGAGCGGTCGTTGCGTCAAACTTTTCTTGCGCAACATCGGTGGAGAGGAGAGGAGAAGATAGGGGTTTGATGATGACCCACAAGTATAAGGGATCTATCGTAGTCCTTTCGATAAGTAAGAGTGTCGAACCCAATGAGGAGCAGAAGGAAATGACAAGCGGTTTTCAGCAAGGTATTCTCTGCAAGCACTGAAATTATCGGTAACAGATAGTTTTGTGATAAGATAATTCATAATGGGTACCAAGTAACAAGTGTAACAAAAGTGCAGCAAGGTGGCCCAGTCCTTTTTGTAGCAAGGGACAAGCCTGGATGAACTCTTATATAAAGCAAAACGCTCCCGAGGACACATGGAATTATTGTCAAGTTAGTTTTCATCATGCTCATATGATTCGCGTTCGTTATTTTGATAATTTGATATGTGGGTGGACCGTTGCTTGGGTGCTGTCCTTACTTGGAAAAGCCTCCCACTTATGATTAACCCCTCTCGCAAGCATCCGCAACTACGAAAGAAGAATTAAGATAAATCTAACCATAGCATGAAACATATGGATCCAAATCAGCCCCTTACGAAGCAACGCATAAACTAGGGTTTAAGCTTCTGTCACTCTAGCGACCCATCATCTACTTATTACTTCCCAATGCCTTCCCCTAGGCCCAAACAATGGTGAAGTGTCATGTAGTCGACGTTCACATAACACCACTAGAGGAAAGACAACATACATCTCATCAAAATATCGAACGAATACCAATTTCACATGATTACTTAAAACAAGACTTCTCCCATGTCCTCAGGAACAAACGTAACTACTCACAAAGCATATTCATGTTCATAATCAGAGGAGTAATAATTATCATTAAGGATCTGAACATATGATCTTCCACCAAATAAACCAACTAGCATCAACTACAAGGAGTAATCAACACTACTAGCAACCCACAGGTACCAATCTGAGGTTTTGAGACAAAGATCGGATACAAGAGATGAACTAGGGTTTGAGAGGAGATGGTGCTGGTGAAGATGTTGATGGAGATTGACCCCCTCTTGATGATAGCATCATTGGTGATGACGATGGCTTCGATTTCCCCCTCCGGGAGGGAAGTTTCCCCGGCAGAACAGCTCCGCCGGAGCCCTAGATTGCTTCTGCCTAGGTTCCGCCTCGAGACGGCGGCGCTTCGTCCCGAAAGCTCTCTTCTAATTTTTTCTAAGTCAAAACACATCATATAGCAGAAGATGGGCACCGAAGGCCTGCCAGGGGCCCCACAAGCCACAGGGGCGCGCCTAGGGGAGTAGGGCGCGCCCCCCAGGCTTGTGGCCTCCTGGTGGGTCCCCTCTTGTATTTTCTTCGCCCAATATTTTTTATATATTCCAAAATAATTCTCCGTAAATTTTCAGGACTTTTGGAGTTGTGCAGAATAGGTCTCTCAGATTTGCTCCTTTTCCAGTCCAGAATTCCAGCTGCCGGCATTCTCCCTCTTCATGTAAACCTTGTAAAATAAGAGAGAAAAGGCATAAGTATTATACCAAAATAGGTAATAACAACCCATAATGCAATAAATATCAATATAAAAGCATGATGCAAAATGGACGTATCAACTCCCCCAAGCTTAGACCTCGCTTGTCCTCAAGCGAAAGCCGAAATCGATAATCATGTCCACATGTTTAGAGATAGAAGTGTCGATAAGATAAAATACGGACATGAAGGCATCATGATCATCTTTAGAACAACAACATATTGTTATATAACTTCTCATGCTAAAGTAACAATTCGTTCACAAGGTAAAGTATGAAACAAGAACTTTATTGGAAACTAACAAAATATGATCTCAGTCATTGAAGCAATTGCAATTTATCATAACGTAAGAAAGAGTCAATATAAGAACTTTTCAGCAAGTTCACATACTCAACTATCATTTAATTTTTCACAATTGCTAACACTCACACGATACTTACGAGATCAAAGTTTCAATCAGACACAGAGAAAGATAGGGGCTTATGGTTTCACCTCCCAACCTTTTACCTCAAGGGTAATGTCAACAATAATAGCTTATGAATATCTACATCCGAGTGGATATATATATTTGGATCTCCCCCCAACATAAAGTGCTTGCAAAAAAGAAAAGGTATAAAAAAGGAATAGGTGAAGATCACCATGACTCTTGTATTAAGGTAGAGGGTAAATAAAAGATAGGCCCTTCGCAGAGGGAAGCAGAGGTTGTCATGCGCTTTTATGGTTGGATACACAAAATCTTAATGCAAAAGAACGCCACTTTATATTGCCGCTTGTGATAAAGAACTTTATTATGCAGTCCGTCGCTTTTATTTCTTCCATATCACAAGTTCGTATAAACCTCATTTTCTTCGCACTAATAGATCATACATATTTAGAGAGCAATTTTTATTGCTTGCACCGATGACAACTTACTTGAAGGATCTTACTCAATCCATAGGTAGGTATGGTGGACTCTCATGGCAAAACTGGGTTAAGGAATGTTTGGATGCACAAGTAGTATCTCTAATTGGTGCAAAAAGATTTGGCTAGCAAGGGGTGAGAAGCAAGCTCAACATGTTGGAGGATCCGTAATAATATAACTTCTATTCGGATATAAAGAAATATAGCCCATTACGTTGTCTTCCTTGTCCAACATCAAACTTTTAGCATATAATATTTTAATGAGTGCTCACAATCACAAAAGATGTCCAAGATAGTGTATTTATATGTGAGACCTCTCTTTCTTTATTACTTCCTATTAATTGCAACAATGACCAAAACTATGTTTGTCAACTTTCAACAAATTTCATGCAACATACTTCTTATATGTGTAGTCGTCACTTCCCATAAGATCATTATATAATCTTCTATTTCTTTTATTCTTTATTTCTTTTTCTCATGATCAAAGCAAGAAAGCAAAGCCGTCAACTCAAAACTAATATTTATTATATATCTCTCAGACTCGATTACATAGAGGGAACATAAAGCAAAACTCAAGGCTAGATCATACTAAAAACTTTATTCTACCAAACCGAGATATAACCAAAAGGATCAAACTAAGAAAAACGATAAAGGTAAAGGTGTGATGGTGATACGATACCGGGGCACCTGCCCCAAGCTTGGCAGTTGCCAAGGGGAATGCCCATACCCATGTATTTATATCTCTTTCTTCGGAGGTGGTGATCCAATATTCTTGGCAATAATACCCTTCAGAATGTGATTTTCTTCCTCGAGCTTATTGACTTGTTGTTTGAGATCCATTATTTCCTTACGGAGTTTGCCCGTGACGGCTAGAGCTCCGATCACCCAAGGATGCTTCCTGGCTGCGGGGGAAAAAGCAACACTCTTTTTCATGTTATCATAAGAGAGAAATCGAGCATTAGGAGGTATGACCGAATCCGGTATTGCTGAGCTCTGAAGCTCCTCAAGCAGAACTCCTAGTTGAAGGCGAGAAGTAGCTTCTTGGTCCTCCTCCATGGCGTCTACTCTTTTAAGGTCGGCCTCCATCTCTTCCTCCGTTGACCATCCAAAGGGTTCAGCTTGGCTGTAGGCCCTTGGGTCCTGTGCCGGGTGAGAGACACGACTCTCCCCGACCGACTCTTACGAAGACATCTTGCTCCGAATCTGCTGCAGAATTAGCTAAACACAAGAACAGATGATTTTGTCATGGTACGGTGGTCAAAATCTTCGGGAGATTATATAATAATTTTTTACCGACAAAAAGGAGTATTCCACAAGAAAACGGAGTCCGGAGGGCACACGAGGTGGCCACAAGCCACAGGGGCGCGCCCAGGGGGATAGGGCGCGCCCCCCAGGCTTGTCGCCTCCTTGTGCACTCTTCGGACTACTTTTAATTTTCCTAATTTTTTAAATATTCCAAAACGGAGAAAAAATGCCATTGAAAAAGTTTTGGAGTCGGTTTACTTACCGTACCACATACCTATTCCTTTTTGGGGTCGGAAACGTCCTGGTAGGTCTCCCTTATGTACTCCTCCAGTATTATAGTAGTAATAATATTTGTCTCAACATTTATGGGAGTACCTGAGATATAATGTTTGATTCTTTGCCCATTTACCACCTTCGGGTTAGTGCCTTCGGCGTTGTTGATTTTGATGGCACCGAAACGATAAACTTCCTCGATAATGTAAGGACCTTCCCATTTAGAGAGAAGTTTTGCTGCAAAAAATCTTAAACGAGAATTGTATAGCAAGACATGGTCACCTACATTAAATTCACGCTTTTGTATCATTTTTTCATGCCATCTTTTAACTTTTTCTTTAAACAGCTTGGCATTCTCATAGGCTTGGGTTCTCCATTCATCAAGTGAGCTAATGTCAAATAACCTCTTTTCACCGGCAAGTTTGAAATCATAGTTGAGCTCTTTAATTGCCCAATAAGCTTTATGTTCTAGTTCAAGAGGTAAGTGACATGCTTTTCCATAAACCATTTTATACGGAGACATACCCATAGGGTTTTTATAAGCAGTTCTGTAAGCCCAGAATGCATCATCAAGTTTCTTAGACCAATTCTTTCTAGATCTGTTAACAGTCTTTTGCAAGATCAATTTAATTTCTCTATTGCTTAATTCTACTTGACCACTAGACTGAGGATGATAAGGAGATGCAATTCTATGGTTAACATCATACTTAGCAAGCAACTTACGGAAAGCACCATGAATAAAGTGTGAACCCCCATCAGTCATTAAATATCTAGGGACTCCAAACCTCGGAAAAATAACTTCTTTAAGCATTTTAATAGAAGTGTTATGATCAGCACTACTAGTTGGAATAGCTTCTACCCACTTAGTAACGCAATCAACAGCAACCAAAATATGTGTATACCCGTTGGAGGAAGGAAAAGGTCCCATATAATCAAAGCCCCAAACATCAAATGGTTCAATAACAAGTGAATAATTCATAGGCATTTCCTGACGTCTACTAATATTACCAATTCTCTGGCATTCATCACAAGATAAGACATACTTACAAGCATCCTTGAAGAGAGTAGGCCAATAAAAACCAGATTGTAATACCTTGTGTGCAGTTCTATCTCCAACATAGTGTCCTCCATAAGCTTCGGAGTGACACTTGCGTAGGATCTGTTCCTGTTCATACTTAGGTACACAACGTCTAATAACACCATCTAGTCCTTCTTTATAAAGGTGTGGGTCATCCCAAAAGTAATGTCTTAAATCATAGAAAAACTTTTTCTTTTGCTGGTATGAATTTAGCAACAATGTAATTAGCATAATCAGCATACCATGGAATACTACGAGAAGCATTTATGACAGCTAATTGCTCATTAGGAAAGCTATCATCAATAGGTAGTGGGTCATCAAGAACATTTTCTAACCTAGACAAGTTGTCTGCTACGGGGTTCTCAGCTCCCTTTCTATCAATAATATGCAAATCAAATTCTTGCAGCAAGAGAACCCATCTAATAAGTCTAGGTTTAGCATCTTTCTTTTCCATAAGGTATTTAATAGCAGCATGATCGGTGTGAACAGTTACTTTAGAATCAACAATATAGGGTCTAAACTTATCATAAGCAAAGACAACTACCAATTTTTTTTTTGTAGTAGCATAATTTCTTTGAGCACTGTCTAGAGTTTTGCTAGCATAATGAATAACATTCAATTTCTTATCAACTCTTTGTCCTAGAACAGCACCAACAGCATAATCACTAGCATCACACATAATTTCAAAGGGTAGGTTCCAATCAGGTGGTTGAACAATAGGTGCAGAAATCAAGGCTTTCTTAAGGATTTCAAATGCTTCTACACAATCATCATCAAAAACAAATGGAACATCTTTTTGCAAGAGATTAGTGAGAGGCCTAGAAATTTTAGAGAAGTCTTTAATAAACCTCCTATAGAAACCAGCATGACCAAGGAAACTTCTTATACCTTTGATATCTTTAGGACACGACCTTTTTTCAATAGCATCAACTTTAGCTTTATCAACTTCAATACCTCTTTCAGAGATTTTATGCCCCAAAACAATACCTTCATTAACCTTAAAGTGGCACTTCTCCCAATTCAAGACAAGATTAGTTTCTTCACATCTCTGCAAAACTCGATCAAGCTTGCTTAAACAATCATCAAAAGAAGTTCCGTAAACGGAGAAATCATCCATGAAAACCTCAACAATCTTTTCACAAAAGTCAGAGAATATAGCAGTCATACATCTTTGAAAGGTAGCAGGTGCATTACATAAACCAAAAGGCATACGTCTATAAGCAAAGGTACCGAAAGGGCAAGTAAAAGTAGTTTTTTCTTGATCCTCTTTTGACACAGTTATTTGAGAGAATCCATAATAACCATCTAGAAAGCAGAAGTGTGTATGTTTGGATAGTCTTTCTAGCATTTGATCAATAAAAGGTAGATGGTAATGATCTTTTCTAGTGGCTTTGTTTAATTTTCTAAAATCAATTACCATTCTATAACCTGTAACAATTCTTTGTGGGATCAATTCATTCTTATCATTGGGAACAACAGTAATACCTCCCTTCTTAGGGACACAATGGACATGACTTACCCATCTACTATCAGCAATAGGATAAATTATACCTATTTCCAGAAGCTTTAGTATTTCATTTCTTACCACTTCCTTCATCTTGGGATTTAACTGTCGTTGGTGATCAACAACTGGTTTAGCATCTGGCTCCATATTAATTTTGTGCTGACATAGAGTGGGAATAATGCCCTTAAGATCATCAAGAGTATATCCAATAGCAGCACGGTGCTTCCTCAGAGTTTTCAATAATTTCTTTTCTTCATGCTCTGAAAGGTTTGCACTAATAATAACAGAATATATCTTCTTTTCATCAAGATAAACATATTTCAGAGTATCTGGTAATTGTTTAAGCTCAAACACGGGATCACCCTTGGGTGGAGGAGGATCCCCAAGAATCTCAACAAGCAAGTTGTGTTTCAAAACAGGCATTTGATTAAAGAATATTTCATCTAATTCCTTCCTTTCCTTCATAAACATATCATTTTCATGGTCTAGTAGATATTGTTCTAAAGGATCAGTAGGAGGCACATCAATAGAAGCAAGACCAATAATTTCATCTTTACTAGGCAATTCTTTGTCATGGGGTTGTCTACGAAATTTAGAGAAATTAAACTCATGAGACACATTCCCAAAACTTACAGTAACAGTTTCCTTCTCACAATTTATCTTAGCATTAACAGTGTTCAAGAAAGGTCTACCAAATATAGGGACAAAAATCATCTTGTGGGGAACCAAGAACAAGAAAATCAGTAGGGTACTTTATTTTCCCACACAAGACTTCAACATCTCTAACAATCCCAATTGGTGATATAGTATCTCTATTAGCAAGCTTGATAGTAACATGAATATCTTGAACACTGTTATAATATCTCTATTAGCAAGTTTCTATCTCAGCAGGTGCAATATCATTCATAATTTCTTGATATAAAGTAAAGGGAATTGCACCCATGCTAGCACCCACATCACATAAGCCATGATAACAATGATCTCCTATTTTAACAAAAACAATAGGCATGCCAACAACATGTCTATGTTTATCTTTTTCATCGGGTCTAGCAATTCTAGCAGCTTCATCATAGAAGTAAATAACATGCCCATCAATATTATCGACCAAGAGATCTTTAACCATAGCAATACTAGGTTCAACTTTAATTTGTTCAGGGGGTGTAGGTGTTCTAGTATAACTCTTTCGAACCACAGCTAAAGCTTTAGCATGTTCCTTTATTCTAACAGGGAAAGGTGGTTTCTCAATATAAGCAGTAGGAATAATAGGATCAACATTATAAGTAATGGTTTCTTCTTCAACTTTAATAGGTTCTACTACTTTCACTTCAATGGGAGGATGATATTTAAACCACTTCTCCTTAGGGAGATCGATATGAGTAGCAAATGATTCACAGAAGGAAGCTACTATCTCAGAGTCAAGTCCATATTTAGTGCTAAATTCATGAAAAACATCGGTATCCATAAAAGATTTAACACAATCAAACTTAAGGTTTATACCTGACTCCTTACCTTTGTCGAGTTCCCAATCTTCAGAGTTGCGTTTAATTCTTTCCAATAAATCCCATTTAAATTCAATAGTCTTCTTCATAAAAGAACCAGTACAAGAAGTGTCGAGCATGGATTGATCATTACGAGAAAGTCGAGCATAAAAATTCTGAATAATAAATTCTCTTGAGAGCTCATGATTGGGGCATGAATATAACATTGACTTAAGCCTCCCACAAGCTTGAGCGATACTTTCTCCTTCACGAGGCCAAAAATTATAAATATAATTCAGATCACGATGAACTAGATGCATAGGATAAAACTTCTGATGAAATTCCAATTTCAATTGGTTGTAATTCCAAATCCCAATATCATCGCATAGCCTATACCATGTCAATGCCTTCTCCTTCAAAGATAAAGGGAAGACCTTCTTCTTGACTTCATCCTTGGGCAAACCTGCAAGCTTAAATAATCCACAAACTTCATCCACATAGATTAGATGCATATCAGGATGTAATGTTCCATCTCCTGCATAAGGATTAGCTAGCAGTTTCTCTATCATACCCGAAGGAATTTCATAATAAATATTTTCAGTAGGTACATTAGGTTGAGGGGCAACTCTTTGCTCTTCCGGTTGGGGTGAAGATACCCCAAACAAACCCCTCAAAGGATTATTTTCCATAGCAACAAGTGACAGTAAATTTCAGCACACTATATAAATGTTTTCTTACCAAATTCCACTTACCAAAGGTGCTTCACTCCCCGGCAACGGCGCCAGAAAAGAGTCTTGATGACCCACAAGTATAAGGGATCTATCGTAGTCCTTTCGATAAGTAAGAGTGTCGAACCCAACTGATACGTCTCCAACGTATCTATAATTTTTTATTGTTCCATGCTGTTATATTATCATTCTTGGATGTTTTACAATCATTTTATAGCAACTTTATATCATTTTTTGGGACTAACCTATTGACATAGTGCCCAGTGCCAGTTGCTGTTTTTTGCTTGTTTTTTACTTCACAGAAAAATCAATACCAAACGGAGTCCAAACACAGCGAAACTTTTTGGTGATTTTTTCTGGACTAGAAGACACAAGTTGGGCCAAGAAAGTACCTGAGGGGGGCTCCGAGGGGAGCACAACCCACCAGAGCGCGCCTGGGGGCCCAGGCGCGCCCAGGTGGGTTGTGCCCACCTCGGCCACCTCCCGCACCGCCTCTTTGCTCTATAAATACCCCAATATTCCAGAAACCCTAGGGAAGTCGACGAAAATCAATTCCAGCCGTCGCAAGTTCCAGAAACCACAGATCCAATCTAGACACCATCACGGAGGGGTTCATCATCCTCATTGGTGCCTCTCCGATGATGCGTGAGTAGATCATTGTAGACCTACGGGTCCGTAGGCAGTAGCTAGATGGCTTCCTCTCTCTCTTTTGATTCTCAATACAATGGTCTCTTGGAGATCTATTTGATGTAACTCTTTTTTGCGGTGTGTTTGTTGGGATCCGATGAACTTTGAGTTTATGGTCAGATCTATGTTTTTATCCATGAAAGTTATTTGAGTCTTTTGATCTCTTAGATGCATGATTGCTTATAGCCTCGTATTTCTTCTTCGAATCTTTGGTTGAGTTAGGCCAACTAGATCAAGTTTTCTTGCCATGGGAAGAGGTGCTTTGTGATGGGTTCGATCTTACGGTGCTTGATCCCAATGACAGAAGGGGAACCTACACGTATGTATCATTGCTATTAAGGATAACAAGATGGGGTCTATTTCTACATAAATAGATCTTGTCTACATCATGTCATCGTTCTTATTGCATTACTCCATTTCTCCATGAACTTAATACACTAGATGAATACTGGATAGCGGTTGATGTGTGGAGTAATAGTAGTAGATGTAGGCAGGAGTCGGTCTACTAATCTTGGACGTGATGCCTATATAATGATCATTGCCTGGATATCGTCATAATTATTTGAAGTTCTATCAATTGCCCAACAGTAATTTGTTTACCCACCATATGCTATGTTTCTCGGGAGAAGCCACTAGTGAAATCTATGGCCCCCGGGTCTATTTTCTCATCATATATTTTCAGATCTATTTTGCTATTTGTGTCGGGGATATCGTGCGACATATGCCAGGGGGTGGCTTATCATGGATGGGGACAAGAGTACGTCGCCGGGCTCTAGAAGCGGGAGTGAGCGAGACTGCATACGCCTGCGAATCTTACCCAGGTTCGGGGCTCTCCTCGGAGATAACACCCCTAGTCCTGCTCTGTGGGGTCTCCGCATGATGACTATGATCAACAAGGTAGCTACAAGCTTGCTCCTTGAGCTGTTTCGGCTAGAGGAGGGAGAAGGTCAAGGCTAGCTCTACTCCTCTCTCTATGTGTGTGTGTGAATGGCGTGGGTGCTGAACCCTTTGCATGGGTGAGCCTGGGGGGTTTATATGGGCCTACCCCCCAGGGGTACAGCGGTAATCCAGTCGGGTGTAGGACCCGGCCGTCAGCGTCTCTGGCTGCCGGCTTCACCGCCGACTGCTGGGGCCCGCCGCCTGGTGGGCCATGTTGACTGCTTTATGCTGTAGCCTCGCCCTCGATGACGAAGGCTTGATCGAGGGGAACGTGGTTACAGTCCCGCCGCCTGACGGGTACTCGCTGTAGCCATACCTCGTCTCGTCCTGTTAATGGTGCACAGACTCCAAGGGGGAGGAGGGCCGCCTGCTAGGAGTCGACCCTCCCTTGTTGCCGCCTGCTGGAGGTTTGCCACCGTCTGGTGGCTCGTGGACAGGTAGGGCCCGCTGCCTGCGGGCCGTACCGACCGCCCGTCGTGGGAGCATGGCTCCCTCTGGCGCTAATGACGTCACAGACTGTGCGGCAATAGTGCCGCGCTGGGCGGGGGGTGTCCGCCTAGTACACAGCTCTGTGGCCACGTCCCATCCTGGATTCGGGGGTGGCAGGCTGCACTGCAGCCATGCCTTGTCTTGTCGTGGTGATGTGGTGCTGACTTCGAGGGAACGAGGGGCCGTCTGCCAGGAGTCGGCTCCCTCACGGCCGCCTTCCATGGTCCTGCCGCCTTCTAGCAGCCGGTCACTTGGACCAGCCGACCCAAGAAGGCGGTCATCCTTCCGGAAGGTGTGAGTGGCGCAGCCATCCCCGATGTCTCAAAATACCATGGGGGACTGATGTGGCTACCCATGGTCATTTGCTCCGACAGTAGTCCACGAAGCTGGTGGGGCACCGCGGCTGAAAAACAAGGAGCCTCAGCAGCTTCCAACTCTGAGTGGTCTGGTAGTTGGGCTTCGTCCGTCTTCTGGAGAGGCCAGTTGCCAGGAGCCGGCCAAGGCCAGGCCGGCCGCCTGGCGAATTGGAATCGTCGTGCGGAGGCCGGGTAGAGTGCCAGCCGGACGACAGGCTTGCCGCCCGTTGCTCGCTCGCCACGCGGCGCCAGCAGGCCAGGCCGGCCTGCCAGCCCGCATGCGCGACGAGACGTCGTCGCAGGCCTGGGCCCGCCACTATAGGGCCTCGGCACGCGTGCGGATCTACTGCGGCCGTGGCAGGCGGTTGCGCTTCCCAGGTGCGATTAATACACGCCATTACGGCGCTGTAACTGTGGGGTCGTGGGGGGAGTGGGCGCAATTAATCTTGCGCCCCCCCCCCCACGTCTCGCCCCCTCGGCTCCACTGCCAGAGGGCTATAAGTAGGGGGAGGAGGGGGCAGCAGAACGCATGCGCGCCCTCCTCTCCCTTCTCTTTGCTTTTCTCCTTCCTCTTCTTCTTGTTGTTGCCGCGGCCTCTCCTCTCGCCGAAGTGCTGCCGCAGCCCGCCGTTGCCGGACCTCCTCGCGCCGCAGCCACCTTGCGCCGCCGCCGAGCACGGAGCCCATGGCGCAAAGCGGCCGTGCAGGCGACTGGGACGGCTCCAATGTCCACGACGGGCACTTGGAGTTCCTCCGCCAAACGCGGCGGCTTCCCCATGCATCGAACGTCAAGGTGCATGTCCCCCCCGAAAGGATGATCTCGCCAGCGCCGGAAGGCGGCGAGCGCGTCGTCTTCCGGTCGCATTTCCTCCGCGGGTTCGGTCTTCCGGCGAGCGGATTCCTTCTCTCTTTTTTGGATTTCTACGGAGTGCAGCCCCACCACCTCACTCCGAATACGGTGGTGCTGCTCTTCGCCTTCGTCACCCTGTGTGAGGGCTACCTCGGCACGCTTCCCACACTCAAGCTGTGGGGAGAGCTCTTCTACCTCAAGCTTGGCACCGCCGCCAAGAACGAGGCGGCCCAGTGCGGAGCCTGCATCGCGGTGCGGCGCACGGGATCCGGGGTCCGCTTCCTAGCTCTCGCCATGCTGCAGTCAGCCAAACTGTGGCAGAAGTCGTACTTCTACGTCGAGAATATCCACTCGACGCGGGACTACGTCAACCTGCCGGCCTACGTAGCCGGCCCGCCTGTTGGGCCTCGCACCAACTGGAAGTTCCGGCCGAGGACCCTGTCGGCCGCTTGCTCCACCGCTCTCCTCCGGCTCCCTGAGATGACGACGTCGGAGGGCCTCAAGGCCTCGGACCTGCTGGCCGCGTTCATGAAGCGCCGAGTGCTGCCCCTCCAAGCCCGGCCTCACTTGATCAGCGACATGAGTGGGCGCCGGGACCCGTGCCGGCTGTCCACCAAGGTGATGCCGGACGTGGAGGTGGTCCGCATGGTGAACTTCTTCTCCGAATGCAAGCTATCGGAGACGGAGTGGCAGTTCGGCAAGCCGCCGTACAGCCGGGCCAACCCGCCGCCTCCGGTACATCTCCTTATTCTTTTTTGCTTTGTTCGTCCGGGTTCTTTCTTGCCGCCTGACCAGTCGGCCTTGATGCAGTGCTTCCCGGGCCAGGCGGCCACTGGCACGCCAGCCCCGGGTCACCAGTACATGGCGGACCGGTCGATGAGTGACGTGGACGAACCTGACTTGGGGGCAGCCGCGCAGGAGGAGGACGACGCCACAGGCGGTGGCAGCGAGGGAGCAGGCGGCTCCTTAGGAGGCGGCCTTGGGGATTGGCCGGATGACGACGAGGAGGACGAAGAGCCGCGCCGTGCCCATGGCGCCGACAGGGTGGGCGCCAGTTCCTCGGCCGTGCCGACTGCAGCAGCTGGCGCGCCGAAGCGCCGGGCCAACGCCGGGTTGTTCGGCAGCCGGCCCAAGAAGGCCAGGACCTCGACCGCCACGACCAAGCGGCAAGAGGCTGCCGTGAAGGCGGCCCTCTTCCAGAAAGCCCCAAAGTGGCTCCCGCTGGTGTCCGCGTAAGTGCCTTGTCCTTTCTTGCATCTTGCTTTGTGTTTGCTTTTCTTCTATCTTTGCCATCTTTTTATTCTCTTCCTCCCTTGGCGCGCAGCGCCCCACTTTCCTTGTCGCGAGCCCCGTCCGGCTCGGTGATCGGGGCGGCAGACAACATCGCGGGCCCCCACCGCGTGGATCCGCTCGCCGCCCTCCAGGAGGCGACGGAGAAGAACGCGCGGGAGGCGCGAGAGGAGTGGGAAGCTGCGGCCCGGGAGAAGGCGGAGGCCGACGCGGCGGCCAAGGCCCAAGCCGACGTCGCGGCCAAGGAGCAGGCGGACGCAGCCGCCAAGGTGCAGGCGGAGGAGGCGTCCCGCAGCCGGGCTCTGGAGTCCACCGGTCTGCAATCTGCGGAGCCTGTGGTGCTGGAGGTCCAGGCTCCGACTGGAGGGGCCGGTGATGACCAGCCGATCCAAGAGAGGGGAGGGGACCCTGTTATCCCGGAGTCGGAGGTGCCCCCACGCACGCCGGCTGCCGACGCCCAGGGCGGTCGTCTCGACGCGTCGCTGGTGCTGCCTCTCCCTGTCACGGTAGAGGATGTTGATGCTGCTACCGCCGTCTATCAGAACTCGGGAGAAGCGACAGGCTCGCCGCTCCATTGAAAAGGTGGCATCCAGTACCAGGGCGTAGGAACCCAGAGAAGGCATCACCTCCGGGTGGTCAGCGCGGCTCCAGCTGATGGGCCTCTTGGACCAGTGCATGAACTCTGGGACCTCAGAAGCGACCATGTTCACCTCATGGTGCTACTGACGCCGGCTGTGCCTGTCGTCGGCCACACTGGTGAAGAGGACGTAGGCTCCGTGTTCTTCGGGGAATTCATCTTGAATTGCGCCAACAGGGCGGGCCGCCAGCTGCTGAGGAGGCGGAGCCGGCGGGTCAGCAGGCGAAGGGGGCAGTCCTTTGCCTTTGGCAATGCGGGTCAGCCAGTGGCACTTCCGGGTGGTGTGGTTGGACGGCTTTGCGCCGCTGTGGAACTTGCAGGGAGCATCAAGGGTTTGCTCGAAGGAGAAAGCGGGCAACCAAGCAGGCTTGCCGCCTTTTTGACGCTTGGGGCCGGGCTGCCCTTCTGGCTGTTGGTCTTCAACTGCTGCCACTTGCCGGCTGGTGGAAGCCGGCTACTGGGCCTTGCATTTGTTGTCGTTCGACTGCTGGCGCCGACTGGAGTCGCCAGCAGGCGTCTGAGGGTCCGGAGGGAGCATCATTCCAGACACGTCCACTCGGAGCTCCGACTTCATGGAGGAGTCGGCGGTGGCGTACTTGTCCGCTATGATTAGCAGCTCGTCGAGGGTGGCCGGCTCATCGCATAGGAGTCAGTGCTTGAGTAAGGTGCCCTCTCGGCACCCAGTAGTGAAGTATTCTATGGCCTGCACCTCATGCACCCCTTCACAGGAGTTGCGCAGTTCGGCCCACCGCGTCAAGTACTCGCGGGTGGACTCGGTTGGGCCTTGGACGCACAGGGAGAGCTTTCGGGGCTTGGGAGGCCGCTTGTAGGTGCTGGTGAAGTTGCGGATGAAAACTTCGGTAAAGTCCAGCCAGCTGTTGACGCTGTAGGGCTTGAGGCTGTTCAGCCATGTCCGGGCCGTGCCCTGGAGCATGAGCGGAACGTACTTCACGGCAACACGCTTGTTGCCGTTTGCTATGCTTACGGTGGTGGAGTAGTCAACCAGCCAATCCTCCGGCTTCACGGAACCGTTGTACTTGGGAGTGTCTCGAGGAAGCAAGAACCCTTTGGGGAAGGGCTCGTCATGAATGCGGGGGCCGAAACAAGGCGGGCCGAGAGCATCTTCTTCTTCTAACGCCAGGGATCGAGCCAAGCGGTCGATCCGGTAGCGGGCGTCATTTTCTCCGACTCCTTCACGGGGGCCCAGCCGGCCTCTGAGAGTCGGATGCTCAACGGGCGGCGGGGAGGCGCGCCTCTCCCTGCGCGGGGGAGGCAGATGATCGTCCCACCGTTCTACTGCTCGTGGGCGGCCGTCTTGGTCGCGCTCGATGGTGATGCATGTGCAGCTGCGGCTAACAGCCGGCTCTTGGTCTCCTCGGTCGCGGGCGCCGCCTGTCGGCGTCCGGGAGGACGCACCGTGCTCTTGGCGAGGGGGGAGGTTCCCGGCCTGCAAGCCGGGTTCCACCACGCGGCGGCCGGCTTCTTGCTGCGCAGCGGCCGTGTCGATGAGCTGCTGGACATGCTTCGTCATGCAGCGACGCTCGTCGCCCTCCAAGCGGTCCAGCTCGTCTGCTGCCGCCTGGGCGGCACGTAAGTTCTCCATTGGCGTGGCATAGACTGGGCGGTCGGCCGCCAGCGTGCTGGCGATGGCCGCGCCGCGCTGCCGAACCGTGCCCGCGCGGCTGGGCTCGCCAGCAGCCGGCGTGCCGCAGACGGCGCAGTCGATCTCGTGCTGGTAGGCCTCGGTGAGGCGTCTCATGGCTGCCAACTTGTTGGCACTGTCGAGGAGTGCGACGCGGCACGCCTGCAGCGTTTCACCACTCGCACTGGGTGCCACGGGTGCGGACAGGTCTCGCATTCCCGCCCGCAATGGGTCCCGGTCGGCCTCGCCGGGGGCTCCATCGTGGCTGATGACCAGCACCTTGGCGACGGTTGGTGCCGGTGCTGCCGTCAGCAGCAGGGAGCGTGTCGTCGAAGATCACTACGTCACCGGGGAAGGTATCAGAAGGTGCGGCGTCGGCGTCGATGACCATGTCGACGGGTGGGTCGGTGGAGCCAACAGACTCCAGGTCGGAGGCCGGCTCGCTGGTGATGTGAAGCTTGCCGAGGGGGTCGACAAGACAGCTCTCGGAGCTGGCTGCGCCCGCGTTGGGTGCGGGCTCATTGGAGAGGCAGATCCCGCCGATGAGGTCAGCGAGGCAGCTCGCGGCGCAGGCGGCTTCCATGCCATGAAGTGTGCCGGCGCAAACACCATCGGGCGTGCCGGGCTGGCTGCGCTCGCCAGGAAGGAAGAGGGTTCCCGTCCAGAATGTGTTTCCGGGCGACGGTGCATCTCGCCCCACGGTGGGCGCCAAATGTCGGGGATATCGTGCGACATATGCCAGGGGGTGGCTTATCATGGATGGGGACAAGAGTATGTCGCCGGGCTTTAGAAGCGGGAGTGAGCGAGACATATTAGTAGAGAAGTTTGTAATCTTCGATCTAAGTATGCTTTTGCTGAAAGTTTGCTAGGGAAAATATCAGATGCACAAGCTACCCTAGTAAATCAAATGGCCGCTAAACCAATCTCATTAGAAGATAAAAATGAGGAAGATCTTAAAATAGTTGGTGTTTCTTCTATTGATTCCTTGTTTAGTAAAATTAAAATTGATGAAAAAGGGACTGAAGAAGAGTCAACTTTTGCTAGAAGGCGTCCCGATAATTTGGAGGGTGAAAATCTTGTTGAGAAAATTGATAAAAGTGGGTTTGGAGAGGTCAGAACTTTAACTAGTGATGTGCCCACTCTTTTGGATTACAAAGACTTTAATTATGATAATTGCTCTTTTATTGATTGTATTTCTTTGTTGCAATCCATGATAAATTCACCCCATGCCTATGAAAAAAATAAAGCTTTTACTAACCATATTGTTGATGCTATGATGAAAGCTTTGGAAGAAAAGTTGGAATTAGAGATTTCAATTCCTAGAAAATTACATGATGAATGGGAACCTACTATCAAAGTCAAGATTAAAAATTATGAGTGTTTTGCTTTATGTGATTTGGGTGCTATTGTTTCTACAATTCCGAAATCTTTATGTGATGTGCTTGGTCTTACCGATATTGAAGAATGTTCTTTAAATTTGCACTTGGCGGATTCTACTATTAAAAAGCCTATGGGAAGAATTAATGATGTTCTTATTCTTACAAATAGGAATTATGTGCCCATAGATTTTATTGTTCTTGATATTGATTGCAATCCATCTTGTCCAATTATTCTTGGTAGACCGTTTTTGCGCACTATAGGTGCTGTGATTGATATGAAAGAAGGGAACATCAAATTCCAATTTCCTTTGATAAAGGGTATGGAACACTTCCCTAGAACAAGAATTAAGCCACCATATGAATCAATCATGAGGGCACCTTATGGATCTAGAAACAAAGATGACAACACTTTGATCTATGCATTATGCCTAGCTAGGGGCATAAAACGATAGCGCTTGTTGGGAGGCAACCCAATGAATAAAATTTATTTTTTGTCTTTTTCTTTCTATTTTTGGGTGTTCGCACAATTATGCTACTGTTATGATTGTGTTTTTTGTGTTTTAATTAGTGTTTGTGCCAAGTAAAGCCTTTGGGATAGCTTTGGTGATAGTTGATTTGATCTTGTTGGAAAACAGAAACTTTTTTGTCCAGTAAAACAATTTTGAAAATTCACAGAAGCGACGAAAAATTCTGAAGTCTTTACACAAGATTGATATACAAATTGCCTCTGTTTTACTAATTTTTCAGAATTTTTGTAGTTACAGAAGTATGAGAACAATTCGCATCTTTACAGACTATTTTGTTTTTGACAGATTCTGTTTTCTTTGCATTGTGTGCTTATTTTGATGAATCTATGGTTTTTTTTATCGTGGGGGGGGGGGTGGGTAAATGAGCCATGGTAAAGTTAGAATACAGTAGATATAATGCAAGAACAAAATTTAAATGGGTTTTCTACAGTACTTAAAGTAAAGATTGGTTTTCTTATACTAACGGATCTCACGAAGGTTTTGTTAAGTTTTGCGTGATTGAAGTTTTCATGTTTTGGGTGAGATTACGATGGATGAAGGAATAAGAAGTAAGAAGAGCCTAAGCTTGGGGATGCCCCATGGCACCCCAAGCCATTATCCAAAGAGAAGCAAGCAACTAAGCTTGGGGATGCCCGAGTGGCATCCCCTCTTTCTTCTAACGACCGTCGGTATTTTACTTGGAGCTATATTTTTATTCGTCACATATCATGAGTTTTGCTTGGAGCGTCTTGTATGATATGAGTCTTTGCTTGTTTTGCTTTTTATTTTTAGTCATGAATCCTTTCTGGACACACCTATTTGGGAGAGCCAAAATTATGCTATGACTTGTTAGAATTGCTCTCTATGCTTCACTTAAATCTTTATGAGATATGGAATTGCTCTAGTGCTTCACTTATATCTTTTTGAGCACGGTGTGCTTTAGTATTTTTGAAGAAATGCTCTCATGCTTCACTTAGATTTATTTGAGAGTTTGTAATTTTTTTAGAAATTCTCTCTTGCTTCACTTAAATTATTTTGAGAGAAGAAAATTTTATGCTCATGTTCTTCACTTAGATTTGTTTGAGCTATCAAAAGCAACATATAAAATTAGTCCCAAAGTGATAGATATTCAAGAGGGATATAATAAAAACTTTCATGAAGATCATTGGACAAAATAAACTTGATTCCTTGTAATAGTTTTGCGATATGTTGATATAGTATGTGAGTCATGTTAATGAGTAATTATGGCTTAGTAAGAATATTGGTGTTAAGGTTTGTGATTCCCTATGCAAGCACGAAAATCAACAGTTATGCAATGAAATTACATCCTACTTGTGGTGCATTATTCGGTGTTAGTTATGCTTAATGCTCGCTTATGAGATTTTTCGTTTCTTTGTTGGATGCTTCTCAATCTTTTGCTAGCCTTCATTTGCACTAAGTATGATCACTACTTGTGCATCCAAAATCCTTAAACCAGTTTTGCCATATGAGTCCACTATACCTACCTATATGCGGTATTTCTGTGCCGTTCTAAGCAAATTTGTATGTGCCATCTCTAATTTCAAAATAAATTTCTATTTTGTGTGCTCGTACTTCTCATGAAATGGTAGGGGGTGGCTGATATATTTCCATGCTAGATGTGTTATTCTCAAGATGAGTGTACGGCAAAGGTATTAGGGATGCCCAGTCCTGAAATGAGAAATGAATTTACTTTATGTTGTCAAATAATAAATTCCTTGGAAAGTGTTGGTATGGAGGGCACCCATGGATACGGCTAGCCATGGAAAGTGAAAGTATGGTGGAAAAAGGAATAAACTTTATTTTCTGTTTGGGAACCGCCTATGATATATCTAGCATGGAAAGTATTGGGAACTACTCGATCGTTTTCGTTGACAGGAAAAGCATGCCACCCAAAATGTTTTATCTCTACTTTTTTCGCTTTGAGCTCTGGCACCTCTACAAATCCCTACTTCCCTCTACGAAGGGCCTTTCTTTTACTTTATGCAATTTTTATTTTATTTTGAGTCTCCATCTTCTTTTATAAAGCACCAACTAAGGGGCACTATGATCATACTTGAGCATTGGGTATAGCTAATATGCGAGTGTGTTTCATGAATGGATCAATGATTGAGTATAATGGGCTAGGGATAACTTGCTTTAGTGTTGATATTTTGAAAGACATGGTTGCTTGTTGATATGGTTCAGTATTGAAATCTTCATGTCAAAACTAGACTATTGCTTTGAATCATATAAAAGTCCAAATGTCCATGCTACAAAGAAAAGAATATGTGATGAACATGTTAGGCAGCATTCCACATCAAAAATTCTGTTTTTCTCATTTACCTACTCGAGGACAAGCAGGAATTAAGCTTGGGGATGCTGATATGTCTCCAATGTATCTATAATTTTTTATTGTTCCATGCTGTTATATTATCATTCTTGTATGTTTTACAATCAATTTATAGCAACTTTATATCATTTTTTGGGACTAACCTATTGACATAGTGCCTAGTGCCAATTGCTGTTTTTTGCTTGTTTTTTACTTCGCAGGAAATCAATACCAAACGGAGTCCAAACGCAGCGAAACTTTTTGGTGATTTTTCTGGACCAGAAGACACAAGTTGGGCCAAGAAAGTACCTGAGGGGGGCTCTGAGGGGAGCACAACCCACCAGGGCGCGCCCAGGTGGGTTGTGCCCACCTCGGCCACCTCCCGCACCGCCTCTTTGCTCTATAAATACCCCAATATTCCAGAAACCCTAGGGGAGTCGACGAAAATCAATTCCAGCCGCCGCAAGTTCCAGAAACCACAGATCCAATCTAGACACCATCACGGAGGGGTTCATCATCCTCATTGGTGCCTCTCCGATGATGCGTGAGTAGTTCATTGTAGACCTACGGGTCCGTAGGCAGTAGCTAGATGGCTTCCTCTCTCTCTTTTGATTCTCAATGCAATGGTCTCTTGGAGATCTATTTGATGTAACTCTTTTTTGCGGTGTGTTTGTTGGGATCCAATGAATTTTGAGTTTATGATCAGATCTATGTTTTTATCCATGAAAGTTATTTGAGTCTTTTGATCTCTTATATGAATGATTGCTTATAGCCTCATATTTCTTCTTCGAATCTTTGGTTTAGTTAGGCCAACTAGATCGATTTTTCTTGCCATGGGAAGAGGTGCTTTGTGATGGGTTCGATCTTACGGTGCTTGATCCCAGTGACAGAAGGGGAACCGACACGTATGTATCGTTGTTATTAAGGATAACAAGATGGGGTCTATTTCTCATAAATAGATCTTGTCTACATCATGTCATCGTTCTTATTGCATTACTCCGTTTCTCCATGAACTTAATACACTAGATGCATGCTGGATAGCGGTCGATGTGTGTAGTAATTGTAGTAGATGCAGGCAGGAGTCGGTCTACTAATCTTGGACGTGATGCCTATATAATGATCATTGCCTGGATATCGTCATAATTATTTGAAGTTCTATCAATTGCCCAACAGTAATTTGTTTACCCACCGTATGCTATTTTTCTCGAGAGAAGCCACTAGTGAAATCTACGGCCCCCGGGTCTATTTTCTCATCATATATTTTCAGATCTATTTTGCTATTTGCCTTTTTATTTATTTGCCACTTTTATTTTCAGATCTATATTTCTAAAAACCCAAAAATATTTTGCTTCACTTTATTTAATTCGCAATCTATTTATCCAATCTACTACAATTTATCTCATGTCCGTTTGCCAATTTCTGGCACTGTTACCCGAAAGGGATTGACAACCCCTTTAACACGTTGGGTTGCAAGTATTTGTTCTTTGTGTGCAGGTGCTGTTTACGTAGTGTTGCTTGGTTCTTCTACTGGTTCGATAACCTTGGTCTCATCACTTAGGGAAATACCTACTGTTGCTGTGCTGCATCATCCCTTCCTCTTTGGGGAAATACCAACGTAGTTCAAGCCAGCATCACCAACGAGGAGCAGAAGGAAATGACAAGCGGTTTTCAGCAAGGTATTCTCTGCAAGCACTGAAATTATCGGTAACAGATAGTTTTGTGATAAGATAATTGCAACTTCTTGAGCTTGCATTGGTTTTTCCCTTGAAGAGGAAAGGGTGATGCAGCAAAGTAGAGATAAGTATTTCCCTCAGTTTGAGAACCAAGGTATCAATCCAGTAGGAGACAACGCACAAATCACCGAATACCTGCACAAACAATCAAACAACTTGCACCCAACGCGATAAAGGGGTTGTCAATCCCTTCACAGTTATTTGCAAAAGTGAGATCTGATAGAGATAGATAAACGATAAAGTAAATATTTTTTATATTTTTGTTTTAGAGATCAGAAAGTAAAAGATTGCAAAATAGTAGATCGAAAACTTGTATGATAAAAGGTAGAAGATTATATGATGGAAAATAGACCCGGGGGCCATAGGTTTCACTAGAGGCTTCTCTCAAGATAGAAAATAATACGGTGGGTGAACAAATTACTGCCGAGCAATTGATAGAAAAGCGCAAAGTTATGACGATATCTAAAGCAATGGTCATGAATATAGGCATCACGTCCATGTCAAGTAGACCAAAACGATTCTGCATCTACTACTATTACTCCACACATCGACCGCTATCCAGCATGCATCTAGAGTATTAAGTTCATAAAGAACGGAGTAATGCATTAAGTAAGATGACATGATGTAGAGGAATTAACTCAAGCAATATGATGAAAACCCCATCATTTTATCCTTGATGGCAACAATACAATATGTGCCTTGCTGCCCCTACTGTCACTGGGAAAGGACACCGCAAGATTGAACCCAAAGCTAAGCACTTCTCCCATTGTAAGAAAAACCAATCTAGTTGGCCAAACCAAACCGATAGTTCGAAGAGAATTACAAAGATATCAAATCATGCATATAAGAATTCAAAGAAGATTCAAATAATATTCATAGATAAGCTGATCATAAATGCACAATTCATCGGATCTTGACAAACACACCGCAAAAAAGTATTACATCGAATAGATCTCCAAGAACATCGAGGAGAACATGGTATTGAGAATCAAAGAGAGAGAAGAAGCCATCTAGCTACTAGCTATGGACCCGTAAGTCTGTGGTAAACTACGCACGCTTCATCGGAAGGGCAATGGTGTTGATGTAGAAACCCTCCGTGATCGAATCCCCCTCCGGCAGGGTGCCGGAAAAGGTCCCTAGATGGGATCTCACGGGTACAGAAGGTTGCGGCGGTGGAAAAGTCTTTTCGTGGATGCCCCTGTTGGTTTGGGGATATATGAGTATATATAGGCAAAAGAATTAGGTCAGGAGGTGCACGAGGGGCCCACAAGGGTGGGGGCGCGCCCTACCCCCTGGCCGCGCCCTCCGTCCTTGTGGCCGCCTCGTGGCACCTCCGACTTCATCTCCAAGTCTCCTGGTTTCCTTCTGGTCCAAGAAAAATCTTCGCGAAAGTTTTATTCCGTTTGGACTCTGTTTGGTATTCCTTTTCTGCGAAACTCAAAAATAAGGAAAAAAACAGAAACTGGCACTGGGCTCTAGGTTAATAGTTTAGTCCCAAAAATAATATAAAATAGCATATTAATGCATATAAAACATCCAAAACAGATAATATAATAGCATAGAACAATAAAAAATTATAGATATGTTGGAGATGTATCAAGCATCCCCAAGCTTAATTCCTGCTCGTCCTCGACTAGGTAAATGATAAAAACAGAATTTTTGATGTGGAATGCTACCTAACATATTTAAACATGTAATTTTATTTATTGTGGCATGAATGTTCAGATCCGTAAGATTCAAAACAAAAGTTTAATATTGACATAGAAACAATAATACTTCAAGCATACTAACAAGGCAATTATGTCTTCTCAAAATAACATGGCCAAAGAGAGCTTATCCCTACAAAATCATATAGTCTGGCTATGCTCCATCTTCATCACACAAAATACTCAAATCATGCACAACCCCGATGACAATCCAAGCAATTTTTTCATACTTTTGATGTTCTCAAACTTTTTCAACTTTCACGCAATACATGAGCGTGAGCCATGGACATAGCACTATAGGTGGAATAGAAGGTGGTTGTGGAGAAGACAAAAAGAGGGAGATAGTCTCACATCAACTAGGCATATCAACGGGCTATGTAGATGCCCATCAATAGATATCAATGTGAGTGAGTAGGGATTGCCATGCAACGGATGCACTAGAGCTATAAGTTTATGAAAGCTCAAAAAGAAACTAAGTGGGTGTGCATCCAACTTGCTTGCTCACGAAGACCTAGGGCAATTTGAGGAAGCCCATCATTGGAATATACAAGCCAAGTTCTATAATGAAAAATTCCCACTAGTATACGAAAGTGACAACATAGGAGACTCTCTATCATGAAGATCACGGTGCTACTTTGAAGCACAAGTGTGGTAAAAGGATAGTAACATTGCCCCTTCTCTCTTTTCTCTCATTTTTTTGGGCCTGCTCTCATTTTTTTAGCCTCTTTTTTTTCGTCTGGAGTCTCATCCCGACTTGTGGGGGAATCATAGTCTCCATCATCCTTTCCTCACATGGGACAATGCTCTAATAATGAAGATCATCACACTTTTATTTACTTACAACTCAAGAATTACAACTTGATTCTTAGAACAAAATATGACTCTATATGAATGCCTCCGATGGTGTACCGGGATGTGCAATGAATCAAGAGTGACATGTATGAAAGAATTATGAATGGTGGCTTTGCCACAAATACGATGTCAACTACATGATCATGCAAAGCAATATGACAATGATGATGCGTGTCATAGTAAACGGAACGGTGGAAAGTTGCATGGCAATATATCTCGGAATGGCTATGGAAATGCCATAATAGGTAGGTATGGTGGCTGTTTTGAGGAAGGTATATGGTGGGTGTATGGTACCGGTGAAAGTTGCGCGGCACTAGAGAGGCTGGCAATGGTGGAAGGGTGAGAGGATGTCAACATTAGTCATAAAGAACTCACATACTTATTGCAAAAATCTATTAGTTATCAAAACAAAGTACTACGCGCATGGTCCTAGGGGGATAGATTGGTAGGAAAAGACCATCGCTAATCCCCGACCGCCACTCATAAGGAAGACAATCAATAAATAAATCATGCTCCGACTTCATCACATAACGGTTCACCATACGTGCATGCTACGGGAATCACAAACCTTAACACAAGTATTTCTCAAATCCACAATTACTCACTAGCATGACTCTAATATCACCATCTTTATATCTCGAAACAATCATAAGGAATCAAACTTCTCATAGTATTCAATGCACTTTATATGAAAGTTTTTATTATATCCCTCTTGGATGCCTATCATATTAGGACTAAATTTATAACCAAAGCAAATTACCATGCTGTTTAAAGACTCTCAAAATAATATAAGTGAAGCATGAGAGTTCAATAATTTCTACAAAATAAAGCCACCGCCGTGCTCTAAAAAGATATAAGTGAAGCACTAGAGCAAAATTGCCTAGCTCAAAAGATATAAGTGAAGCACATAGAGTATTCTAATAAATCACGATTCATGTGTGTCCCTCTCAAAAGGTGTGTACATCAAGGATGATTGTGGCAAACTAAAAAGCAAAGACTCAAATTATACAAGACGCTCCAAGCAAAACACATATCATGTGGTGAATAAAAATATAGCCTCAAGTAAAGTTACCGATAGACGAAGACGAAAGAGGGGATGCCTTCCGGGGCATCCCCAAGATTAGGCTCTTGGTTGTCCTTGAATATTACCTTGGTGTGCCTTGGGCATCCCCAAGCTTATGCTCTTGCCACTCCTTATTCCATAGTCCATCAAATCCTTACCCAAAAACTTGAAAACTTCACAACACAAAACTCAACAGAAAATCTCATAAGCTCCGTTAGTATAAGAAAATAAATCACCACTTTGGTACTGTTGTGAACTCATTCTTTATTTATATTGGTGTAATATCTACTGTATTCCAACTTTTCCATGGTTCATACCCCCCGATACTACCCATAGATTCATCAAAATAAGCAAACAACACAAAGAAAACAGAACAGTCTGCGAAGATCCAAATTGTTATAATACTTCTGTAAATCTAATAATTCTGAAAAATTAGGAAAACATAGGAAATTTGTATATAAATCTCGTATAAAAAATTCAGGGTTTTTCAACGCTCCAGTGAATTACTAAAATTCTGAGACTGGACGCAAAAGTTTCTGTTTTTCAGCAAGATCAAATCAACTATCACCGCAAGCCATCCCAAAGGTCTTACTTGGCACAAACACTAATTAAAACACAAAACCACATCTAACCAGAGGCTAGATGAATTATTTATTGCAAAACAGAACCAAAAAAAGCAAAAACAAAAATAAAATTGGGTTGCCTCCCAACAAGCGCTATTGTTTAACGCCCTTAGCTAGGCATAAAAACACGAATAGATCTAGGTATTGTCATCTTTGGTATGCAATCCATAAGTAGCTCTCATAATAGATTCATATGGCAATTTAATTTTATTTCTAGGAAAGTGCTCCATGCCCTTCCTTAACGGAAATTGAAATCTAATGTTTCCTTCCTTCATATCAATAATTGCACCAATCATTCTAAGGAAAGGTCTACCAAGAATAATAGGACATGTAGGATTGCAATCTATATCAAGAACAATGAAATCTACGGGCACATAATTCCTATTTGCAACAATAAGAACATCATTAATCCTTCCCATAGGTTGCTTAATAGTGGAATCCGCGAGATGGAAATTTAAAGAACAATCATCAAATTCACGGAAACCTAACACATCGCATAAAGTTTTTGGAATCGTGGAAACACTAGCACCCAAACCACACAAAGCATAACACTCATAATATTTAATCTTAATATTAATAGTAGGTTCCCACTCATCATCAAGTTTTCTAGGGATAGAAACTTCCAATTCAAGCTTTTCTTCAAAAGATTGCATCATAGCATCAACGATATATATGTTTAGTAAAAGCTTTGTTTTGATTGTAAGCATGAGCAGAATTCTGTTGGGGAACGTAGTAGTAAATCAAAAAAAAATCCTACGCATCACCAAGATCAATCTATGGAGAGACTAGCAACGAGAGAGAGAGGAGTGCATCTTCATACCCTTGAAGATCGCTATGCGGAAGCGTTGCAAGAACGCGGTTGGAGGAGTCGTACACGCAGCGATTCAGATTGCGGTCGATTCCGATCTAAGCACCGAACAACGGTGCCTCCGCGTTCAACACACGTGCAGCCTGGTGACGTCTCCCGTGCCTTGATCCAGCAAGGAGGAGGGAGAGGTTGGGGAAGACAGCTCCAGCAGCACGACGGCGTGGTGGTGGAACTTGCAGTTCTCCGGCAGGGCTTCGCCAAGCTCAAACGGAGGAGGAGGAGGTGTTGGAGAGGGGAGGGCTGCGCCAGGGGAGAGGTTGTGGCCTCCCTCCCACCTCGCCACTATTTATAGGCTGGGGGGGAGAGGGGGCCGGCCCCTTAGATCCCATCTAGGGTTGGGGGCGGCGGCCAAGGGGGGGAGGAGTGCCTCCCAAGTCAAGTGGAGGCCCTCCCCCTTTAGGGTTTCCCCTCTCCCATGCGCATGGGCCTTAGGGGGGCTGGTTCCCCTAGCCCATTAAGGCTAGGGCGCCCCCTTACATCCCATGCTGCTGTATTGGACGTGGTGGAACACTTTCCGGACTTCCGGACCCCTCCGGAATCCTCCGGAACCTTTCGAAAGCTTCCCGGTACAAACCGAAAAAACCCGAACTTTTTCTGGAACCCCAATAACAACTTCCCATATATAAATCTTTACCTCCGGACCATTCCGGAACTCCTCGTGACATCCGGGATCTCATCCGGGACTCCGAACAACATTCGGTATTCACATACTATTTCCCATAACAACCCTAGAGTCACCGAACCTTAAGTGTGTAGACCCTACGGGTTCGGGAACCATGCAGACATGACCGAGACATCTCTCCGGCCAATAACCAACAGTGGGATCTGGATACCCATGTTGGCTCCCACATGTTCCATGATGATTTCATCGGATGAACCACGATGTCGAGGATTCAATCAATCCCGTATACAATTCCTTTTGTCTACCGGTATGATACTTGCCCGAGATTCGATCGTCGGTATCCCTATACCTTGTTCAATCTCGTTACCGGCAAGTCTCTTTACTCGTTCCGTAACGCATGATCCCGTGGCTAACTCTTTAGTCACATTGAGCTCATTATGATGATGCATTACCGAGTGGGCCCAGAGATACCTCTCCATCATACGGAGTGACAAATCCCAGTCTCGATTCGTGCTAACCCAACAGACACTTTCGGAGATACCTGTAGTGCACCTTTATGGTCACCTAGTTACGTTGTGACGTTTGATACACCCAAAGCATTCCTACGGTATCCGGGAGTTGCACAATCTCATGGTCTAAGGAAATGATACTTGACATTAGAAAAGCTTTAGCAGACGAACTACACGATCTAGTGCTATGCTTAGGATTGGGTCTTGTCCATCACATCATTCTCCTAATGATGTGATCCCGTTATCACCGACATCCAATGTCCATGGTCAGGAAACCGTAACCATCCATTGATCAACGAGCTAGTCAACTAGAGGCTCACTAGGGACATGTTGTGGTCTATGTATTCACACATGCATTACGATTTCCGGATAACACAATTATAGCATGAACAATAGACAATTATCATGAACAAGGAAATATAATAATAACCACTTTATTATTGCCTCTAGGGCATATTTCCAACAGTCTCCCACTTGCACTAGAGTCAATAATCTAGTTACATTGTGATGAATCGAACACCCATAGAGTTCTGGTGTTGATCATGTTTTGCTCGTGGAAGAGGTTTAGTCAACGGATCTGCGACATTCAGATCCGTATGCACTTTACAAATATCTATGTCTCCATCTTGAACATGTTCACGAATGGAGTTGAAGCGACGCTTGATATGCCTGGTCTTCTTGTGAAACCTGGGCTCCTTGGCAAGGGCAATAGCTCCAGTGTTGTCACAGAAGAGAGTCATTGGGCCCGACGCATTGGGAATAACTCCTAGGTAGGTGATGAACTCCTTCATCCAGACTGCTTCCTGTGCTGCCTCCGAGGCTGCTATGTATTCCGCTTCACATGTAGATCCCGCCACGACGCTTTGCTTGCAACTGCACCGGCTGACTGCCCCACCATTCAAAATATACACGTATCCGGTTTGTGACTTAGAGTCATCCAGATCTGTGTCGAAGCTAGCGTCGACGTAACCCTTTACGACGAGCTCTTCGTCACCTCCATAAACGAGAAACATATCCTTAGTCCTTTTCAGGTACTTCAGGATGTTCTTGACCGCTGTCCAGTGTTCCATGCCGGGATTACTTTGGTACCTTCCTACCAAACTTACGGCAAGGTTCACATCAGGTCTGGTACACAGCATGGCATACATAATAGACCCTATGGCTGAGGCATAGGGGATGACACTCATCTTTTCTCTATCTTCTGCCGAGGTCGGGCATTGAGCCGTGCTCAATCTCACACCTTGTAATACAGGCAAGAACCCCTTCTTGGACTGATCCATATTGAACTTCTTCAATATCTTGTCAAGGTATGTGCTTTGCGAAAGACCAATGAGGCGTCTCGATCTATCTTTATAGATCTTGATGCCTAATATGTAAGCAGCTTCTCCAAGGTCCTTCATCGAAAAACACTTGTTCAAGTAGGCCTTTATGCTTTCCAAGAATTCTATATCATTTCCCATTAATAGTATGTCATCTACATATAATATGAGAAATGCTACAGAGCTCCCACTCACTTTCTTGTAATCACAGGCTTCTCCATAAGTCTGTGTAAACCCAAACACTTTGATCATCTCATCAAAGCGAATGTTCCAACTCCGAGATGCTTGCACCAGCCCATAGATTGAGCGCTGGAGCTTGCATACCTTGTCAGCATTATTAGGATCGACAAAACCTTCCGGCTGCATCATATACAACTCTTCCTTAAGGAAACCATTAAGGAATGACGTTTTGACGTCCATTTGCCATATCTCATAATCATAGTATGCGGCAATTGCTAACTTGATTCTGACGGACTTCAGCTTCGCTACGGGTGAGAAGGTTTCATCGTAGTCAACCCCTTGAACTTGTCGATAACCCTTAGCGACAAGTCGAGCCTTATAGATGGTCACATTACCATCCGCGTCTGGCTTCTTCTTAAAGATCCATTTGTTCTCTATGGCTTGCCGATCATCGGGCAAGTCTGTCAAAGTCCATACTTCGTTTCATACATGGATCCTATCTCGGATTTCATGGCTTCTAGCCATTTGTTGGAATCCGGGCCCGCCATCGCTTCTTCATAGTTCGAAGGTTCACTGTTGTCTAACAACATGACTTCCAAGACAGGGTTGCCGTACCACTCTGGTGCGGAACGTGTCCTCGTGGACCTACGAAGTTCAGTAGCAACTTGATCCGAAGTTTCATGATCATCATCATTAACTTCCTCTCTAGTCGGTGCAGGCACCACAGAAACATCTTCCTGAGCTGCGCTACTCTCCGGTTCAAGAGGGGGTACCTCATCAAGTTCTACTTTCCTCCCACTTACTTCTTTCGAGAGAAACTCTTTCTCCAGAAAGGATCCATTCTTGGCAACAAAGATCTTGCCTTCGGATCTAAGGTAGAAGGTATACCCAATAGTTTCTTTAGGGTATCCTATGAAGACGCATTTTTCCGATTTGGGTTCGAGCTTTTCAGGTTGAAGTTTCTTGACATAAGCATCGCATCCCCAAACTTTCAGGAACGACAGCTTAGGTTTCTTCCCAAACCATAATTCATACGGTGTCGTCTCAACGGATTTCGATGGAGCCCTATTTAAAGTGAATGCGGCAGTCTCTAAAGCATAACCCCAAAATGATAGTGGTAGATCGGTAAGAGACATCATAGATCGCACCATATCCAATAGAGTGCGATTACGATGTTCGGACACACCATTACGCTGAGGTGTTCCAGGCGGCGTGAGTTGTGAAACAATTCCACATTTCCTTAAGTGCGTGCCAAACTCGTGACTCAAATATTCCCCTCCACGATCTGATCGTAAGAACTTTATTTTCCTGTCACGTTGGTTCTCCACCTCACTCTGAAATTCCTTGAATTTTTCGAAGGTCTCAGACTTGTGTTTCATTAAGTAGATATACCCATATCTACTTAAGTCATCAGTGAGGGTGAGAACATAACGATAACCACCGCGAGCCTCAACGCTCATTGGACCGCACACATCAGTATGTATGATTTCCAATAAGTTGGTTGCTCGCTCCATTGTCCCGGAGAACGGAGTCTTGGTCATTTTGCCCATGAGGCATGGTTCGCACGTGTCAAATGATTCATAATCAAGAGACTCCAAAAGTCCATCTGCATGGAGTTTCTTCATGCGTTTGACACAAATGTGACCAAGGCGGCAGTGCCACAAGTATGTGGGACTATCATTATCAACCTTACATCTTTTGGCATTCACACTATGAATATGTGTAACATCACGTTCGAGATTCAATAAGAATAAACCATTGACCAGCGGGGCATGACCATAAAACATATCTCTCATATAAATAGAACAACCATTATTCTCGGATTTAAATGAGTAGCCATCTCGCATCAAACGAGATCCTAATACAATGTTCATGCTCAAAGCTGGTACTAAATAACAATTATTAAGGTTTAAAACTAATCCCGAAGGTAGATGTAGAGGTAGCGTGCCGACGGCGATCACATCGACCTTGGAACCATTCCCGACGCGCATCGTCACCTCGTCCTTCGCCAGTCTCCACTTATTCCGCAGCTCCTGTTTTGAGTTACAAATATGAGCAACCGCACCGGTATCAAATACCCAGGAGCTACTATGAGCGCTGGTAAGGTACACATCAATAACATGTATATCACATATACCTTTGGTATTGCCGGCCTTCTTATCCGCTAAGTACTTGGGGCAATTCCGCTTCCAGTGACCGTTTCCCTTGCAATAAAAGCATTCAGTCTCAGGCTTGGGTCCATTCTTTGGCTTCTTCCCGGTAGCTTGCTTACCGGGCGCGGCAACTCCCTTGCCGTCCTTCTTGAAGTTCTTTTTACCCTTGCCTTTCTTGAACTTAGTGGTTTTATTCACCATCAACACTTGATGTTCCTTTTTGATCTCCACCTCCGCTGATTTCAGCATTGAATATACCTCAGGAATGGTTTTTTCCATCCCCTGCATATTGAAGTTCATCACAAAGCTCTTGTAGCTAGGTGGAAGCGACTGAAGGATTCTGTCAACGACCGCGTCATCCGGGAGATTAACTCCCAGCTGAGACAAGCGGTTGTGCAACCCAGACATTTTGAGTATATGCTCGCTGACAGAACTATTCTCCTCCATCTTACAACTGTAGAACTTGTCGGAGACTTCATATCTCTCGACCCGGGCATGAGCTTGGAAAACCATTTTCAGCTCTTGGAACATCTCATATGCTCCGTGTTGCTCAAAACGCTTTTGGAGCCCCGGTTCTAAGCTGTAAAGCATGCCGCACTGAACCAGGGAGTAATCATCACTACGCGACTGCCAGGCATTCATAACGTCTTGAGTTGCTGGGAAAACAGGTGCGTCACCTAGCGGTGCTTCAAGTACATATGCTTTCTTGGCAGCTATGAGGATAATCCTCAGGTTACGGACCCAGTCCGTGTAGTTGCTACCATCGTCTTTCAGCTTGGTTTTCTCTAGGAACGCGTTGAAGTTGAGGGCAACATTAGCGTGGGCCATTTGATCTACAAGACATATTGTAAAGATTTTAGACTAAGTTCATGATAATTAAGTTCATCTAATCAAATTATTCAATGAACTCCCACTCAGATAGACATCCCTCTAGTCATCTAAGTGATACATGATCCGAATCGACTAGGCCGTGTCCGATCATCATGTGAGACGGACTAGTCATCAACGGTGAACATCTCCATGTTGATCGTATCTTCTATACGATTCATGTTCGACCTTTTGGTCTTCCGTGTTCCGAGGCCATGTCTGTACATGCTAGGCTCGTCAAGTCAACCTAAGTGTTTTTGCATGTGTAAATCTGGCTTACACCCGTTGTATTCGAACGTTAGAATCTATCACACCCGATCATCACGTGGTGCTTCGAAACAACGAACCTTCGCAACGGTGCACAGTTAGGGGGAACACTTTCTTAAAATTTTAGCGAGGGATCATCTTATTTATGCTACCGTCGTTCTAAGCAAATAAGATGTAAACAGATGATAAACATCACATGCAATCAAATAGTGACATGATATGGCCAATATCATTTTGCTCCTTTTGATCTCCATCTTCGGGGCACCATGATCATCATCGTCACCGGCATGACACCATGATCTCCATCATCGTGTCTTCATGAAGTTGCCTCGCCAACTATTACTTCTACTACTATGGCTAACGGTTAGCAATAAAGTAAAGTAATTACATGGCATTTTTCATTGACACGCAGGTCATACAATAAATTAAGACAACCCTATGGCTCCTGCCGGTTGTCATACTCATCGACATGCAAGTCGTGATTCCTATTACAAGAACATGATCAATCTCATACATCACATATATCATTCATCACATCCTTTTGGCCATATCACATCACACGGCATATGCTGCAAGAACAAGTTAGACATCCTCTAATTGCTGTTGCAATTTTTTTTCCGTGGCTGCTATAGGTTTCTAGCAAGAACGTTTCTTACCTACGCCACAACCACAACGTGATATGCCAATTTCTATTTACCCTTCATAAGGACCCTTTTCATCGAATCCGATCCGACTAAAGTGGGAGAGACAGACACCCGCTAGCCACCTTATGCAACTAGTGCATGTCAGTCGGTGGAACCTGTCTCACGTAAGCGTACGTGTAAGGTCGGTCCAGGCCGCTTCATCCCACGATGCCGCCGAATCAAGATAAGACTAGTAACGGCAAGAAAATTGACAAAATCGACGCCCACAACAATTTGTGTTCTACTCGTGCAAGAAACTATGCATAGACCTGGCTCATGATGCCACTGGTGGGGAACGTAGTAGTAAATCAAAAAAAATTCCTACGCATCACCAAGATCAATCTATGGAGAGACTAGCAACGAGAGAGAGAGGAGTGCATCTTCATACCCTTGAAGATCGTGATGCGGAAGCGTTGCAAGAACGCGGTTGGAGGAGTCGTACACGCAGCGATTCAGATCGCGGTCGATTCCGATCTAAGCACCGAACAACGGTGCCTCCGCGTTCAACACACGTGCAGCCCGGTGACGTCTCCCGCGCCTTGATCCAGCAAGGAGGAGGGAGAGGTTGGGGAAGACAGCTCCAGCAGCACGACGGCGTGGTGGTGGAACTTGCAGTTCTCCGGCAGGGCTTCGCCAAGCTTAAACGGAGGAGGAGGAGGTGTTGGAGAGGGGAGGGCTGCGCCAGGGGAGAGGTTGTGGCCTCCCTCCCACCCCTCCACTATTTATAGGCTGGGGGGGGGGGGAGGGTGCCGGCCCCTTAGATCCCATCTAGGGTTGGGGGCGGCGGCCAAGGGGGGGAGGAGTGCCTCCCAAGTCAAGTGGAGGCCCTCCCCCTTTAGGGTTTCCCCTCTCCCATGCGCATGGGCCTTAGGGGGGCTGGTTCCCCTAGCCCATTAAGGCTAGGGCGCCCCCTTACAGCCCATGCTGTTGTATTGGACGTGGTGGAACACTTTCCGGACTTCCGGACCCCTGCGGAATCCTCCGGAACCTTTCGAAAGCTTCCCGGTACAATACCGAAAAAACCCGAACTTTTTCCGGAACCCCAATAACAACTTCCCATATATAAATCTTTACCTCCGGACCATTCCGGAACTCCTCGTGACGTCCGGGATCTCATCTGGGACTCCGAACAACATTCGGTATTCACATACTATTTCCCATAACAACCCTAGAGTCACCGAACCTTAAGTGTGTAGACCCTACGGGTTCGGGAACCATGCAGACATGACCGAGACATCTCTCCGGCCAATAACCAACAGCGGGATCTGGATACCCATGTTGGCTCCCACATGTTCCACGATGATTTCATCAGATGAACCACGATGTCGAGGATTCAATCAATCCCGTATACAATTCCCTTTGTCTACCGGTATGATACTTGCCCGAGATTCGATCGTCGGTATCCCTATACCTTGTTCAATCTCGTTACCGGCAAGTCTCTTTACTCGTTCCGTAACGCATGATCCCGTGGCTAACTCTTTAGTCACATTGAGCTCATTATGATGATGCATTACCGAGTGGGCCCAGAGATACCTCTCCGTCATACGGAGTGACATATCCCAGTCTCGATTCGTGCCAACCCAACAGACACTTTCGGAGATACCTGTAGTGCACCTTTATGGTCACCCAGTTACGTTGTGACGTTTGATACACCCAAAGCATTCCTACCGTATCCGGGAGTTGCATAATCTCATGGTCTAAGGAAATGATACTTGACATTAGAAAAGCTTTAGCAGACGAACTACACGATCTAGTGCTATGCTTAGGATTGGGTCTTGTCCATCACATCATTCTCCTAATGATGTGATCCCGTTATCACCGACATCCAATGTCCATGGTCAGGAAACCGTAACCATCCATTGATCAACGAGCTAGTCAACTAGAGGCTCACTAGGGACATGTTGTGGTCTATGTATTCACACATGCATTACGATTTACGGATAACACAATTATAGCATGAACAATAGACAATTATCATGAACAAGGAAATATAATAATAACCACTTTATTATTGCCTCTAGGGCATATTTCCAACAAATTCAACATGGATTGCAATAAGGAAATACAATCATAATTAAATTCCTTGAAATCCAAAAGAGTGGGTTCATTGGTACTTAAAGTTTTGACCTCTCCAATCCCACTTTTATCAATTTTTGCATCAAGATCTAAAAACTCCGAATCATTGGGACGCCTTTTAACTAAAGTTGACTCATCTCCAGTCCCATCTTTATCAAGATTCATATTGGAAAACAAAGATTCAATAGGAGTCACATCAATCACTTTAAGATCTTCATCATTATTTTCACGAAAACTAGAAGAACATGGTTTTACAAACCAATCTTTTTTAGCACGCATCTTAGCGGTTCTTTCTTTGCACTCATCAATGGAAATTCTCATAGCTTTGAGAGACTCATTGATATCATGCTTGGGTGGAATAGATCTAAGTTTCAAAGAGTCAACATCAAGAGAAATTCTATCTATGTTCCTAGCCAAATCATCAATCTTAAGCAATTTTTCTTCAATCAAAGCATTGAAATTCTTTTGCGAACTCATAAATTCTTTAACACTATTTTCAAAATCAGATGGCATCTTATTATAATTTCCATAAGAATTTTTGTAGGAATTACCATAATTATTAGAGGAATTACTAGGAAACAACCTAGGATTAAAATTGCCTCTATACGCGTTATTACCAAAATTGTTCCTACCAACAAAATTCACATCCATGGATTCATTATTATTTTCAATCAAAGTGGACAAAGGCATATCATTAGGATCCAAAGAAGCACTCTTGCTAGCAAATAATTTCATAAGTTCATCCATCTTTCCACTCAAAACATTAATCTCTTCAATCGCATGCACTTTTTTATTAGTGGAAGATCTTTCGGTATGCCATTGAGAATAATTAACCATAATATTATTATTATCTAGAAGTTTAGTAGCTTCTCCTAGAGTAATTTCCATAAAAGTGCCTCCTACGGCCGAATCTAAAAAATTTCTAGAAGCAAAATTCAATCCGGCATAAAAAATTTGTATAATCATCCACAAATTCAAACCATGAGTAGGGCAATTTCGTATCATCAATTTCATCCTCTCCCAAGATTGTGAAAATGTTCATGATCAAGTTGCTTAAAATTCATAATCTCATTCCTAAGGGAGATGATCTTAGCGGGAGGAAAATACTTGGAAATAAAAGCATCTTTACACTTATTCCATGAATCAATACTATTTTTAGGCAAAGATGAAAACCAAGTTTTAGCACGATCTCGAAGTGAGAACGGAAATAGCTTCAATTTAACAATATCATTATCCACATCTTTTTTCTTTTGCATATCACACAAATCAACGAAATTGTTTAGATAGGATGCGGCATCTTCACTAGGAAGGCCAGAAAATTGATCTTTCATAACAAGATTCAGCAAAGCGGCATTAATTTCACAAGATTCCGCACTAGTGGCGGGAGCAATCGGAGTACTAATAAAATCATTGTTATTGGTGTTGGAAAAGTCACACAATTTGGTATTCTCTTGAGCCATCGTGACAAAGCAAGCAATCCAACACACGAGCACACAAAAAGCAAACGAAGAAGACGAATGGAAGAGGGACGAAGAAAAGGCAAAGAGAGGGGCGAAGAAAAAGGCAAATCTTTTCGAAAATCATTTTAGAAGTGGGGGAGAGGAAAACGAGAGGCAAATGGCGAATAATGTAATGCAAGAGATGAGAGTTTATGATGGGTACTTGGTATGTCTTGACTTGGCGTAGATCTCCCCGGCAACGGCGCCAGAAATTCTTCCTGCCACTTCTTGAGATTGCGTTGGTTTTTCCCTTGAAGAGGAAAGGGTGATGCAGCAAAGTAGAGATAAGTATTTCCCTCAGTTTGAGAACCAAGGTATCAATCCAGTAGGAGACAACGCACAAATCACCGAATACCTGCACAAACAATCAAACAACTTGCACCCAACGCGATAAAGGGGTTGTCAATCCCTTCACGGTTATTTGCAAAAGTGAGATCTGATAGAGATAGATACACAAAAAAGTAAATATTTTTGGTATTTTTGTTTTAGAGATCGGAAAGTAATATATTGCAAAATAGTAGATCAGAAACTTGTATGATAAAAGGTAGAAGATTATATGATGGAAAATAGACCCGGGGGCCATAGGTTTCACTAGAGGCTTCTCTCAAGATAGAAAATAATATGGTGGGTGAACAAATTACTGCCAAGCAATTGATAGAAAAGCGCAAAGTTATGACGATATCTAAAGCAATGATCATGAATATAGGTATCACGTCCGTGTCAAGTAGACCAAAATGATTCTGCATCTACTACTATTACTCCACACATCAACCGCTATCCAGCATGCATCTAGAGTATTAAGTTCATAAAGAACGGAGTAATGCATTAAGTAAGATGACATGATGTAGAGGAATTAACTCAAGCAATATGATGAAAACCCCATCTTTTTATCCTCGATGGCAACAATACAATACATGCCTTGCTGCCCCTACTGTCACTGGGAAAGGACACCGCAAGATTGAACCCAAAGCTAAGCACTTCTCCCATTGCAAGAAAAACCAACCTAGTTGGCCAAACCAAACCGATAGTTCGAAGAGAATTACAAAGATATCAAATCATGCATATAAGAATTCAGAGAAGATTCAAATAATATTCATAGATAAGCTGATCATAAATCCACAATTCATCGGATCTCGGCAAACACACCGCAAAAAAGTATTACATCAAATAGATCTCCAAGAACATCGAGGAGAACATGGTATTGAGAATCAAAGAGAGAGAAGAAGCCATCTAGCTACTAGCTATGGACCCGTAGGTCTATGGTAAACTACTCACGCTTCATCGGAAGGGCAATGGTGTTGATGTAGAAGCCCTCCGTGATCGAATCCCCCTTCGGCAGGGTGCCGGAAAAGGTCCCTAGATGCGATCTCACGGGTACAGAAGGTTGCGGCGGTGGAAAAGTCTTTTCGTGGATGCCCCTGTTGGTTTGGGGATATATGAGTATATATAGGCGAAAGAATTAGGTCAGGAGGTGCACGAGGGGCCCACAAGGGTGGGGGGTGCGCCCTCCGTCCTTGTGGCTGCCTCATGGCTCCTCCAACTTCATCTCCAAGTCTCTTGGTTTCCTTCTGGTCCAAGAAAAATCATCGCGAAAGTTTTACTCCGTTTGGACTCCGTTTGGTATTCCTTTTCTACGAAACTCAAAAACAAGGAAAAAACAGAAACTAGCACTAGGCTTTAGGTTAATAGGTTAGTCCCAAAAATAATATAAAATAGCATATTAATGCATATAAAACATCCAAAACAGATAATATAATAGCATGGAACAATAAAAAATTATAGATACGTTGGAGACGTATCAATAATTCGTAACGGGTAACAAGTAACAAGTGTAACAAAGGTGCAGCAAGGTGGCCCAATCCTTTTTGTAGCAAAGAACAAGCCTGGACGAACTCTTATATAAAGCAAAATGCTCCCGAGGACACATGGGCATTATTCTCAAGTTAGTTTTCATCATGCTCATATGATTCGCGTTCGTTACTTTGATAATTTGATATGTGGGTGGACCGGTGCTTGGGTGCTATCCTTACTTGGACAAGCCTCCCACTTATGATTAACCCCTCTCGCAAGCATCCGCAACTATGAAAGAAGAATTAAGATAAATCTAACCATAGCATGAAACATATGGATCCAAATCAGCCCCTTACGAAGCAACGCATAAACTAGGGTTTAATCTTTTGTCACTCTAGCAACCCATCATCTAATTATTACTTCCCAATGCCTTCCCCTAGGCGCAAACAATGGTGAAGTGTCATGTAGTCGACGTAAACATAACACCAGTAGAGGAAAGACAACATACATCTCATCAAAATATTGAACGAATACCAATTTCACATGATTTCTTAAAACAAGATTTCTCCCATGTCCTCAGGAACAAATGTAACTACTCACAAAGCATATTCATGTTCATAATCAGAGGAGTAATAATTATCATTAAGGATCTGAACATATGATCTTCCACCAAATAAACCTACTAGCATCAACTACAAGGAGTAATCAACACTACTAGCAACCCACAGGTACCAATCTGAGGTTTTGAGACAAAGATCGGATACAAGAGATGAACTAGGGTTTGAGAGGAGATGGTGATGGTGAAGATGCTGATGGAGATTGACCCCCTCTCGATGAGAGGATCGTTGGTGATGACGATGGCTTCGATTTCCCTCTCCGGGAGGGAAGTTTCCCCGGTAGAACAGCTCCGCCGGAGCCCTAGATTGCTTCTGCCCAGGTTCCGCCTCGAGACGGCGGTGCTTCGTCCCGAAAGCTCTCTTCTAATTTTTTCCAGGTCAAAACACATCATATAGCAGAAGATGGGCACCGGAAGCCTGCCAGGGGCCCACAAGCCACAGGGGCACGCCCAGGGGGTAGGGCACGCCCCCAGGCTTGTGGCCTCCTGGTGGGTCCCCTCTGGTATTTTCTTCGCCCAATATTTTTTATATATTCCAAAATAATTCTTCGTAAATTTTCAGGACTTTTGGAGTTGTGCAGAATAGGTCTCTCAGATTTGCTCCTTTTCCAGTCCAGAATTCCAGCTGCCGGCATTCTCCCTCTTCATGTAAACCTTGTAAAATAAGAGAGAAAAGGCATAAGTATTATACCAAAATAGGTAATAACAGCCCATAATGCAATAAATATCAATATAAAAGCATGATGCAAAATGGACGTATCATTTGACTGACTGCTCGAGCGGACCGGATGTGAAGTTCTGATCCAGATGGAAGGGCATGCAGGAAAAACAGGGGAAGCGGGTTGCAAAAGAGATGCACGTAATGTGCTGTGTGATTTTTGTGATGAGGGTCATGCAACGGGAGCTCCCTGATGAATTGTCTTTTTTATATGGTGGAGGCTTATTTTCTTGGGCAGGGTTAATGCTGATTATTTGTGCAGTAGCAGTAGTAGTGCTTTTGCCCTGCGATTAGTGGGAAACGGCTCCCTACTGTCGCTGCATCGCGATGGAAAGCAGCGAGGGAGCGGCAGTTGCGCCAACCATTTCTTGCACAACATCGATGGAGAGGAGAGGGGTTTTACTGATTGCTCGAGCGGACCGGATGTGAAGTTCTGATCTAGATGGATGGACATGCAGGAAAACAGGGGAAGCGGGTTGCAAAACTGACGCACGTAATGTGTTGTGTGATTCTTGTGATGATGGTCTAATGCATCTCCAACGTATCTATAATTTATGAAGTATTCATGCCATGTTTACAACAATTTTATATGGTTTTGGCATGATTTGATTAGAACTAACCCGGACTGACGCTGTTTTCAGCAGAACTACCGTCGTGTCGTTTTTTGTGCAGAAATAAAAGTTCTCGAAATGGGCTGAAAATTTACGGTGATTTTTTATGGACCAAAAGAGACCCCCGAAGCACCGGAGCTGGACCAGAAGAGTCCAGGAGAGTCCACAAGCCAGGGGGGCGCGCCCTACCCCTGGGCGCGCCTTGTGGGCTTGTGGGCCCCTCGGGCACCTCCTTAACGTGAGAACGACGCCAAAAATTCTTATAAATGCCCAAACCTCCGAAAAGAACGCTAGATCGGAAGTTCCACCGCCGCAAGCCTCTGTAGCCACGAAAAATCAATCTAGGCCCTCTCCGGCACCCTGCCGGAGGGGGCCATCATCACCGGAGGCCATGGAGGAGGAATCCGGAGGGGGCCATCATCACCATGGAGGCCAAGGACCAGAGAGAGAACCTCTCCCCATCTAGGGGGAGGCCATGGAGGAGGAAGCACAAGGGGGACACTCTCTCCCCCTCTCTCTCGATGGCACCGGAGTGCCGTCGGGGGAACCATCGCCGCGGTGATCGTCTTCATCAACATCACCTTCTTCATCACCGTCCTCATCTCTTTTAAGCGGTCCACTCTCCTGCACCCCGCTGTAATCCCCTACTTGAACATGGTGCTTTATCCCACATATTATGATCCAATGATGTGTTGTCATCCTATGATGTTTTGAGTAGATTTCTTTTGTCTTTTGGGTTGATTGATGATCTAGATTGGTTTGAGTTGTATGTTTTATTTTGGTGCTGTCCTATGGTGCCTTCCGTGCCGCGCACACGTGAAGGATTCCCATTGTAGGGTGTTGCAATACGTTCATGATTCTCTTATAGTGTGTTGCTAGAGTGACAGAAGCTTAAACCCGAGTAACGGGGTTGTTGCGTATGGGATAAAGGGGACTTGATACTTTAATGCTATGGTTGGGTTTTACCTTAATGATCTTTAGTAGTTGTGGATGCTTGCTAGAGTTCCAACCATAAGTGCATATGATCCAAGTAGAGAAAGTATGTTAGCTCATGCCTCTCCCTCATATAAAATTGCACTAAAGACTACCGATCTTGGTAACAATTGCCTAGGATAATTCCGCACACCGATCCATCATTATTCCACACTCGCTATTTATAATATATAGTAATATATTCTAACTTTATGTTAACAGCACCTATTTTTATATTTGAGTTCTCTGATATCATGCAAAGCTATCCTCTTCATACCCACAACGTAGTTTTATTTCTCGTTTCTAGATGGAAGCAAATGTTCGGTGTACGTAGAGTCGTATCAGTGGCAGATAGGACTTGACAGAATATTGATCTTACCTTTAGCTCCTTGTGGGTTCGACACTCCATACTAATCACTTTCATCTTTGGAAATTGCTATGATGTTTCCTTGCACTTGGGGATTATCAAGCTCTTTTCTGGCGCCGTTGTCGGGGAGCAATAGCGTGGGGTTGATATTCTTCTGTGTGCTTGTTTGCTTCCTTCACTAAGTAGATTTTGTTTTTGTTTTATTTAGTTGTGGGTGAAACAAAAAAAATTAAAAAATGCAAAATACAAAAAAAAAATACTTGCCTCTTATGCCTAAAAACTTTTTCAAAAAGAGAAGTGATTGGAAGGTTATGCATGGAGAAGTGAGGGTCGACCTTGAACACTTGTGTTCATGCTCATGGAAACAATGTAGAATTTTTCATGGAAGTTTCTCAAAAATAATTATCCCCTTGTATATATCCATTGTATTTTAAAAATAATGTGCAAAGATTTGGCTTTAGGATGATTGGATTGCTTGTTTGCTATGTGCGGTGCAAAAACAGAAACTTTGGCTGTAGTGCATGAATTTACATTTTTTACTGGAACGTCAAAAGTTTATGAATTTTTTACACAGTACTACTATGTAAATTTTTTATTTGTTCCTATTTTTTCAGATTTTTTGGAGTTACAGAAGTATATGAAATTTCCAGATTGCTACAGACTGTCCTGTTTTTGACAGATTCTGTTTTCTATGTTTTGTTCGCTTATTTTGATGAATCTATGGGCTGTATCGGGGTGGGGGGGTAATAACCCATTGTGGAAGTTGGAATATAGTAGATATAATGCTAATATGAAATTGGAATGAGTTTACAACAGTACCTAATAGTAGTGATTTGCTTTATTATATTAACGGATCTCACAAGGTTTTTTGTTAAGTTTTGTGTGGATGAAGTGTTCGAAGATCGAGGAGTTATCGATATGAGAAGAATAAGGAGAGGAAAGAGTTAAATCTTGGGGATGCCCAAGGCACCCCAAGTAAATATTTCAAGGATACTCAAGCATCTAAGCTTGGGGATGCCTCGGTTGGCATCCCATCTTTCTTCTTCAACAATTATCGGTATACCTCGGTTTTTGTTTTGTTCACATGATATGCTTCTTTTGTGTTTATTTTTCTTTTCCTTTATGCACCATTGCTAGTATGAGATAGTCCTTCATCAATTTGTAGAATGCTTCATGCGCTTCACTTAAATCTTTTGAGTATGGCTTTATAGAATGCTCTTTGTGCTTCACTTAAATCTTTTGAGTATGGCTTTATAGAATGCTTCGTGTGCTTCACTTATATATTTTGAGCTTGGATATTGGTAAATCTATATTAATTTTAGAATGCTCCATGAACTTCACTTATATCTTTTAGAGTATGAATAAAATTATCATCGAAATTGGGCTTGTAAGAGTATCACTAAAATATCGTGCCTAGCTAAAAAGGCATTAAAGAAAAGCGCTTGTTGGGAGACAACCCAATATTTACCCCTACTGTTTTTGTGTGTTCTCATAATTATGCTACTGTATTAATCATGGTTTATAGCTTTTGTTTCAATAAAGTGCCAAGTAAAGCCTTTGGGATAGTGTGGTTGATAGTTGATTTGATTCTGTGCAAAAGTAGAAACTTTTGCGTCCAGTAACAGAATTGTTAAAATTCACTGGAACGTGTAAAAACTATGAATTCTTTACAGAGGATTTATATACAAATTTTATACGTTGTCATAATTTTTCAGAATTTTTGGAGTAACATAAGTATGAGAATAATTCAGATATTTACAGACTGTTCTGTTTTTGACAGATTCTGTTTTTGATGCATAGTTTGTTTGTTTTCTAGTTTCTATGGCTTATATTGCTTAATATAAATCATGCAAATTATAGAGTACAGTAGGAATTATGTTGAAACAATTATGAATCTTGTTTTGACAGTACCCAAGTGAATGATTTGTTTTATTATACTAACGGAGCTCATGAGTTTTCTGTTGAGTTTTGTGTGATTGAAGTTTTCAAGTTTTGGGTGAGATATCGATATGAGAAGAATGAAGAGTGGCAAGAACCTAAGCTTGGGGATGCCCCGGAAGGCATCCCCTCTTTCGCCTTCAAAACTATCGGTATACCTTACTTGGAGCTATATTTTTATTCTTCACATGATATGTTTTTTGCTTGGAGCGTATTTTCATTTTACTAGCTGTTTGAATAAAATCATTGTATCTGAAATCTTGAATGGGAGAGAGTCCTCACTTGGCTAATTAACTATTGGGCTACTCATTGATCTTCACTTATATCTTTTTGGGAGTAGTTTTGTCATTTACTCCCGTGCTTCACTTATATCCTATGAGTAAATGGTTGAATGAATTGAATATCATAAATCTGAAATTATATGTTTCACATGCTTATCCCATGGGGAGTAATGACTTCACATATAAAAAGTATATGTGGTAAAATTTATTGAAAGTTAGCAAACTCAACATTGGTCACTTGAACAATTCATGAAAGAATATTGAAGGAAGAGAGATTTCACATATAAATATACTATCTTGGACATCTTCTATGATTGTGAGCCCCATTAATTATTTTCAAACTTGAGCAAATTAGTTGAAGTTGGACAAGGAAGACAACATAATGAGTTATGTTTGGGTATATTTGTATAGAACTTATATTGTTATGGATCCTCCAACATGTGGTGCTTGCTTAGCATCTTTTGCTAGCCAAAATTTTGTACTAAGTAGAGATACTACTTGTGCATCCAAAACCCTTAAACCTAGTTTCTTGCCATAAGTGTCCACCATATCTACCTATGGATTATATAAGATCCTTCAAGTAAGTTGTCATCGGTGCAAAAAGCAATAAAAATTGCTCCTAAATATGTATGATCTTTTATTATAAGGGAAAATAAGCATTGTACGAACTTGTGATGGCAAAGAAATAAAAGCTATGGACTGCATAATAAAGGTTTCTATCACAAAGGGCAATACAACGTGACGTTCCTTTGCATTAAGGGTTTGCACATCCAAAAATAAAAAGCGCATGACAACCTCTACTTCCCTCAGCGAAGGGGCTATCTTTTACTTTCATGTATTTACTTTTATGCAAGAGTCAATAGTATTATTTTTTATTTCAACCTCAGTTATTCTTTAGTTGACAAGCATCATGTGGTGGGGAAAGATCCAAGCATATATGGCCATTCAAATATATTTGATCATGAATTATTACTGTTGACAATTATCTATATGATAAATAAGTTGGGAGGCGAAACATTAAGCCCCTATCTTTCTCTGTGTTCGACGGATGTTATTTGTTCTAAAAATATGCTTTGAGTGTTAGCAATCATGGAAGACTATATGATAGTTGAGTATGTGGAATTTGCTAAATCAAAGCTCTTACATAGACCCTTCCTGAAAATAAGATGAATTGCAATTGTTGGGTGACTGAAAACATATTTTGTTAGTTTTCAAGAAACTTTATGGTCTATGCCTTAACATGTGAATAGTTTGCTACTTGATCATGAGAAGTTTTATGAGACGAGCTACTGTTTGTGATATATAATGATGCTAGAAAAAGTGTTTGGAACAACCACTGATCAAATTTATGCATTATGCTAGCATTCACACTTCATAAATTATTTCTTTTATCATTTACCTACTCGAGGACGAGCAGGAATTAAGCTTGGGGATGCTGATACGTCTCCAACATATCTATAATTTATGAAGTATTCATGCCATGTTTACAACAATTTTATATGGTTTTGGTATGATTTGATTAGAACTAACCCGGACTGATGCTGTTTTCAGCAGAACTACCATGGTGTCGTTTTTTGTGCAGAAATAAAAGTTCTCGGAATGGGCTGAAAATTTACGGTGATTTTTTATGGACCAAAGAAACCCTCGAAGCACCGGAGCTGGACCAGAAGAGTCCCGGGGAGTCCACAAGCTAGGGGGGCGCGCCCTACCCCCCTGGGCGCGCCTTGAGGGCTTGGGGCCCCTCGGGCACCTCCTTGATGTGAGACCTACGCCAAAAATTCTTATAAATGCCCAAACCTTTGAAAAGAACCCTAGATCGGAAGTTCCGCCGCCGCAAGCCTCTGTAGCCATGAAAAATCAATCTAGGCCCTCTCCGGCACCCTGCCGGAGGGGGCCATCATCACTGGAGGCCATGGAGGAGGAATCCGGAGGGGGCCATCATCACCATGGAGGCCAAGGACCAGAGGGAGAACCTCTCCCCGTCTACGGGGAAGGCCATGGAGGAGGAAGCACAAGGGGGAGACTCTCTCCCCCTCTCTCTCGGTGGCGCCGGAGTGCCGCCAGGGGAACCATCGCCGCGGTGATTGTCTTCATCAACATCACCTTCTTCATCACCGTCCTCATCTCTTTTAAGCGGTCCACTCTCCCGCACCCCGCTGTAATCCCCTACTTGAACATGGTGCTTTATGCCACATATTATGATCCAATGATGTGTTGCCATCCTATGATGTTTTGAGTAGATTTCTTTTGTCTTTTGGGTTGATTGATGATCTAGATTGGTTTGAGTTGTATGTTTTATTTTGGTGCTGTCCTATGGTGCCTTCCGTGCCACGCACACATGAAGGATTCCCGCTGTAGGGTGTTGCAATACATTCATGATTCGCTTATAGTGGGTTGCTAGAGTGACAGAAGCTTAAACCCGAGTAAGGGGGTTGTTGCATATGGGATAAAGGGGACTTGATACTTTAATGCTATGGTTGGGTTTTACCTTAATGATCTTTAGTAGTTGCGGATGCTTGCTAGAGTTCCAACCATAAGTGCATATGATCCAAGTAGAGAAAGTATGTTAGCTCATGCCTCTCCCTCATATAAAATTGCAATAATGACTACCGATCTTGTTAACAATTGCCTAGGATAATTCCGCACACCGATCCATCATTATTCCACACTCGCTATTTATAATATATAGTAATATATTCTAACTTGATGTTAACAACACCTATTTTTATATTTGAGTTCTCCGATATCATGCAAAGCTATCCTCTTCATACCCACAACGTAGTTTTATTTCTCGTTTCTAGATGGAAGCAAACGTTTGGTGTACGTAGAGTCATATCAGTGGCAGATAGGACTTGAGAGAATATTGATCTTACATTTAGTTCCTTGTGGGTTTGACACTCCATACTTATCACTTCCATCTTTGGAAATTGCTACGATGATTTCTTGCACTTGGGGATTATCAGGGTCGTGCTAGGCGTCGGCCATGCAACGGGAGCTCCCTAGTGAATGGCCTTCTCTATATGGTGGAGGCTTATTTTTTGAGGCAGGGTTAATGCTGATTATTTGTGTAATCGTAGTAGTGCTTTTGCCCTGCGATTAGTAGGAAACGGCTCCCTACTTTCACTGGTTCGCGATGGAAAGCAGAAAGGGAGCGGCAATTGCGTCAACCATTTCTTGCGCATCATTGGTGGAGAGGAAAGGAGAGGATATAGGTTTGACTGACTGCTCGAGACGACCGGATGTGAAGTTCTGATCTAGATGGATGGACATGAAGGAAACTAGGGGAAGCGGGTTGCAAAAGAGACGCACGTAATGAGCTGTGTGATTTTTGTGATGAGGGTCGTGCTAGGCGTCGGCCGTGCAACAGAAGCTCCCTGGTGAATGACCTTTTTATATAGTGAAGGCTTATTTTTCGGGGCAGGGTTAATGCTGATTATTTATGCAGTAGTAGTAGTGCTCTTGCCCTGCGATTAGTGGGAAATGGCTCCCGACTTTCGCTGCTTGGCGATGGAAAGTAGCGAGGGAGCAGCAGTTGCGTCAACCATTTCTTGCGCAACATCGATGGAGAGGACAGGAGAGGATAGAGGTTTGACTAACTGCTCGAGCGAACCGGATGTGAAGTTCTGATGTAGATGGATGGACATGCAGGAAAAGAGGGGAAGTGGGTTGCAAAACTAACGCACATAATGTGTTGTGTGATTTTTTTTATGACGGTCGTGCTAGGCGTCGGCAGTGCAACGGGAGCTCCCTGGTGAAAGTCCTTTTTATATGGTGGAGGCTTATTTTCTAGGGAAGGGTTAATGCTGATTATTTGTGCAGTAGTAGTAGTACTTTTGCCCTCAGATTAGTGGGAAATGGCTCCCTACTTTTGGTGCTTGGCGATGGAAAGTAGCGAGGGAGCGGTAGTTGCGTCAACCATTTCTTGTGCAGCATTGGTGGAGAGGAGAGGAGAGGACAGGGGTTTGGCTGACTGGTCAAGAGGACCAAATGTGAAGTTCTGATCCAGATGGATGGACATGCTGGAAAACAGGGGAAGCAGGTTGCAAATGAGATGCATGTAATGTGTTGTGTGATTTTTTTGATGAGGGTCGTGCTAGACGTCGACCGTGCAACGGGAGCTCCCTGGTGAATGGCCTTTTTACATGGTGGAGGCTTTTTTTCTGGGGCAGGGTTAATGCTCATTATTTGTGCAGTAGTAGTAGCGCTTTTGCCCTGTGATTAGTGGAAAACGGCTCCCTACTTTTGCTGCTTGGCGATGGAAAGCAGCGAGGGAGCGGCAGTTGCGTCAACCATTTCCTGTGCATCATCGGTGGAGAGGAGAGGAGAAGATAGGGGTTCAACTGATTGCTCGAGCGGACCGGATGTGAAGTTCTGATCTAGATGGATGGACATGCGGGAAAACAGGGGAAGCGGGTTGCAAAAGAGACGCAGGTAATGTGATGTGTGATTTTTGTGATGAGGGTCATGCTAGGCGACGGTCGTGCAACGGGAGCTCCTTGGTGAATGGCCTTTTTTCTATGGTGGATGATTATTTTTTGGGACAGGGTTAATGCTGATTATTTGTGCAATAGTAATAGTGCTTTTGCCATGCGATTAGTGGGAAACGGCTCCCTTTTTTCATTGCTTGGCGATTGAAAGCAACGAGGGATTGACAATTGCATCAACCATTTCTTTTGCAACATCAGTGGAGATAAGAGGAGAGGATAGGGGTTTACCTGACTGCTCGAGTAGACCGGATGTGAAGTTCTCATCTAGATGGATGGACATGCAGGAAAACAGGGGAAGCGGGTTGCAAAAGAGACACACGTAATGTGTTGTGTGATGTTTGTGATGAGGGCCGTGCTAGGCGACGGCCGTGCAACGTGAGCTCTCTGGTGAATGGCCTTTTTTATATGGTGGAGGCTTATTTTCTAGGGCAAGGTTAATGCTGATTATTTGTGTAGTAGTAGTAGTGCTTTTGCCCTGCGATTAGTGGGAAACGGCTCCCTATTTTCACTGCTTGGCGATTGAAAGCAACGAGGGAGCGGCAATTGCGTCAACCATTTTTTGCGCATTATCGGTGGAGAGGAGAGGGGTTTACCTGACTGCTCGAGCAGACCGGATGTGAAGTTCTGATCTAGATGGATGGACATGCAGGAAAACAGTGGAAGGGGTTGCAAAAGATACACACGTAATGTGTTTTGTGATTTTTGTGATGAGGGCCGTGTTAGGCGTCGGCCTGCAACGGGAGCTCCCTGGTGAATGGCTTTTTTGTATGGTGGAGGCTTATTTTCTGGGGCAGGGTTAATGCTGATTATTTGTGTACTAGTAGTAGTGCTTTTGCCCTGCGATTAGTGGGAAATGGCTCTCTATTTTCGCTGCTTGGCGATGGAAAACAACAAGGGAGCGGCAATTGCGTCAACCATTTCTTGCACAGCATCAGTGGAGAGGAGAGGAGAGGATAGGGGTTTGACTAACTACTAGAGCGGACCGGATGTGAAGTTCTGATCTAGATGGATGGACATGCAGGAAAACAGGGGAAGCGGGTTGCAAAATTGACGCACGTAATGTGCTGTGTGATTTTTCTGATGAGGGCCGTGTTAGGCATAGGCCATGCAACGGGAGCTCCCTGGTGAATGGCCGTTTTATATGGTGGAGTGATACGTCTCCGTCGTATCTATAATTTTTGATTGTTTCATGCTAATATTGTACAACTTTCATATACTTTTGACAACATTTTATATTATTTTTGGGACTAACATATTGATCCAGTGCCCAGTGTCAGTTCCAGTTTGTTGCATGTTTTTTGTTTCACAAAATATCCATACCAAACGAAGTCCAAATGCGATAAAAATTTACAGAGATTTATTTTGGAATATATGTGAATTTTGGGGAAAAGAATCAACGCGAGACGATGCCCGAGGGCCCCACAAACCCTAGGGGCGTGCCCCTACCCCAAGCGCGCCTGACAAGCTTGTGGCCCCTCCTTAAAGCGGTTGGTGCCCTTCTTTCTCTGCAAGTAAGATAATATCCGAAAGAAAATCGTGTTAAAATTTTAGCCCAATCGGAGTTACGGATCTCCGGAAATTTAAGAAACGGTGAAAGGCCAGAAAATAGGAACGCAGAAAAAGAAGAGAACTGAGAGAGAGATCCAATCTCGGAGGGGCTCCCACCCCTCCGCCGCCATGGAAGCCATGGACCAGAGGGGAAACCCTCCTCCCATCTAGGGGGGAGGTCAAGCAAGAAGAAGAAGGAGGGGGCTCTCTCCCCCTCTCTCCCGGTAGCGCCGGAACGCCGCCGGGGCCATCATCGTGACGGTGATCTACACCAACAACTTCGCCGCTGTCATCACCAACTCTCTCCCCCTCTATGCAGCAGTGTAACACCTCTTCTCCCCTTTGTAATCTCTACTTAAACATGGTGCCCAACGCTATACATTATTATCCAATGATATGTCGCTATCCTATGATGTTTGAGTAGATCTGTTTTGTCCTATGGGTTGATTGATGATCGTGATTGGTTTGAGTTGTATGTTTTATATTGGTGCTGTCCTATGGTGCTCTTTGTGTCGCGCAAGTGTGAGGGATCCCCCCTGTAGGGTGTTGCAATATGTTCATGATTTGCTTATGCTGGGTGGCATGAGTGATAGAAGCACAAACCCTAGTAAGTGGGTTGTTGCGTATGGGAGTAAAGAGGACTTGATACTTTAATGCTATGGTTGGGTTTTACCTTAATGATTTTTAGTAGTTGTGGATGCTTGCTAGAGTTCCAATCATAAGTGCATATGATCCAAGTAGAGAAAGTATGTTAGCTTATGCCTCTCTTTCATATAAAATTGCAATAATGATTACCGGTCTAGTTATCGATTGCCTAGGGACAAATAACTTCCTTGTGACAAAAAGCTCTCTACTAAAACTAACTTAATTGTTTCTTTATCTAAACAGCCCCTAGCTCTTATTTACGTGCTCTTTATTATCTTGCAAACCTATCCCTTTACACCTACAAAGTACTTCTAGTTTCATACTTGTTCTAGGTAAAGCGAATGTTAAGTGTGCGTAGAGTTGTATCGATGGTCGATAGAACTTGAAGGGAATACAAATTCTACCTTTAGCTCCTTGTTGGGTTCGACACTCTTACTTATCGAGAAAGGCTGCAATTGATCCCCTATACTTGTGGGTTATCAAGACCTTTTTCTGGTGCCGTTGCCGGGGAGCAATAGCGAGGGGTGAATATTCTCATGTGTGCTTGTTTGCTTTATCAGTAAGTAGTTTTTATTTTCTGTTCTAAGTTGTTTTATATCTTTAGTTATGGATATGGAACATGAAATACCAAAAAAATTAGGTGTACTTGCTACTCATGGAGATGGGGAACCTCCTAAAACCCTCGATGCTCGTTATGTGAAAAATATTAAACACTACTTTGATAATCTTGAGAAAACCCCATTCAACTTGATAATGGGAGACACGTTGGATCAACGTGAATACTTTAGGGATTATCGCTTGACTCAAAAAGGAAAACTCTTATGGGATCAAATTGAAATGTTGCATTGGTATGCTTGGAATTTATGCTTGAGATATGATTATACTTGTTGCTCTAGGATGAAGGCTCCACACCTTCCCTTTTCATGTAAATTTAGTGATAATGAAACCTTGGCTTCTTATGCTAATGGTATATATGATTACTATGATGTGGAGCGAATAGAAGAATTTGTTGCTTTTGAGGGTGCTTATGAAATTGAATCTTTGTTTGAAAAGTGTGAAAATTATGATGATGCTGTTTACAGACCTGAAAATTATGCTATACTTAAATATTGCTATGATAATTACGAATATAATGCCGATATTAATGATTTTATTGAGAAAGTCTCCGCTGTCCAATAAGAGACTAATATTTTTCAGGAAACTATGGAAGAAGAAATTGATGACACTGTGAGCTCATTAGATGAAAAAGATGACGAGGAGAGCGAAGAACAAAAGGAGGAAGAGTGGATTAGCTACCCGTGCCCACCTTCTAATGAGAGTAACTCTTCAACTCATACATTGTTTAATTTTCCTTCGAGCTTATCGAAGGATGAATACTATGATGATTGCTAAGATCCCTTGGATTTGTTTGAATTATCCCTTTTTGATGAAATTGATGCTTGCTATGCTTGTGGCCATGATGTCAATATGAATTATGCTTACGGAGTTGAACTTGCTATAGTTCCTTATGTTAAGAATGAAATTGTTGCTATTGCACCCACGCATGATAGTCCTATTATCTTTTTGAATTCTCCCAACTACACTATATCGGAGAAGTTTGCTCTTATTAAGGATTATATTGGTGGGTTGCGTTTTACCATTACACATGATGATTTTGATGAATATAATATGCATGTGCTTGCTGCTCCTACTTACAATTATTATGAGAGAGGAACTACATTTCCACCTCTCTATGTTTCCAATACGATAAAATTGCAAGGAACTGTTTATACTATGCATTGGCCTTTACTTTATGTGCATGAATTATTCTTTTATGACATGTCGATGCATAGGAAGAGAGTTAGACTTTGTTATTGCATGATATATGTTGCTTTGTGCTCAATACTAAATTACAAATCATTGTTAATTAAAATTGGCTTTGATATACCTTGGGATCCGGGTGGATCCATTACTTGAGCACTTTATGCCTAGCTTAATGGCTTTAAAGAAAGAGCTGCCAGGGAGACAACCCAGAAGTTTTCGAGAGTCATTTTATTCTGTTGTGTGCTTTTAAAAAGTTTAAAAACAAAAAATATAGAGGGGAACCTAAAACTTTTCAAAAAGAAAAGTAAAAGTAAGAAAGACGAGCACCGTTGAAGTGGGGGAGCTCCTTGAACTTTGTTCATGCCCATGGAAACTTTGCAAATCTTAAATTACAGAAATTTTTCAACAAAATAATTATCCCCTTGTACAAATCCATTGTATTATAAAAAAATGTGCCAAGATTTGCCTTTAGGATGTTTAGATTGCTTGTTTGGTATGTGCGGTGCAAAAACAGAAACTTTGGCTGTAGTGCGTGAATTTACATTATTTACAGGAACGTCAAAAGTTTCTGAATTTTTTACACAGTAATGCTATGCAAATTGTTTATGTTTTCCTAATTTTTCTGAATTTTTGGAGTTACAGAACTATGGTCAATGTTCAGATTGCTACAGACTGTTCTATTTTTGATAGATTCTATATTTGATGCATTGTTTTGCGTGTTTTGATGAATCTATTAATTGTATCGGTGATATAAGCCGTGGTGAAGTTAGAGTAAAGTAATTATAATACAAAAGTAAAATATTAATGGGTTTTCAACAGTACTTAAAGTAGTGATTTGCTTTATTATACTAACGGATCTCACGAGGGTTTTGTTAAGTTTTGTGTGATTGAAGTTTTCAAGTTTTGGGTGAAATCACGATGGATGAAGGAATAAGGAGTGAAAAGAGCCTAAGCTTGGGGATGCATGAGGCACCCCAAGGTAATATTCAAGGACTCCCAAGCAACTAAGCTTGGGGATGGCCCGGAAGGCATCCCCTCTTTCGTCTAACGACTATCGGTAATTTTACTTGGAGCTATATTTGTATTCGTCACATGATATGCGCAAATTCTTGGAGCGTCTTTTGTGTTTATTTTTCCTTTTTCTTTTATGCACCATGCTGGTATGAGATAGTCCTTGGTTGATTTATAGAATGCTTCATGCACTTCAGTTATATCTTTTGAGTATGGCTTTATAGAATGCTTCATGTGCTTCACTTATATCATTTGAAGTTTGGATTGCCTGTTTCTCTACACATAGAAAACCGCCATTTGTAGAATGCTCTTTGCTTCACTTATATTTGTTAGAGCTTGGGAAAATCTTTTGTAGAAAGAATTAAACTCTCATTCTTCACTTATATCTTTTTAGAGAGTTGACATGAATTGGTCATTCACATGGTTAGTCATTAAATCCTACATAAAACTTGTAGATCACTGAATATGATATGTTTGATTTTGTGCAATAGTTTTGCGATATAGAGATGGTAATATGTGGGAGGTAATAGTGAATGATTGTGGTTTAGTAAGAATATTGGTGTTAAGGTTTGTGATTCCTGAAGCATGCACGTATGGTCTCTTGTTATGCGATGATATTGGAGCATGATTTATTATTGATTGTCTTCCTTATGAGTGGCGGTCGGGGACGAGCGATGGTCTTTTCCTACCAATGTATCCCCCTAGGGGCATGCGTAGTAGTACTTTGCTTCGAGGGCTAATAAACTTTTGCAATAAGTATGTGAGTTCTTTATGACTAATGTGAGTCCATGGATTATACGCACTCTCACCTTTCCGCAATTTGCTAGCCTCTTCGGTACCGTGCATTGCCCTTTCTCACCTCGAGAGTTGGTGCAAACTTCGCTGGTGCATCCAAACCCCGTGATATGATACGCTCTATCACACATAAGCCTCATTATATCTTCCTCAAAACAGCCACCATACCTACCTATTATGGCATTTCCATAGCCATTCCGAGATATATTGCCATGCAACATCCATCATCATCATATACATGACTTGAGCATTCATTGTCATATTGCTTTGCATGATCATATAGCTGACATAGTATTTGTGGCTCAGCCACCATTAGTCATTATTATACATGTTACGCTAGCATCATTGCACATCCTGGTACACCGCCAGAGGCATTCATATAGAGTCATATTTTGTTCTAGTATCGAGTTGTAATTTTGAGTTGTAAGTAAATAAAAGTGCGATGATCATTATTATTAGAGCATTGCCCTAGTGAGGAAAGGATGATGGAGTATGATTCCCCCACAAGTCAGGATGAGACTCCGAACAAAAATAAAAAGAAGAAAAAAAAAGAAAAAAAAGAGGCCAAAAAGAGCCCAAAAAAATAAAAAGAAAAGAAAAAAAGAGAAAAAAATGAAATGAGAGAAAAAGAGAGAAGGGGCAATGCTACTATCCTTTACCACACTTGTCCTTCAGAGTAGGACCATGTTTTTCATATGGAGAGTCTCCTATGTTGTCACTTTCATATACTAGTGGGAATTTTTCATTATAGAACTTGGCTTGTATATTTCGATGATGGGCTTCCTCAAATGCCCGAGGTCTTCATGAGCAAGCAAGTTGGATGCACACCCACTTAGTTTTCGGTTTGAGCTTTCATACACTTATAGCTCTTAGTGCATCCGTTGCATGGCAATCCCTACTCCTCACATTAACATCAATTGATGGGCATCTCCATAGCCCGTTGATTAGCCGCGTCGATGTGAGACTTTCTCCTTTTTTGTCTTCTCCACACAATCTCTATCACCATGCTCTATTCCACCCATAGTGCTATATCCATGGCTTGCGCTCATGTATTGCGTGGGGGTTGAAAAAGCTGAAGCGCGTTAAAAAGTATGAACCAATTGCTCGGCTTGTCATCGGGGTTGTGCATGATAAATACTTTGTGTTAAGAAGATGGAGCATGTCAAGACTATATGATTTTGTAGGGATAATGTTCTTTAGCATTGAAATTTTGAGAGACATGCTTGTTTGTTGGGATGCCTGAGTATTGATGTCTTTATGTCAAATTATAGACTATTGCTTTGAATCACTCGTGTCTTAATATTCATGCCATGATTAGATTATATGATCAAGATTATGCTAGGTAGCATTCCACATCAAAATTTATCTTTTTTATCATTTACGTACTCGAGGACGAGCAGGAATTAAGCTTGGGGATGCTGATACGTCTCCGTCGTATCTATAATTTTTGATTGTTTCATGCCAATATTCTACAACTTTCATATACTTTTGCCAACATTTCATACTATTTTTGGGACTAACATATTGATCCAGTGCCCAGTGCCAGTTCCTGTTTGTTGCATGTTTTTTGTTTCGTAGAATATCCATACCAAACGAAGTCCAAACGCGATAAAAAATTACAGAGATTTATTTTGGAATATATGTGATTTTTGGAAAAAAGAATCAATGCGAGACGATGCCTGAGGGGCCCACAAGCCCTAGGGGCACGCCCCCTACCTCAGGCGTGCCTGGCAAGCTTGTGGCCCCTCCGTAATGCGGTTGGTGCCCTTCTTTCGCTGCAAGAAAGATAATATCAGGAAGAAAACTGTGTTAAAATTTCAGCCCAATCGGAGTTACGAATCTCTGGGAATTTAAGAAACGATGAAAGGACAGAAAACAGGAACGCAGAAACAGAAGAGAACAGAGAGAGAGACATCCAATCTCGGAGGGGCTCCCGCCCCTCCGCCACCATGGAAGCCATGGACCAGAGGGGAAACCCTCCTCCCATCTAGGGGGGAGGTCAAGCAAGAAGAAGAAGGAGGGAGGCTCTCTCCTCCTCTCTCCCGATGGCGCCGGAACACCTCCAGGGCCATCATTGTGACGGCGATCTACACCAACAACTTCGCCGCCGTCATCACCAACTCTCTCCCCCTCTATGCAGCGGTGTAACACCTATTCTCCCCGTTGTAATCTCTACTTAAACATGGTGCTCAACACTATATATTATTATCCAATGATATGTGGCTATCCTATGATGTTTGAGTAGATCTGTTTTGTCCTATGGGTTGATTGATGATCATGATTGGTTTGAGTTGTATGTTTTATATTGGTGTTGTCCTATGGTGCCCTCCGTGTCGCGCAAGCGTGAGGGATCCCCGCTGTAGGGTGTTGCAATATGTTCATGATTCGCTTAAGGTGGGTGGTGTGAGTGACAGAAGTACAGACCCGAGTAAGTGGGTTGTTGCGTATGGGAGTAAAGAGGACTTGATACCTTAATGCTATGGTTGGGTTTTACCTTAATGATCTTTAGTAGTTGCGGATGCTTGCTAGAGTTCCAATCATAAGTGCATATGATCCAAGTAGAGAAAGTATGTTAGCTTATGCCTCTCCCTCATATAAAATCGCAATAATGATTACCGGTCTAGTGATCGATTGCCTAGGGACAAATAACTTTCTTGTGACAAAAAGCTCTCTACTAAAACTAACTTAATTGTTTCTTTATCTAAACAGCCCCTGGCTCTTATTTAAGCGCTCTTTATTATCTTGCAAACCTATCCCTTTACACCTACAAAGTACTTCTAGTTTTATACTTGTTCTAGGTAAAGCGAACGTCAAGTGCGCGTAGAGTTGTCGGTGGTTGATGTGACGACCCCGGCTTAATCGTGCACTAATCATACACGCAGATGCACACAATCAAGCCTAAGGACTCACTTGAAGATATCACAACACAACTCTAAAACATAAATAAAGTCATACAAGCTTTATATTACAAGCCAGGGCCTCAAGGGCTCGAATACATAGCTCGATGGCATACAAGTGTCAGCGGAAGCATCAGATATCTGGGTACAGATATTACAGAGAAACAGATAGGCCTTTAGAAAGGCGGGGCAAAATAAAATACTATGATCGAAAGGCGTAGGCCTCCTGCCTAGGACCCTCCGAATCCTACTCCTAGTCGTCTGTCGGCTCCTCGTAGTAGTACTCGCCTGGAGGGTAGAAGTAGTAGCCGTAGTCGTCGACGGGGGCAGCTATCTCAGGGGCTCCGTCATCTGGCGGCGACAATTGGATATGGGAAGAAAAAGAAAATAAAGCAAACATGAGTACTCATCCGAAGTACTCAGCAAGCAAGGATCTACACTACATATGCAACATTATCAAAGGAGGCTGTATATGTGGACTGGGCTGCAGAAATGCCAGAATAGAGAGGATGGCCTAGTTCTATCGAAGACTAGCATCTTCAAGCATCTTCATTGGTCTTGCAGCATTAGAAGAGTGCAGATTAACATAATGTAAAGTAGTAGTAGTGTTATCAACCTCGCCCATAGATCCTTTCTCGACTCCCTGCGAGAAAGCAATCCCAGAGCCATACTATCCATTTCATCTCAAGTCTCCAGTTCTAGTTGTACCGATCGGGATACAACTCCAAGTGTCCATTACCGTAGGACAGGCTATCGATAGATTGTATATTCCCTGCTGGGGTGCACCAACTTACCCACCACACTCGCTTAACTCCGGCCGGACACACTTTTCTGGGTCATGCCCGGCCTCGGCCAAACGATACGCCGCAACCCGACCTAGGCTTAGAAGAGAGGTCAGCACGCCGGACTAAACCTATGCCCCTAGGGGTCTTGGGCCATCGCCCCGGGAACTCCTGCACGTTACGGGGCCACCGAGAGCAGACCTAGCAACCCCTTATACAAGCGCGGTTGCGTTACCATTCCAACTCGGCGTGCGCCGCTCCTTACTGACGTCAAATAAGCTTCGACTGATGTATACGACGCAGAATGCCCATACTATGCCCACGTGATGGTTAGTGCTATCAGGCCAGAGGCCCCTCGGATCAAATATCCAAACCACTAGTGTGTTGGAAGTGCGGTAACAAGCAGAGACTCACGAAAGATGTGACCCTGTCGCCCCGTCTCGAGGACTTGCGGCAAGGGCTAGGAATGCCCGGCCACGCCTCGTGTTCAAATCTCGGGCACCATCCAGGTCCACCCGACTCCACAACTCTCGCAATTAAGCTCGCGCGGGTACCCCTCAGGGCCGACCCGTCTTTATCCAGAATAAGCAGTGTCAACCATAATGTAAAGGCATCCGTGTGGCTACCATATCAAGAAGGAATCCGAGGCATCACCCTCGTTGGATTCCCACCTGACGTAAACATCAAGGTGAACTAAAGAGGCATCACCCTCGAGGTCCACACTTGAACAGTTGCACGACAATGTCATTATCGGGGGTGGTGTAGGAGGAATCACCCTCGCTTACCACGACTGAATAACTAACCTACAAGGTTATCATCAGAAGTGCTGACAAGGTATCACCCTCGGCACTCGATAGTAGCCCAGTAGTGTTGAGCAACTAAGGGGAAAGTGATGTGCGGTGCCGGGGCCTGGTCTTCAATCCCGTTGATCGGGTCTTCTGATGTTCCAGCGGGGCAGTCGGGATAAAGTGGGGTCTCTGCTGGGTCTCTACCCAACCTATACTAAACAGTTTAGGATAAGCAGGTAGGTAACAATAGCAGGTTATAATAAACAGGCTATGCAGCAGAAATAGGATAACAGCAGCAGCAGTAACTTCTAATGCAAGCATAAGAAAGAATAGAGTGGGCGATATCGGAATGCTCAAAAGGGGGGTGCTTGCCTGGAAGCTCGGTGGCAAGGGTCTGGTCGTCAGGAGCGTAGTCGACCTCCGGAGCTGCGTCGGTCTCGGGAGCTACGTCGACGTCGGGGTCTACCGAGAGAGAAGAGGGGCAAGAAACATATAAATGCACGGCAAACGATGCAATACAGGGTATGCTATGCTAGGATGCAGTGCAGGGTTGCCTAAAGATGCATCTAGGTTATTTTAGTTGTTATAGGATTAACGTTGGATTTATTAACCGGTGTATAAGCACTATCCATCTACCGAATATGGCCTCGAAGTTGCGGTTTCACCTATGTAGGGGGTTCCGGCATCGAAACAGATGACATGATCAGATTCGTCTCGTCGTTCTGAGCAACTTTCATGTTTTAAGTTTTTCAATCTGAGCTACGGTTTATTTTCTACGAATTTTCAAAGATTTTTTGCATTTTCTGGAATTTATTTATTTAACAGAAACAGGAGATATGACGTCAACATGATGCAATGCTGACATCAGCAGGTCAACTGGTCGGCTGACCAGGTCAAACCTGACATGTGGGTCCAGTGGGACCCACATGTCAGCCTCTGTTAAGACTAATAGTGTGTTAATCTAACTAACAGGGTTAATTAGGGGGCGGGCCCCATATGTCAGTGAGTGTTTAGTTTAACTAATTATTTTTATTTATTAAATCATTTATTAGGTTAATTAACAGCTGGGGGCCCACATGTCAGTGACACATGTGAACAGTGCCCCGCGTTGACCACGGTCAACGAGGTCAAAGGGGGCCAGGGGGACCCACTGGCAGTCTCTCAGGGGTTGGCCCTGCATGGCCACGTCGGCGGCGTCGCCAGAAATACGCCGGCGACCTCTCCAGCGGCGGAAGATCGCCGGAGCGCGTCGGATTCGCGCTACAGTGGCCCGTTTCGAGTGCGGTCACTTGCGTTCGATCGGGCATTTGATGCCGCAACGTTTGGGGGTGGCGTCGGACCAAATGGTCGCCGAAATCGGTACCGGCGATGAACTACGGCGGCTGCACATTTGGGTCCTCGACGGAAGCTAAGCTAGGAGGCGCGGGGAGGCATGGGCTCGAGCTCGCTGGGCTCCTGGGAGCACCAGGAGTTCGATGCCGTGCTCAGGAGTGAGCTCGACCGGCGGTGGCCACGGTGGCGATGCGACAGGCGGCTGCCGGAGTACGGCAATGGCGCGCGGCGGTGCTAGCTAGCTACGGGGAGTGAGCGAGCAGCACAGGGGAGGGAAAATGCTCACCGAGCGGCACAAGTAGGCCCGCGAGAGGATTAGGAGCTGCCGCGCAGGGGATCGACGCCGGCAAGCTCCTATGATCTGAGGTGGGGAACGGTCGACTCCGGGCGTTGCCGAGGCCTGTGGCTCGTTCGCGGGGTCGAGGAGGAAGAGGTAGGCGTCGGCGGATCATCTGGACTCGTCGGAGAGGTCCGAGGGCTCCGATGGCCGTGAGGTTGATGGAGCTGAGGCGACGGCCACGCTTGACAGAGGCGAAAGGGAGCGGGCGAGCTTGAGGGAGAGGGAAAGAGAGGCGCGGCGAGTGGATGAGGACGGAGGGAAGGAGCCGAGGGGTCCTTATCCCCTCGCTGCGTCGGTGGCTGTCGGTGGCCGTCGCCGTGTCGGCGGGCGACTGGAGCGCGAGCGCTCAGCCATGGCGGTGGTGACACGCCGAAGGAGAGAGAGGGAGATGGGCCAGATGGGCCGTGGTCGGGGCACTGTGCACTTAGTCCCGGTGCACAGTGCCTCGTTTTATTTTTCTTATTTTCTGTTTTGCTCTTTCTTTAATTATTTCTGTTAGGTAATTGTTTAGGCCACTTTTGCACTTATGTAAAATATGAAACTTGGCCCAAATATTACAGTGCATTAATACCTTTCATCAAAAACTTGTTTGGGCAAAGTTGAATTTTATTTGAATTTGATATGATTTTAAATGGATTAAATAATTTTGTTTTGGTGCTGTTTCATGTAATTTGAGTCTCTCAGCTAATTCAATCATCATTGTTTATATTTTTGCAAGTGCTTCTGGATTAGTTGCTATTTAGTGTACATTTTTCCAATAGTGTTTAAGCAAATTTATTTTGCACTTTTGAATTTGAGTTGAATTTTCAGAATAGAATTTGAATTGTTTTAATTAACCACTATGACTAGGCACTGCAAATGAAATGACTTGGCATTATTAGCAGGTAACCACAGTGGCTATTACACAGGAGTGCTACAAATTCTCCTCCTCTAAAAGAAATTCTCGTCCCGAGAATTTAGGAGGTAGAAGGAAAGAGGTCAGTATATTCTTCCCGAAGATGATCCTCACATTCCCAAGTGGCTTCATATTCAGTGTGATTCGACCATTGCACTTTCAGGAACTGGATTGTCTTCTGACGGGTTCGACATTCAACTTCATCGAGAATGCGGATCGGATGCTCCTTATAAGAGAGATCATCTTGCAACTCGAGCATCTCGTGATCCACTGCGCGGTGTGGAGATTCCTTGAAGCATTTACGAAGTTGTGACACATGAAAGACGTCGTGGACATGAGAGAATTGCGGCGGCAACTCCAATTTATGTGCCACTTGTCCAGGTCTGGCAACAATGCGAAAGGGACCAATATAGCGAGGAGCTAGCTTGCCCTTGATTCCGAAACGACGGGTGCCCTTCATAGGAGTGACACGAAGATAAGCTTGATCACCTGGTTGATAGGTCAAACCCCAATGTTTGTGGTCATAATTGCTCTTCTGACGGTCCTGAGCCACCTTGAGATTCTCTCGGACAATACGGACTTGTTCTTCGGCGTGTTGAATAATGTCCGGTCCCACGAGAGGTCGTTCCCTAGTTTCTGACCAATTCAGAGGGGTTCGACATTTACGTCCGTATAGCACTTCGAAGGGGGCCATTTTCAAGCTGGCTTGATAACTATTATTATAAGAGAATTCAGCAAATGGGAGAGATTCTTCCCACTTCTTACCGAACGATATAACACAAGCCCGAAGCATATCTTCAAGCACTTGATTGACTCGCTCAACTTGGCCTTGGGATTGAGGATGATATGCTGAACTCCAGGTAATGTGAGTTCCCATAGCTTCTTGGAAACTTTCCTAGAATTTGGAAGTGAAAAGACCGCCACGGTCCGAACTGATCTCCTTCAGAATACCGTGGAGTGAAACAATTCTGGAGATATACAGCTCTGCTAGTTGGCTAGCGGCGATAGTCTCCTTGACAGGCAGAAAATGTGCAACTTTGGAAAGTTGATCGACGACGACAAGAATAGCATCGTGACCCTTCTGAGACTTGGGAAGACCAGTAATGAAGTCCATTTGCACTTTATCCCATTTCCATAGAGGAATAGGAAGTGGTTGAAGAATTCCAGTAGGCTTCTGATGTTCTGCTTTCACGCGACGGCAAACATCACATTCAGCAACATATCGAGCGATATCCTGCTTCATTCTAGACCACCAATACCTTTGACGAAGATCACGATACATCTTAGTGCTTCTCGGATGGATAGACAGCGGTGTATCATGTGCCTCCTTCATGACTCCGTCAGTCATAAGCTCGAAGCGAGGAACAACATTTCTATATCTGAAATACAAGGTTCCGTCTTCAGCAATCAAGAAATCCCTGTACTTATCAAGGTGAAGCTCTTTCTTCATCAGATCTACTTCAGCATCTTTGGCTTGCGCAATCTTTACAGCTCTCTCAAGATCTGGCTGTAACACAAGGTTATTAAGAGAACCCTGCGGAACGATACAGAGGTTTAGCTTGCGCAGTTCTCCATATAGCTGGGGTTGAGCTTGCTTAACCATGAGGTTGTTGCAATAGGACTTGCGGCTCAAGGCATCAGCCATCACATTAGCCTTGCCAGGGGTATAATAAATACCACAGTCATAGTCTGTGATTGTTTCCAACCATCGCTGTTGATGAAGATAAAGATCCGGTTGAGTGAACAAATACTTCAAGCTTTGATGACCGGTATAAATCTCACACCGGTTACCAAGGAGGTAGTGTCGCCACTGCTTCAAAGCATAGATTACAGCAGCGAGTTCGAGGTCATGCACTGGATAGTTCTCTTCATGTGGATGCAATTGTCGCGAGGCATATGCAATTACCTTTCGTTCTTGCATTAGGACACAGCCTAATCCTTGACGTGAAGCGTCACAATATATCACAAAGTCCTTGCGAGAATCTGGAGGAGCAAGCACTAGAGCAGAAGTAAGCTTGTCCTTGAGGGTCTGGAAACTCTCCTGACATTTGTCTGTCCACTCAAACTTAACGCCTTTGTGGAGCAGATTAGTCAGGGGCTTGGCAATCTTGGAAAAGTTTTCGACGAATCGTCGACAATAACTTGCTAGACCGAGAAAACTTCGGACTTGCTTGGCATTCTTCGGAGGAGTCCAGTCAAGAATAGCCTGAACACGCTCTGGGTTAACAGCGATACCGTCCTTGGAAATCACATGTCCAAGGTAGGTCACTTCAGAAAGCCAGAATTTGCATTTGGAGTACTTGGCATACAACTGGTGCTCTCGAAGCCTCTCCAGAACAAGGCGAAGATGTTCGGCATGTTCTTCCTTATTCTTCGAATATACCAGAATATCATCCAGATATACCACGACGAATTTTTCGAGGTAATCCATGGATATATAATTCATTAGGCGGGAGAACGTAGCGGGAGCATTCGTTAGGCCAAACGACATGACGGTGTACTCGTAGGAACCATAACGAGTAACGAAGGCGGTCTTCAGAATATCCTCTTCACGGACACGGATCTGGTGATAACCCAACCTCAAGTTGAGTTTAGAGAACACCGAAGATCCAGCAAGTTGATCGTATAAATCATTGATCCGAGGAAGCGGATATTTATTCTGAATGGTTGCCTGGTTGATAGGACGGTAATCTTGGACCAACCTATTCGTACCATCTTTCTTCTTGACGAAGAGAGAAGGTGCTCCCCAGGCAGAGGAACTAGGACGGATGAAGCCCTTCTTAAGTGATTTGTCGATTTCTTCCTTAAGCTCGAGAAGGTGGTGCGGAGGCATCTTGTAAGGACGCTTCGCAATAGGAGTTGTGCCAGGCTTCAAGTCGATGACGAACTCGACAGCTCTAGCAGGGGGTATTCCTGGAAGTTCTTCTGGAAAAACATCCTGGTAGTCACAAACAACCGGAATATTTTCGATCCCCTCAAGCGGAGAAGCGTTTAACGCATTCAAGGCATAAACCTGAGCCTCAGCGTTCTGAGTGATATGAACTCGGTAATTCACTAACTCATTTGATGGGTGCAGGAGGTGTACAACTTTAGTAGCACAATTGATTGAGGCATAGTGAGCCTTCAACCAATCCATTCCCAATATAAGGTCAATTTTGGAAGACTTCAGGATAATGGGAGACGCGTGGAACTCCAACCCTTCGATTTCAATGGAAACATTATAACTAACCACGGAGGTTCGACATCCGCCCGCGGGAGTATGTACCAATAAAGGTGTGTTCATGTACTCACACTTAACGTCATGCATGCGTGCAAAATGTTCCGACATGAATGAATGAGATGCTCCTGAATCAAATAAAACAGAAGCTGGTGCTGAATTAACAAGTAGTGTACCCATGACTGTAACTGGTTGGTCTGGGTCTTCACTCATGTTGACATGATAGGCCTGCCCACGACAATAAGAAGGTCTGGCATTGTTGCTACGCTGCTGAGGAATTCCACGACCGTTACCACGGCCAGCAGGAAGAGGCATTAGCTGATTCTGATTCTGAGAACAGTCTCTGGCACGGTGACCTGGCTGGCCACACTTGAAGCAGAGTCAACTGTCTGGACGTGGTGTGGGAGCTCGAGGTGGTGGAGCTCGAAGAGGCTGCCTCGGTGGCGGAGGAGGCAGGCGAGCTGCAACATAAGCAGGCCTGTACACTGGAGCTGCTGGATGATACATGCTCTATGGAATCCAAATACGGCGCTTCTGGGAAGACGAGCCCGAAGATGAGCCCGCTTCATGAGTGCGTCTGGTCGCTTCCTTGTGCTTCTTCAGACCAGTCTCGACCATGATGGCCTTGTTCACCAAGGTGGCAAAGTCAGGAAAATCTTGGACGAGCAGGGCTAGCTGAATGTCATGGTGTAGCCCTTCACGGAACTTTTCTTGTCTACGAGCATCAGTGGGGATGTCTTCTTCAGTGTAGCGAGAAAAATCAAGGAACTCTCGCTGGTAGACCTCCACAGTCTTGTTGCCTTGAACAATGTTGCGGAACTCAGCCTTCTTGCGTGCTATAACTGCTTGAGGAATATAGCGGGCGCGAAAAGCAGTCTTGAACTCCACCCAAGTGACAACAGTTCCAGGAGGTAGGGTCTGTCTGTGAGTTGCCCACCATTGTGCTGCGGGTCCCTTCAAGAAGTATGTCGCGAAGGTGACATAGCTGACAGGGGGAACATCAGCTGACTCCATCTCATAGAAGATATCACGCAGCCAGTCATCGGCATCCAGCGGATTAACTGTGTTGCGGACTACCGATGGATTGAGACGCACAAACTCTGGCAGTGTGATTGAGGCTGGCTGATGATTGGCATTGGGACGGGGGAATTGTTCCATAATCCCCGTCATGAATTGACGGTTGAGTTCAAACTGTTGCATCATAGCAGCCATATAGTCAGGCGGTGGAGGCGGAGGTGGATTGTTATCACCCATCCTGCTAAATTCAACAGGGGTAGTTTAGCAGAAGCCAACGCGAGTGTTTAGCAACAAGCATGATGTAACGCGATGGAATTTAAGTAGTGCAACAGATACTGAACATTAGTCATTAAGACATACAGAACCATACAGAGTCGGTTACATACGGGTAGCATAACGGCGCAAATGTAAAAGCTAGACATGCTAGGCGGCACGCAGGCACGCGATAAGGAAGTACACAACGAGACATAGCAAAGGCTACATCAACGTCGGAGAAAACCACTGAAATGGGGTAGCTGCAAGTGCTGAAGACGTATGTTCGTCGCGGAGGGATCCTGTGCTCCATGTGCACTCTGATGCAGAACCCGGTCTCGAGCTGAAAGAAGAGGTCCACGTGCAGGCGTGTGACCTCCCACAGCAGGCCAATCGATCCCTCGTGGCATCTCGGTCCTGCGCGGGTAAAGGATGTGCTCCGAATGTATCCCTGCATCAACAACTGGTAGCAACTGCGTCATAGCCTTGTAGAGTCGTGCTCGAGTGGCAAACAACTCGACGGCAAGAGCCCGAACAGTGCGATCCAGAGCCTGAGTACACTGAATCAGAACTCGCGAATCGTAGCGACGAGGCTCGTTCGGGGCACAGATAGCTGTGTAGTATCCAGTAGCATCTCCAGCAGGGGCATACGGAATGTATCTGAACTCAGAGGCATCCAAGCTAGCGCTGAGCTCTCCTCGAAGACGTGCGACAGCAGAGTAGGCGGCATCATGGACTGCCATCTCAATCGTCACGCCAATACCGTGGAAAAGGTAAAGCTTAGTGTCTGAGTCATCCTGCTGATCATAGATGCGAACATCAGCATAGTACTGCTCCTGGTTGAACTCGCGGTAAACCTCGTAGACCATGTACTCAGGATACCAGCGGTAACCCAGTCTGGTCAAGAGGGCGATCAGGACAGCTGGGAAACCAGGGGCATCTCGAGCCCAAGTGCGAAGCACAAGCTGCGTCGTAGGACGTGGTGGAAACAGACGATCCATCTGAAATAAAAGAAGTTCAGGATTGTCATTTGACGATGAGAAACTTAACAGATCTCGAAGAGAAAGGTTAAACAAAACAATGGAAAGGAAAATGATTATCAGACTAATCAGATCAATGACAGGGAAATCGCACAGATATCCAGCTCTCCGGGAGGACAGAATTTACGAGACCCTAAGTGTCGGCGTTAGTCAATTTATTTAACCCGAATAGAAGAGAGATTAGAGTCCCAGAGTAAAGACGAGGAATAAAAGATCCTAATACCACCCAGTTGGCGAAGTGGGCCCGTAAGCCACACAGCCAAGTTAGTAAAAGAGTGTTTGACGACTAGACTCACCTTCGGCCAAGGAATTGGATAGGGGCATACCTAGAGGCAGTCGGCTCTAATACCAACCTGTGACGACCCCGGCTTAATCGTGCACTAATCATACACGCAAATGCACATGATCAAGCCTAAGGACTCACTTGAAGATATCACAACACAACTCTAAAACATAAATAAAGTCATACAAGCTTTACATTACAAGCCAGGGCCTCGAGGGCTCAAATACATAGCTCGATGGCATACAAGTGTCAGCGGAAGCATCAGATATCTGGGTATAGATATTACAGAGAAACAGATAGGCCATTAGAAAGGCGGGGCAAAATAAAATACTACGATCGAAAGGCGTAGGCCTCCTGCCTAGGACCCTCCGAATCCTACTCCTAGTCGTCTGTTGGCTCCTCGTAGTAGTACTCGCCTGGAGGGTAGAAGTAGTAGCCGTAGTCGTTGACGGGGGCAGCTATCTCAGGGGCTCCGTCATCTGGCGGCGACAATTGGATATGGGGAGAAAAAGAAAATAAAGCAAACGTGAGTACTCATCCGAAGTACTCAGCAAGCAAGGATCTACACTACATTTGCAACATTATCAAAGGAGGCTGTATATGTGGACTGGGCTGCAGAAATGCTAGAATAGAGAGGATGGCCTAGTTCTATCAAAGACTAGCATCTTCAAGCATCTTCATTGGTCTTGCAGCATTAGAAGAGTGCAGATTAACATAATGTAAAGTAGTAGTAGTGTTATCAACCTCGCCCAGATATCCTTTCTCGACTCCCTACAAGAAAGCAATCCCAGAGCCATACTATCCATTTCATCTCAAGTCTCCAGTTCTAGTTGTACCGATCAGGATACAACTCCGAGTGTCCGTTACCGTAGGACAGGCTATCGATAGATTGTATCTTCCCTGCTGGGGTGCACCAACTTACCCACCACGCTTGCTTAACTCCGGCCGGACACACTTTTCTGGGTCATGCCCGGCCTCGACCAAACGATACGCCGCAACCCAACCTAGGCTTAGAAGAGAGGTCAGCACGTCGGACTAAACCTATGCCCCTAGGGGTCTTGGGCCATCGCCCCAGGAACTCCTGCACATTACGGGGCCACCGAGAGCAGACCTAGCAACCCCTTATACAAGCGCGGTTGCGTTACCAGTCCAACTCGGCGTGCGCCGCTCCTTACTGACGTCAAATAAGCTGAGGCTGATGTATACGACGCAGAACGCCCATACTATGCCCACGTGATGATTAGTGCTATCAGGCCAGAGGCCCCTCGGATCAAATATCCAAACCGCTAGTGTGTTGGAAGTGCGGTAACGAGCAGAGACTCACGAAAGATGTGACCCCGTCGCCCCGTCTCGAGGACTTGCGGCAAGGGCTAGGAATGCCCGGCCACGCCTCGTGTTCAAATCTCGGGCACCATCCAGGTCCACCCGACTCCACAACTCTCGCAATTAAGCTCGCGCGGGTACCCCTCAGGGCCGACCCGTCTTTATCCAGAATAAGCAGTGTCAACCATAATGTAAAGGCATCCGTGTGGCTACCATATCAAGAAGGAATCCGAGGCATCACCCTCGTTGGATTCCCACCTGACGTAAACATCAAGGTGAACTAAAGAGGCATCACCCTCGAGGTCCACACTTGAACAGTTGCACGACAATGTCGTTATCGGGGGTGGTGTACGAGGAATCACCCTCGCTTACCACGACTGAATAACTAACCTACAAGGTTATTATCAGAAGTGCTGACGAGGTATCACCCTCGGCACTCGATAGTAGCCCAGTAGTGTCGAGCAACTAAGGGGAAAGTGATGTGCGGTGCCGGGGCCTGGTCTTCAATCCCATTGATCGGGTCTTCTGATGTTCCAGCGAGGCAGTCGGGATAAAGTGGGGTCTCTGCTGGGTCTCTACGCAACCTATACTAAACAGTTTAGGATAAGCAGGTAGGTAACAATAGCAGGTTACAAGAAATAGGCTATGCAGCAGAAATAGGATAACAGCAGCAGTAACTTCTAATGCAAGCATAAGAGAGAATAGAGTGGGCGATATCGGAATGCTCAAAAGGGGGATGCTTGCCTGGAAGCTCGGTGGCAAGGGTCTGGTCGTCAGGAGCGTAGTCGACCTCCAGAGCTTCGTCGGTCTCGGGAGCTACGTCGACGTCAGGGTCTACCGAGAGAGAAGAGGGGCAAGAAACATATAAATGCACGGCAAACGATGCAATACAGGGTATGCTATGCTAGGATGCAGTGCAGGGTTGCCTAAAGATGCATCTAGGTTATTTTAGTTGTTATAGGATTAACGTTGGATTTATTAACCGGTGTATAAGCACTATTCATCTACCGGATATGGCCTCGAAGTTGAGGTTTCACCTATGTAGGGGGTTTCGGCATCGAAACAGACGACATGATCAGATTCGTCTCGTCGTTCTGAGCAACTTTCATGTTTTAAGTTTTTCAATCTGAGCTACGGTTTTATTTCTACGAATTTTCAAAGATTTTTTGCATTTTCTGGAATTTATTTATTTAACAGAAACAGGAGATATGACATCAGCATGATGCAATTCTAACATCAGTAGGTCAACTGGTCGGCTGACCAGGTCAAACCTGACATGTGGGTCCAGTGGGACCCACATGTCAGCCTCTGTTAAGACTAACAGTGTGTTAATCTAACTAACAGGGTTAATTAGGGGGTGGGCCCCATATGTCAGTGAGTGTTTAGTTTAACTAATTAGTTTTATTTATTAAATCGTTTATTAGGTTAATTAACAGCTGGGGGCCCACATGTCAGTGACACATGTGAACAGTGCCCCGCGTTGACCACGGTCAACGGGGTCAAAGGGGGCCAGGGGGACCCACTGGCAGTCTCTCAGGGGTGGGCCCCGCATGGCCACATCGGCAGCGTCGCCGGAAATACGCCGGCGACCTCTCCAGCGGTGGAAGATCGCCGGAGCGCGTCGGATTCGCGCTACTGTGGCCCGTTTCGAGTGCGGTCACTTGCGTTCGATCGGGTATTTGATGCCGCAACGTTTGGGGGTGGCGTCGGACCAAATGGTCGCCGGAATCGGTACCGGCGACGAGCTATGGCGGATGCGCATTTGGGTCCTCGACGGAAGCTAAGCTAGGAGGCGTGGGGAGGCATGGGCTCGAGCTCGCTGGGCTCCTGGGAGCACCAGGAGTTCGATGCCGTGCTCAGGAGTGAGCTCGGCCGGCAGTGGCCACGGTGGCCATGCGACAGGCGGTTGCTGGAGTACAGCAATGGCGCGCGGCGGTGCTAGCTAGCTACGGGGAGTGAGCGAGCAGCACAGGGGAAGGGAAAATGCTCGCCGAGCGGCACAAGTAGGCCCGCGAGAGGATTAGGAGCTGCCGCGCAGGGGATCGACACCGGCGAGCTCCTATGATCCGAGGTTGGGAACGGTCGACTCCGGGCGTTGCCGAGGCCTGCGGCTCGTTCGCGGGGTCGAGGAGGAAGAGGTAGGCGTCGGCGGATCGTCTGGACTCGTCGGAGAGGTCCGAGGGCGCCGATGGCCGCGAGGTTGACGGAGCTGAGGCGACGGCTGCGCTCGACAGAGCCTAAAGGGAGCGGGCGAGCTCGAGGGAGAGGGAAAGAGAGGCGCGGCGAGTGGATGAGGACGGAGGGAAGGAGCCAAGGGGGTCCTTATCCCCTCGCTGCGTCGGTGGCTGTCGGTGGCCGTCGCCGTGTCGGCAGGCGACCGGAGCACGAGCGCTCAGCCATGGCGGTGGTGACACGCCGAAGGAGAGAGAGGGAGATGGGCTAGATGGGCCGTGGTCGGGGCACTGTGCACTTAGTCCCAGTGCACAGTGCCTCGTTTTATTTTTCCTATTTTCTGTTTTGCTTTTTCTTTATTTATTTCTGTTAGGTAATTGTTTAGGCCACTTTTGCACTTATGTAAAATATGAAACTTGGCCCAAATATTACAGTGCATTAATACCTTTCATCAAAAACTTGTTTGGGCAAAGTTGAATTTTATTTGAATTTGATATGATTTTAAATGGATTAAATAATTCTGTTTTGGTGTTGTTTCATGTAATTTGAGTCTCTCAGCTAATTCAATCATCATTGTTTATATTTTTGTAAGTGCTTGTGGATTAGTTGCTATTTAGTGAACATTTTTCCAATAGTGTTTAAGCAAATTTATTTTGCACTTTTGAATTTGAGTTGAATTTTCAGAATAGAATTTGAATTGTTTTAATTAACCACTATGACTAGGCACTGCAAATGAAATGACTTGGCATTATTAGGAGGTAACCACAGTGGCTATTGCACAGGGGTGTTACAAATTCTCCTCCTCTAAAAGAAATTCTAGTCCCGAGAATTTAGGAGGTAGAAGGAAAGAGGTCAGGATATTCTTCCCGAAGATGATCCTCGCGTTCCCAAGTGGCTTCATCTTCAGTGTGATTCAACAATTGCACTTTCAGGAACTTGATTGTCTTCTGACGGGTTCGACGTTCAGCTTCATCGAGAATGCGGATCGGATGCTCCTTATAAGAGAGATCATCTTGCAACTCGAGCATCTCGTGATCCACTGCGTGGTGTGGAGATTCCTTGAAGCATTTACGAAGTTGTGACACATGAAAGACATCGTGGATATGAGAGAATTGCGGCGGCAACTCCAATTTATATGCCACTTGTCCACGTCTGGCAACAATGCGAAAGGGACCAATATAGCGAGGAGCTAGCTTGCCCTTGATTTCGAAACGACGGGTGCCCTTCATAGGAGTGACACGAAGATAAGCTTGATCACCTTGTTGATAGGTCAAACCCCAATGTTTGCGGTCATAATTGCTCTTCTAACGGTCCTGAGCCGCCTTGAGATTCTCTCGGACAATACGGACTTGTTCTTCGGTGTTTTGAATAATGTCCAGTCCCACGAGAGGTCGTTCCCCAGTTTCTGACCAATTCAGAGGGGTTCGACATTTACGTCTGTATAGCACTTCGAAGGGGGGCCATTTTCAAGCTGGCTTGATAACTGTTATTATAAGAGAATTCAGCAAATGGGAGAGATTCTTCCCACTTCTTACCGAACGATATAACACAAGCCCGAAGCATATCTTCAAGCACTTGATTGACTCGCTCAACTTGGCCTTGGGATTGAGGATGATATGCTAAACTCCAGGTAATGTGAGTTCCCATAGCTTCTTGGAAACTTTCCCAGAATTTGGAAGTGAAAAGACCTCCACCGTCCGAACTGATCTCCTTCGGAATACCGTGGAGTGAAACAATTCTGGAGATATACAGCTCTGCTAGTTGGCTAGCGGTGATAGTCTCCTTGACAGGCAGAAAATGTGCAACTTTGGAAAGTTGATCGACGACGACAAGAATAGCATCGTGACCCTTCTGAGACTTGGGAAGACCAGTAATGAAGTCCATTTGCACTTTATCCCATTTCCATAGAGGAATAGGAAGTGGTTGAAGAATTCCAGCAGGCTTCTGATGTTCTGCTTTCACGCGACGGCAAACATCACATTCAGCAACATATCGAGCGATATCCTGCTTCATTCTAGACCACCAATACCTTTGACGAAGATCACGATACATCTTAGTGCTTCTCGGATGGATAGACAGCGGTGTATCATGTGCCTCCTTCATGACTTCGTCAGTCATAAGCTCGAAGCGAGGAACAACATTTCTATCTCTGAAATACAAGGTTCTGCCTTCAGCAATCGAGAAATCCCTATACTTATCAAGGTGAAGCTCTTTCTTCATCAGATCTACTTTAGCATCTTTGGCTTGCGCAATATTTATAGCTCTCTCAAGATCTGGCTGTAACACAAGGTTATTAAGAGAACCCTGCGGAACGATACTGAGGTTCAGCTTGCGCAGTTCTTCATATAGCTGGGGTTGAGCTTGCTTAACCATGAGGTTGCTGCAATAGGACTTGCGGCTCAAGGCATCAGCCATCACATTAGCCTTGCCAGGGGTATAATAAATACCACAGTCATAGTCCATGATTGTTTCCAACCATCGCTGTTGACGGAGATTAAGATCCGGTTGAGTGAACAAATACTTCAAGCTTTGATGATAGGTATAAATCTCACACCGGTTACCAAGGAGGTAGTGTCACCACTGCTTCAAAGCATAGATTACAGCAGCGAGTTCGAGGTCATGCACTGGATAGTTCTCTTCATGTGGACGCAATTGTCGCGAGGCATATGCAATTACCTTTCGTTCTTGCATTAGGACACAGCCTAATCCTTGACGTGAAGCATCACAATATATCACAAAGTCCTTGCGAGAATCTGGAGGAGCAAGCACTGGAGCAGAAGTAAGCTTGTCCTTGAGGGTCTAGAAACTCTCCTGACATTTGTCTGTCCACTCAAACTTAACGCCTTTGTGGAGCAGATTAGTCAGGGGCTTGGCAATCTTGGAAAAGTTTTCGATGAATTGTCGACAATAACTTGCTAGACCGAGAAAACTTCGGACTTGCTTGGCATTCTTCGGAGGAGTCCAGTCAAGAATAGCCTGAACACGCTCCGGGTTAACGGCGATACCGTCCTTGGAAATCACATGTCCAAGGTAGGTCACTTCAGAAAGCCAGAATTCGCATTTGGAGTACTTGGCATACAACTGGTGCTCTCGAAGCCTCTCCAGAACAAGGCGAAGATGTTTGGCATGTTCTTCCTTATTCTTCGAATATACCAGAATATCATCCAGATATACCACGACGAACTTGTCGAGGTAATCCATGAATATATAATTCATCAGGCGGGAGAACGTAGCGGGAGCATTCGTTAGGCCAAATGACATGACGGTGTACTCGTAGGAACCATAACGAGTAACGAAGGCGGTCTTCGGAATATCATCTTCACGGACACGGATCTGGTGATAACCCAACCTCAAGTCGAGTTTAGAGAACACCGAAGATCCAGCAAGTTGATCGTATAAATCATTGATCCGAGGAAGCGGATATTTATTCTGAATGGTTGCCTGGTTGATAGGACGGTAATCTTGGACCAACCTATTCGTACCATCTTTCTTCTTGACGAAGAGAGATGGTGCTCCCCAGGCAGAGGAACTAGGACGGATGAAGCCCTTCTTAAGTGATTTGTCGATTTCTTCCTTAAGCTCGAGAAGGTGGTGCGGAGGCATCTTGTAAGGACGCTTCGCAATAGGAGTTGTGCCAGGCTTCAAGTCGATGACGAACTCGACAGCTCTAGCAGGGGGTATTCCTGGAAGTTCTTCTGGAAAAACATCCTGGTAGTCACAAACAACCGAAATATTTTCGATCCCCTCAAGCGGAGAAGCGTTTAACGCATTCAAGGCATAAATCTGAGCCTTGGCGTTCTGAGTGATATGAGCTCGGTAATTCACTAACTCATTTGATGGGTGCAGGAGGTGTACAACTTTAGTAGCGCAATTGATTGAGGCATAGTGAGCCTTCAACCAATCCATTCCCAATATAAGATCAATTTTGGAAGACTTCAGGATAATGGGAGACGCGCGGAACTCCAACCCTTCGATTTCAATGGAAACATTATAACTAACCACGGAGGTTCGACATCCGCCCGCGGGAGTATGTACCAATAAAGGTGTGTTCATGTACTCACACTTAACGTCATGCATGCATGCAAAATGTTCCGACATGAATGAATGAGATGCTCCTGAATCAAATAAAACAGAAGCTGGTGCTGAATTAACAAGTAGTGTACCCATGACTGTAGCTGGTTGGTCTGGGTCTTCACTCATGTTGACATGATAGGCCTGCCCACGACCATAAGAAGGTCTGGCATTGTTGCTACGCTGCTGAGGAATTCCACGACCATTACCACGGCCAGCAGGAAGAGGCATTAGCTGATTCTGATTCTAAGAACAGTCTCTGGCACGGTGACCTGGCTGGCCACACTTGAAGCAGAGTCCACTTTCTGGACGTGGTGCGGGAGCTCGAGGTGGTGGAGCTCGAAGAAGCTGCCTCGGTGGTGGAGGAGGCAGGCGAGGTGCAGCATAAGCAGGCCTGTACACTGGAGCTGCTGGACGATACATGCTCTGTGGAATCCAAATACGGCGCTTCTGGGAAGACGAGCCCGCTTCACGAGTGCGTTTGGTCGCTTCCTTGTGCTTCTTCAGACCAGTCTCGACCATGATGGCCTTGTTCACCAAGGTGGCGAAGTCAGGAAAATCTTGGACGAGCAGGGTTAGCTGAATGTCATGGTGTAGCCCTTCACGGAACTTTTCTTGTCTACGAGCATCAGTGGGGATGTCTTCTTTAGCGTAGCGAGACAAATCAAGGAACTCTCGCTAGTAGACCTCCACAGTCTTGTTGCCTTGAACAAGGTTGCGGAACTCAGCCTTCTTGCGTGCTATAACTGCTCGAGGAATATAGCGGGCGCGAAAAGCAGTCTTGAACTCCACCCAAGTGACAACAGTTCCAGGAGGTAGGGTCTGTCTGTGAGTTGCCCACCATTGTGCTGCGGGTCCCTTCAAGAAGTATGTCGCGAAGGTGACATAGCTGATAGGGGGAACATCAGCTGACTCCATCTCATAGAAGATATCACGCAGCCAGTCATCGGCATCCAGCGGATTAACTGTGTTGCGGAATACCGATGGATTGAGACGCACAAACTCTGGCAGTGTGATTGAGGCTGGCTGATGATTGGCATTGGGACGGGGGAATTGTTCCATAATCCCCGTCATGAACTGATGGTTGAGTTCAAACTGTTGCATCATAGCAGCCATATAGTCAGGCGGTGGCGGCGGAGGTGGATTATTATCACCCATCCTGCTAAATTCAACAGGGGTAGTTTAGAAGAAGCCAACACGAGTGTTTAGCAACAAGCATGATGTAACGCGATGGAATTTAAGTAGTGCAACAGATACTGAACATTAGTCATTAATACATACAGAACCATACAGAGTCGGTTACATACGAGCAGCATAACGGCGCAAATGTAAAAGCTAGACATGCTAGGCGGCACGCAGGCACGCGATAAGGAAGTACACAACGAGATATAGCAAAGGCTACATCAACATCGGAGAAAACCACTGAAACGGGGTAGGTGCAAGTGCGGAAGACGTATGTTCGTCGCGGAGGGATCCTGTGCTCCATGTGCACTCTGATGCAGAACCCGGTCTCGAGCTGAAAGAAGAGGTCCACGTGCAGGCGTGTGACCTCCCACAGCAGGCCAATCGATCCCTGGTGGCATCTCGGTCCTGCGCGGGTAAAGGATGTGCTCCGGATGTATCCCTGCACGAACAACTGGTAGCAACTGCGTCATAGCCTCGTAGAGTCGTGCTCGAGTGGCAAACAACTCGACGCAAGAGCCCGAATAGTGCGATCCAGAGCCTGAGTACACTGAATCAGAACTCGCGGATCGTAGCGACGAGGCTCGTATGGGGCACAGATAGCTGTGTAGTATCCAGTAGCATCTCCAGTAGGGGCATACGGAATGTATTTGAACTCAGAGGCATCCAAGCTAGCGCTGAGCTATCCTCGAAGACATGCGACAGCAGAGTAGGCGGCATCATGGACTGCCATCTCAATCGTCACGCCGATACCATGGAAAAGGTACAACTCAGTGTCTGAGTCATCCTGCTGATCATAAACGCGAACATCAGCATAGTACTCCTCCTGGTTGAACTCACGGTAAACCTCATAGACCATGTACTCAGGATACCAGCGGTAACCCAGTCTGGTCAAGAGGGCGATCAGGACAGCTGGGAAACCAGGGGCATCTCGAGCCCAAGTGCGAAGCACAAGCTGCGTCATAGGACGTGGTGGAAACAGACGATCCATCTGAAATAAAAGAAGTTCAGGATTGTCATTTGACGATGAGAAACTTAACAGATCTCGAAGAGAAAGGTTAAACAAAACAATAGAAAGGAAAATGATTATCAGACTAATCAGATCAATGACAGGGAAATCGCACAGATATCCAGCTCTCCGGGAGGACAGAATTTACGAGAACCTAAGTGTCGGCGTTTGTAAATTTATTTAACCCGAATAGAAGAGAGATTAGAGTCCCAGAGTAAAGACGAGGAATAAAAGATCCTAATACCACCCAGTTGGCGACGTGGGCCCATAAGCCACACATCCAAGTTAGTAAAAGAGTTTTTGATGACTAGACTCAACTTCGGCCAAGGAATTGGATAGGGGCATACCTAGAGGCAGTCGGCTCTGATACCAACCTGTGACGACCCCGGCTTAATCATGCACTAATCATACACGCAAATGCACACAATCAAGCCTAAGGACTCACTTGAAGATATCACAACACAACTCTAAAACATAAATAAAGTCATACAAGCTTTATATTACAAGCCAGGGCCTCGAGGGCTCGAATACATAGCTCGATGGCATACAAGTGTCAGTGGAAGCATCAGATATCTGGGTACAGATATTACAGAGAAACAGATAGGCCTTTAGAAAGGCGGGGCAAAATAAAATACTACGATCGAAAGGCATAGGCCTCCTGCCTAGGACCCTCCGAATCCTACTCCTGGTCGTCTGTCGGCTCCTCATAGTAGTACTTGCCTGGAGGGTAGAAGTAGTAGCCGTAGTCATCGACGGGGGCAGCTATCTCAGGGGCTCCGTCATCTGGCAGCGACAATTGGATATGGGGAGAAAAAGAAAATAAAGCAAACGTGAGTACTCATCCGAAGTACTCAGCAAGCAAGGATCTACACTACATATGCAACATTATCAAAGGAGGTTGTATATGTGGACTGGGCTGCAGAAATGCCAGAATAGAGAGGATGGCCTAGTTCTATCGAAGACTAGCATCTTCAAGCATCTTCATTGGTCTTGCAGCATTAGAAGAGTGCAGATTAACATAATGTAAAGTAGTAGTAGTGTTATCAACCTCGCCCATAGATCCTTTCTCGACTCCCTGCGACAAAGCAATCCCAGAGCCATACTATCCATTTCATCTCAAGTCTCCAGTTCTAGTTGTACCGATCGGGATACAACTCCGAGTGTCCGTTACCGTAGGACAGGCTATCGATAGATTGTATCTTCCCTGCAGGGGTGCACCAACTTGCCCACCACGCTCGCTTAACTCCGGCCGGACACACTTTTCTGGGTCATGCCCGGCCTCGGCCAAATGATACACCGCAACCCGACCTAGGCTTAGAAGAGAGGTCAGCACGTCGGACTAAACCTATGCCCCTAGGGGTCAGCACGACCGGGAACTCCTGCACGTTACGGGGCCACCGAGAGAAGACCTAGCAACCCCTTATACAAGCGCGGTTGCGTTACCAGTCCAACTCGGCGTGCGCCGCTCCTTACTGACGTTAAATAAGCTTCGGCTGATGTATACGACGCAGAACGCCCATACTATGCCCACGTGATGGTTAGTGCTATCTGGCCAGAGGCCCCTCGGATCAAATATCCAAACCGCTAGTGTGTTGGAAGTGCGGTAACGAGCAGAGACTCACGAAAGATGTGACCTCGTCGCCCCGTCTCATTGGCTTGCGGCAAGGGCTAGGAATGTCCGGCCACGCCTCGTGTTCAAATCTCGAGCACCATCCAGGTCCACTCGACTCCACAACTCTCGCAATTAAGCTCGGGCGGGTACCCCTCAGGGCTGACCCGTCTTTATCCAGAATAAGCAGTGTCAACCATAATGTAAAGGCATCCGTGTGGCTACCATATCAAGAAGGAATTCGAGGCATCACCCTCGTTGGATTCCCACCTGACGTAAACATCAAGGTAAACTAAAGAGGCATCACCCTCGAGGTCCACACTTGAACAGTTGCACGACAATGTCATTATCGGGGGTAGTGTAGGAGGAATCACCCTCGCTTACCATGACTGAATAACTAACCTACAAGGTTATCATCAGAAGTGCTGACGAGGTATCAACCTCGGCACTCGATAGTAACCCGGTAGTGTCGAGCAACTAAGGGGAAAGTGATGTGCGGTGCTGGGGCCTGGTCTTCAATCCCGTTGATCGGGTCTTCTGATGTTCCAGCGGGGCAGTCGGGATAAAGTGGGGTCTCTGCTGGGTCTCTACCCAACCTATACTAAACAGTTTAGGATAAGCAGGTAGGTAACAATAGCAGGTTACAATAAATAGGCTATGCAGCAGAAATTGGATAACAGCAGCAACAGTAACTTCTAATGCAAGCATAAGAGAGAATAGAGTGGGCGATATCGGAATGCTCAAAAGGGGGGTGCTTGCCTGGAAGCTCGGTGGCAAGGGTCTGGTCGTCAGGAGCGTAGTCGACCTCCGGAGCTGCGTCGGTCTCGGGAGCTACGTCGACGTCGGGGTCTACCGAGAGAGAAGAGGGGGAAGAAACATATAAATGCATGGCAAACGATGCAATACAGGGTATGCTATGCTAGGATGCAGTGCAGGGTTGCCTAAAGATGCATCTAGGTTATTTTAGTTGTTATAGGATTAACGTTGGATTTATTAACCAGTGTATAAGCACTATTCATCCACCGAATATGGCTTCAAAGTTGCGGTTTCACCTACGTAGGGGGTTTCGGCATCGAAACAGACGACATGATCAGATTCGTCTCGTCGTTCTGAGCAACTTTCCTGTTTTAAGTTTTTCAATATGAGCTACGGTTTTATTTCTACGAATTTTCAAAGATTTTTTGCATTTTCTGGAATTTATTTATTTAACAGAAACAGGAGATATGACGTCAGCATGATGCAATGCTGACATCAGCAGGTCAACTGGTCGGCTGACCAGGTCAAACCTGACATGTGGGTCCAGTGGGACCCACATGTCAGCCTTTGTTAAGACTAACAGTGTGTTAATCTAACTAACAGGGTTAATTAGGGGGTGGGCCCCATATGTCAGTGAGTGTTTAGTTTAACTAATTAGTTTTATTTATTAAATTGTTTATTAGGTTAATTAATAGCTGGTGGCCCACATGTCAGTGACACATGTGAACAGTGCCCCGCGTTGACCACGGTCAACGGGGTCAAAGGGGGCCAGGGGGACCCACTGGCAGTCTCCCTGGGGTGGGGCCCGCATGGCCACGTCGGCGGCATCGCCGAAAATACGCGGCGACCTCTCCAGCGGCGGAAGATCGCCGGAGCGCGTCGGATTCGCGCTACAGTGGCCCGTTTCGAGTGCGGTCACTTGCGTTCGACCGGGTATTTGATGCCGCAACGTTTGGGGGTGGCGTCGGACCAAATGGTCGCCGGAATTGGTACCGGCGATGAGCTATGGCGGCTGCGCGTTTGGGTCCTCGACGGAAGCTAAGCTAGGAGGCGCGGGGATGCATGGGCTCTTGCTCGCTGGGCACCTGGGAGCACCAGGAGTTCGATGCCATGCTCAGGAGTGAGCTCGGCCGGCAGTGGCCACGGTGGCGATGCGACAGGCGGCTGCCGGAGTACGGCAAGGGCGCGCGGCGGTGCTAGCTAGCTATGGGGAGTGAGCGAGCTGCACAGGGGAAGGGAAAATGCTCACCGAGCAGCACAAGTAGGCCCGCGAGAGGATTAGGAGCTGCCTCGCAGGGGATCGACGCCGGCGAGCTCCTGTGATCCGAGGTGGGGAACAGTCGACTCCAGGCGTTGCCGAGGCCTGCGGCTCATTCGCGGGGTCGAGGAGGAAGAGGTAGGCGTCGGCGGATCGTCTGGACTCGTCTGAGAGGTCCGAGGGCGCCGATGGCCGCGAGGTTGATGGAGCTGAGGCGACGGCCGCGCTCGACAGACGCGAAAGGGAGCGGGTGAGCTCGAGGGAGAGGGAGAGAGAGGCGCGGCGAGTGGATGAGACCGGAGGGAAGGAGCCGAGGGGGTCCTTATCCCCTCGCTGCGTCGGTGGCTGTCGGTGGCCGTCGCCGTGTCGGCGGGCGACCGGAGCGCGAGCGCTCAGCCATGGCGGTGGTGACACGCCGAAGGAGAGAGAGGGAGATGGGCTAGATGGGCCGTGGTCGGGGCACTGTGCACTTAGGCCCAGTGCACAATGCCTCGTTTTATTTTTCTTATTTTCTGTTTTGCTTTTTCTTTATTTATTTCTGTTAGGTAATTGTTTAGGCCACTTTTGCACTTATGTAAAATATGAAACTTGGCCCAAATATTACAGTGCATTAATACCTTTCATCAAAAACTTGTTTGGGCAAAGTTGAATTTTATTTGAATTTGATATGATTTTAAATGGATTAAATAATTCTGTTTTGGTGCTGTTTCATGTAATTTGAGTCTCTCAGCTAATTCAATCATCATTGTTTATATTTTTGCAAGTGCTTCTGGATTAGTTACTATTTAGTGAACATTTTTCCAATAGTGTTTAAGCAAATTTATTTTGCACTTTTGAATTTGAGTTGAATTTTCAGAATAGAATTTGAATTTTTTTAATTAACCACTATGACTAGGCACTGCAAATGAAATGACTTGGCATTATTAGCAGGTAACCACAGTGGCTATTACACAGGGGTGTTACAGTCGATAGAACTTGAAGGGAATACAAATTCTACCTTTAGCTCCTCGTTGAGTTTGACAATTTTACTTATCGAGAAAGGCTACAATTGATCCACTATACTTGTGGGTTATCATGGAGGCTTATTTTCTGGGGCAGGGTTAATGCTGATTATTTGTGCAGTAGTAGTAGTAGTGCTTTTGCCCTATGATTAGTGGGAAACGGCTTCCTACTTTCGCTGCTTGGCGATGGAAAGCATCGAGGGAGCGGCAGTTGCGTCAACCATTTCTTGTGCAGCATCGGTGGAAAGGAGTGGAGAGGATAGGGTTTTGACTGACTGGTCGAGCGGACCGGATGTGAAGTTCCGATCTAGATGGATGGACATGCAGGAAAACAGGGGAAGTGGGTGGCAAAATAGTGGCACGTAATGTGTTGTGTGATTTTTGTAATGAGGGCCGTCTTAGGCGTTGGCCGTGCAACGGACCTCCTTGGTGAATGGCCTTTTTATATGGTGGAGTCTTATTTTTCTGGTGCAGGTTTAATGTTGATCATTTCTGCAGTAGTAGTAGTGCTTTTGCCCTGCGATTAGTGGGAAACGGCTCCCTACTTTCGCTGCTTGGCGATGGAAAGCAGCGACGTAGCTGCAGTTGCGTCAACCATTTCTTACGCATCATTGGTGGAGAGGAGAGGAGAGGATAGGGGTTTGACTTACTACTCGAGCGGACCGGATGTGAAGTTATGATCTAAATGGATGGACATGTAAGGAAACAGGGGAGGCAGGTTGCAAAAGAGACGCACGTTATGTGTCGTGTGATTTTTGTGATGAGGCCCGTGCTAGGCGTCGGCCGTTGATGCACTACACAACTTTATTCTTGTATACTCGTGTTGGGCCTCCAAGCGCAGTGTTTTGTAGGACAGTAGCAATATTCCCTCAAGTGGATGACCTAATGTTTATCAATCCGTGGGAGGCGTAGGATGAAGATGGTCAGTCTCAAACAACCCTGCAACCAAATAACAAAGAGTCTCTTGTGTCCCAACACACCAAATACAATGGTATATTGTATAGGTGCACTAGTTCGGCAAAGAGATGGTGATACAAGTGTAGTAATGATAGTAGATATTGATTTTTGTAATAGGAACAATAAAAAACAGCAAGGTAGCAAGTAACAAAAGTGAGCACAAACGGTATTGCAATGCTTAGAAACAAGGCCTAGGGTCCATACTTCCGCTAGTGCAATCTCTCAACAATGCTAATATAATTGAATCATATAACCATCCCTCAAAGTGCGATGAAGAATCACTCCAAAGTTCTTATCTAGCGAAGAACATCAGAAGAAATTATCTGTAGGGTACGAAACCACCTCAAAGTTATCGTTTCCGATCGATCTATCCATGAGTTCGTACTAAAATAACACCAATTATCCTTTCCGATCGATCTATCTAAGAGTTCGTACTAAAATAACACCATATGATACACATCAACCAACTCTAATGTCACCTAGATACTCCAATGTCACCACGAGTATCCGTGAGTTGATTATATGATATGCACCAAACAATTTCAGATTCATAATACTCAATCCAACACAAAGAACCTCAAAGAGTGCCCTAAGATTTCTACCGGAGAAACAAGGACAAAAATGTGCATCAACCCCTATGCATAGATTGCCCCAATGTCACCTCGGGAATCCGCGAGTTGAGTGCCAAAACATATATGTTAGGTTGTCTCCCAACAAGCGCTTTTCTTTAATGCCATTTTAGCTAGGCATGATGATTTCAATGATGCTCACATAAAAGATAAGAATTGAAACATAACAAGAGCATCATGAATCATATGACTAGCATATTTAAGTTTAACCCACTTTCTATGCATAGGGATTTTGTAAGCAAATAATTTATGGGAGCAAGAATCAACTAGCATAGGAAGGTAAAACAAGCAAAACTTCAAGCTTTTCAACACATAGAGAGAAAACTTGATATCATTGCAATATGTAAAATCATATGTTCCTCTCTCATAGTAATTTTCAGTAGCATCATGAATGAATTCAACAATATAACTATCACATAAATCATTATTTTCATGATCCACAAGCATATAAATTTTATTACTCTCCACATAAACAAATTGATTCTCATGAATAGTAGTGGGAGCAAATTCAACAAAATAACTATCATGATATACTTGATTGGAATAATCCAATTGAAAATAAAAATCATGATGACAAGTTTCATGGTTATCATAATTCTTTATAGCATACAGTCATCACAATATATCATAGATAGCAACTTTTTTATCATAGTCAATTGAAAACCTCTTCCAAAATAGTGGATTCATCACTAAATAAATTCATGACCTCTCAAAATCCACATTCATAATTATTACAATAAGTTTTAACACCCTCCAAAATAGTGGGATCATTACTACCTAGAGTTGACACTCTTCCAAACCCACTTTGATCAATATAATCATCATAAATAGGAGGCATGCTTTCATCATAATAAATTTTCTCATCAAAACTTTGGGGACTAAAAATATCATCTTCATCAAAAATAGCATCCCCAAGCTTATGGCTTTGCATATCACTAGCATCATGGATATTCAAAGAATTCATACTAGCAACATTGCAATCATGCTCATCATTCAAAGATTTTATGTCAATTTTTTATAGAATTCTTCTTCTGTCAATTGAGCACAATTTTCCTTTCCATCATTTTCAAGAAAGGCATGATAAAGACGAATAATATGAGGCCACCTCAATTCCATTTTTTTGTAGTTTTCTTTTTATAAACCAAACTAGTGATAAAACAAGAAACTAAAAGATTCAATTGCAAGATCTAAAGATATACCTTCAAGCACTCACCTCCTCAGCAACAGCGCCAGAAAAGAGCTTGATGTCTACTACACAACTTTATTCTTGTAGACTCGTGTTGGGCCTCCAAGCGTAGAGTTTTGTAGGACAGTAGCAATTTTCCCTCAAGTGGATGACCTAAGGTTTATCAATCCGTGGGAGGCGTAGGATGAAGATGGTCTCTCTCAAACAACCCTGCAACCAAATAACAAAGAGTCCCTTGTGTCCCCAACACACCAAATACAATGGTAAATTGTATAGATGCACTAGTTCGGCGAAGAGATGGTGATACAAGTGTAGTAATGATAGTAGATATTGATTTTTGTAATAGGAACAATAAAAAATGGCAAGATAGCAAGTAACAAAAGTTAGCACAAACGGTATTTCAATGCTTAGAAACAAGGCCTAGGGTCCGTACTTCCGCTAGTGCAATCTCTCAAAAATGCTAATATAATTGAATCATATAACCATCCCTCAAAGTGCAATGAAGAATCACTCCAAAGTTCTTATCTAGCGGAAAACATATGAAGAAATTGTTTGTAGGGTACGAAACCACCTCAAAGTTATCCTTTCCAATCGATCTATCCAAGAGTTCGTACTAAAATAACACCAAGTTATCCTTTCCGATCGATCTATGTAAGAGTTCATACTAAAATAACACCATATGATACACATCAACCAAATCTAATGTCACCTAGATGCTCCAACGTCACCACGAGTATCCATGATTTGATTATACGATATGCATCACACAATTTCAGATTCATAATACTCAATCCAACACAAAGAACCTCAAAGAGTGCCCCAAGATTTCTACTGGAGAAACAAGGATGAAAACGGGCATCAACCCCTATGCATAGATTACCCCAATGTCACCTTGGGAATCCGCGAGTTGAGTGCCAAAACATATATCAAGTGAATCAACATGATACCCCATTGTCACCACGGGTATTCGTAGCAAGACATACATCAAGTGATCTCAAATCCATAAAATTATTCAATCCGATAAGAACGAAATCTCAAAGGGAAAACTCCATTCATCACAAGAAGATAGAGAGGGAAAAACACCATATGATCCAACTATATTAACAAAGCTCGCGATACATCAAGATCGTGCCAACTCAAGAACATGAGAGAGAGAGATTAAACACATAGCTACTGGTACAAACCCTCAGCCCCGAGGGTGGACTACTCCCTCCTTATCATGGTGGCCGCCGGGATGATGAAGATGACCATCGGTGATGATTTCCCCCTCCGGCAGGGTGCCGAAATAGGGTCTAAGATTGGTTTTTCGTGGCTGCAGAGGCTTGCGGCAGCGGAACTTTCGATCTAGGGTTATTTCTGGGGTTATTTCTATTTATAGAATTTTTTGGCGTCAGTCTCACGCTGAGATGGGCTTCGAGGGGCACACTACCCACCAGCACACGGCCAAGACCTCTGGCGCGCCCTGGTGGGTAGTGGCCACCTCCTTCACCTTCTGGTCCTCCCACGAAGCTTATAGTGCCTCTTTTGTTCAAAAAAATCGTAAAAAAGTTTCGTTGCATTTGGAGAACTTTTATTTCTGCACAAAAAACAACACCACGGTAGTTCTGCTGAAAATAGCGTCAGTCCGGGTTAGTTCCATTCAAATCATACCAAAACCATATATAATTGTTGTAAACATGGCATGAATACTTCATAAATTATAGATACGTTGGAGACGTATCAGCCGTGCAACGGGAGCACCGAGGGTTGGGATATCTCTACCGCCCAAGTGTCGTAGTTAGTTCTTGCGAACCAACCTGTGGTTGGATAGTTAGAGGGACAGTGGTATCCCCAGCCCACCAGGGTTCAAATCCTGGTGCTCGCATTATTCCTGGATTTATTTCAGGATTTTCGGCGATGCTCTTTCAGTAGGAGGAGACGTTCCCGTCGACGACGAGGCACCTACGGTGACTTCGTAAATCTCAAGATGATATGCCGGCTCAGTCTCTCGAAGGTGGTCATAGAGGTAGGGTGTGGGTCTCTGCGTTCATATGGGTGAGTGTATGCGCGTGTGTATGAGCGCTTGCGTCTGTACTGTGTTAAAAATGCCATAGTTAGTACGCATGGTATGGGAAGAAGATGCAAAAAATAAAATAAAAACTAATGCAACGATTTTCCCTTTTTGTCGCAACAAATCGCTATTGCACACATGGTGCATACAGACCATGGATAAGCAACTTGCAGCATCTATGCAATATTTTGTACCATGTCGTGTGCGCGCGCTTGTGGGGAAAACGAGATTGTAACATGCCAACCGGACTATGCAAGTAACATGAAAAATCCTTCAATCACTCTGACCTTCATTTTGGAGCATCGATCTTGCCGTTTGGGCTTGTCGACAAAAAAATCTAGCTCGCCGAAGCCCCATCACCATTGGATTAGGGGACCCCTAGTGCCACTCCTCGTAGTCTTTGTGCCTTCGTGGGGCTTGGCGGCATAGATGGCTTTGGTTCTGATCTCCAGTTGAAGGTCCATGGTGGTGAGCGCTGATGGGAGGAGGGAGGGGAGGAGCCCCAGAGGAGTCTGAGAGAGCAACTACATGAGGCTCCTATGAGGACGTTACCTTGAGCTTGTCTGAGTCCAAGGGGAAGAGAAATCCTGAGCGGAAAGTACAGGCGAAAGACCCAGTCAATCCAACCGTCCTAGCAACATGTATCATTTACCTTATATATCCATGTCATCAATAATTTACTGAAACTTTAATTTATTAGCAAGGTACAATGCAAAACCATATGTAGAAAAATGTATTTTCATATCACAACCTTTGTTGGAGAATCATTTTCAAGTTTGGAAAGGAAATACTAAAATAGCAAACGAACGTATGTGACATGAAAAATCCCCAAATCACTGACCTTCATTTTGGAGCACCGAACTCACCGTTTGGGCCCGTCGACCGCAAATCTAGCTCTCTGAAGCCCCACCACCATTGGATCAGGGGACCCCTAGAGCTACTCCCGTAGTCTCAATGCCTTCCCGGGGCTTAGCAGCATAGATGGCTTTGGTTCCGAGCTCCATTTGAAGGTCCACGGAGGTGAGCACTGATGGGAGGAGGGAGGGGAGGAGCCCCGGAGGAGTCTGAGAGAGGAGCAACTGCATGAGGCTCCTATGAGGACGTTACCTTAAGCTTGTCTGAGTCCAAGGGGAAGAGACATCACTAGCAGAAAGCGCGAGCGAAAGACCCGGTCAATCCAACCGTCTTGGCGACATGTATCATTTACCTTTATATATCCATGTCATCAGTAATTACTGAAATTCTAATTTATTAGCAAGGTATAATGCAAAATCATATATAGAAAATGTATTTCCATATCACAACCTTTGTTGGAGAACCATTTTTATGTTTGCAAAGGAAATACTAAAATAGCAAACGAACGTATGTATGTAACATGAAAAATCCCCAAATCACTGGCCTTCATTTTGGAGCACCAAACGTCGTTTGGGCCCGTCGATGGCAAATCTAGCTCGCCGAAGCCCCACCCCAGTGGATCGGTGGACCCCTAGAGCCCCTCCTCGTAGTCTCGATGCCTTCCCGGGGCTTGGCAGCATAGATGGCTTTGGTTCTGAGCTCCAGTTGAAGGTCCATGACGGTGAGCGCTGACGGGAGGAGGGACGCGGAGGGCAAGTGTCGGGGGAAGAGCCCCAGGAGTCTGAGAGAGGAGCATCCACATGAGGTTCCTATGAGGATGTTACCTTGCGCTTGTCTGGAGTCCAAGGGGAAGAGGCACTCGCTAGCGGAAAGTGTAGCTGGAAGACCCGGTCAATCCAATCGATGAGGCGACATGTATCATTTACCTTTATATATCCATGTCATCAATAATTTACTAAAACTCAAATTTATTAGAAATGTATAATGCAAAACCATAAATAGGAAAAATGTAATTCCGTACCAGGGCTTTTCATTGGAGAATCATTCTTATGTTTGTGACGGAAATACCATAATAGCAAATGCGACAAGACAAGTTTTGTGGAGTTTCGGTTGGTACCGGGTGAGTTACTTGAACACACATTTCTAGGTTCGAGCCCAGCCTGCTCAGTACAGCAAACACCTTAATTTTATTGAAATACACTCCTTCCATATCACAAATAACATAAGCTTTGGTCATTGACAAATCCTGAAATTTCAACTTTCCCACTAATTGAATTACATATATGTGTAAAACCCAAGAAAAAATTAAAAAATGAGATAAATATACATATGAAGTTTAAAATTTCAAATTTGGTAATTACATGCAATTTGTTTTTTCTAAGACATAGTACAGACGCAGACGCTCACATAAACACACATACAGTCACTCCTTGTGAACACACGCACACAAATCGTACACCTATGAGCATCTTGAAGAGATTGAGTCGACAGATCTTGAGATTGATGAAGACACCACGCACACCTCGTTACCGACGAAAACATCACCTTCCATTGAAACAAAAATTCGCCTATATGGGATGCGCATGTGTCAAACCTGATGTTTGATCGTTGGTGGGGTTGGAGGTACAACCACCCTCCTAACCATCCAGCCACATATTGGACCTAAAAAATAAATGTTTGATTGAAGGAATGTCTAAAACTCCATTTATTTGTATATATGAGTAATACTTCAAGGGCCAAATTAACGAGCAATCAACAGGAGAATCAATAAATGAACTTTGCTGTTGAGGGGGTTATCCTTAAATGTTGTGTTGATTGCTCGTTCAATATGTATATCATTTGTGGCTTTGGCTCCAATCCACAAGGAGGAAGGGTAATCCAGAAGGAGGAAGGGTATGAGAACCATCCTGTTGTTGGATGATTAGGGCAGCCCATCCAACCAGGATCGAACGGCAGGTTTGGCGCTTTGATGTCTCACAAAGGCGGAATATTCTTTCAGTGTGAGGCAATGTTTCCGTCGATAGCAAGACACATGTGATGACTTCGTTAATCTTAAGGCCCATCGACTCAGTCTTTTGAAGGTGCTCATTGTGATAGAGTGTGGGTGTGTGCATTCATAGGGATGAATTTATGTATGTATTTGTGAGTGTCCACGTCTCTACTGTCTTTCTTAAAAAAAGGAGGAAGAATATGGTTGTTGGCTTTGGGGGAGATGGCAAGGGCGGTCATGGATCATGATGAAGTGCTCAGGCCACTTAGGGCTAGTTCTTTTGAGGCTTATAGCAGCTTAACGCAAAAAAATGTTAGAAGCCCCGAAGAACTCGTTTGGGGAGGTAAGGCATAACTTATTTTCACCCTCACCTCCTCCACAACGAAAAAACAAACTGGGGGAGGACAGCTTCCCGTGCAACCTTACTTAAAAATCAAAAGGGATATCGAGTGCTCCTATTTTTTTGCACATTTTACAGCGAAAAATGCCGTCGCCCCATCCCCTCGTCACTTCCTGTCCCGAGACCCAGGAAGGATACCATTCGTGCGGTGCTCCTATTCTCGTGTTCATCTGCACGTTTCAAAATTGATTTAATGTTCATATGGGCAGCAAAACTTCAAAAATAACTCAATATCATTTAATAGAACAAAATTATAGTACAGGGGCATTATAGACTTTTCACCACATATTTCACAAATTTAAAGCTAAAGGGGCATGAACTGAACAAAGCTGACTAGCTTATTTTTAGAAGCTTATTTTCAAAGGAGATTATGGGCTTAATTCACAGGAGCTTATGCATAAGACACAGCTCAGAAGAACTGGCCCTTAGTCCTACTAAGCTTGCCACCATGGCGGTCAGGGATCATCATGTAGGGCTATGTATTTTTGGCTATTTTTGTTCTGATAGCCTTTAGCAGATGTTTGTAAACTTCTGGGTGTTTGGGACTTTATTCTATAATAAAGCCATGCGGAATGACTTTCACAGAAAAGAATTAGCAAAGCAAAATCAGGGATTATAATATTTGATCACACGGCTAAAATATAAAGCACCTTTAAAGATTTATCAGATAGAGAAACAAAAATATAACTAGTGCTACTAACACTTTGGAAGGATCACTCTTGACAGCTTAGTAACAGAAAAGAAATGAACGGCGAACTTGAACGTCAGTAAAAAGGCTGTCAAATAATGCACGCGCAGTGCCTATTGTTTATGTGCACATATAAATTAAGTCAGCTTCTTAAGATAAAGGTAACAAATCTTGACTGAAAACAATGTACCCTGTCGACATTGCCCGAGTGAAATTTCATGATCTGCACCAAAAGTGTGCTTGCACTGATGCAGACAACAGTTTACTGGAATTATTCGGGTGTGGCCAGATGGAGTTATAGCACTGTTGGTGAGCGTGGGGGTCGTTCTCAAATATGTTTTTGTCCAATTGCAGGGGGAATTTTTCTCTTATTCTGCGACAAGTTTCAGCAAGTTAGGTCAGGAAAGGCCATCTTTAGGCCCATGCCTTTCTCTTGGCACGGAAAATATGCCTCTTGGCATGTGTGCATGGTTGGTGAATGGGCAACCTTTTTTCCAGCAGGAGAGTTCCGGTGTCATATTTTGGGGAGGAAAAGAATGCTAAAGTATGGAATCATGATTTAGTACCTAGAATTTTATATAATTTTTCTTTCTGGCCTTGAAAGATCAAGTTTGTTTGTAATTTAGTCTTATATTTTTTTTTCTGGCAGGGAATGCAAATCAGAAGAAAAAAATGTGTCAAGGACAAACATACAAAAATGGTAAAAGTACTCACTGGATTTGGAATAGAAATACTATGCAGAATTTCTTATAGGAATTGCACTGTTTCCAGATCCCATATATAGTCTAGCAACTGATGGGAGAAGAATTGCAGTTTACAGAAAAGTGTTTTTTTTTTCTAGAAATGGACAATTTTAGTAAAGTATCAAGAAGATACAAATAAATAAACCTGGAATCTGGAATAACTTGATGACAAATGCACGCCGAGGACGCACGCACACAACACAGTGGGTGAAAAAGAAAAGGAAAAACAAGCGAAGAAGATCAACGCCAGCCCATAGCCGTTGTCTCCAAATAAAACACTTCTTCAGCTTCATGATGAAACTACACATTCCACAACCAACACAAAGAAAGAAAGAGCGTTGGCCGAGGCCATCCTATGAAATGTGTGAATGTCAATGACAAGTCTCCAATCCAAGTTTTCGACCAGAAGATGAGGGTATAACTTCAGGGAGAAGTCTACCTACTCAGGGCATTTCTAATTGATCCCCTAAAACTTAGTGGAGTATATATACTCCACTAAGTTTTGGTCGGACCTAGCCGATCCCCTAACTATAATGGAGTAAAATTTTGTTTTTCTAAACTTTACAATTCTAGTATAAATTGCAACTACATATTGGCACACATATATAAACTAAACATAAATTTGAATGTTCAACCAAATTACGAATATAGTTTACAAACCGAATTCAAAATTTACAAACCGAAAGCATCGGCGAAAGTACATCTCCGGATAGGTTGGGTTTGGATCAAAGTAATCTTTCATGATCTTGGTATGACCCTGCACTCTATCACGGCTGATGTGTATGCGGCCAAATTATGATCCTCTCCTCTGCCGCCGAATATTATCATTGAAAATCATGGCTAAAACGGTGTCAAAGTCAAAGATGTCTTCTTCCTCCTCTTCGGATGCCGACGAGTCCTCCAACGCCATCTCCGTCAACTTCTTCATCTACAACCCAAACGGTTCGGTTCAATCCAAATGGCTCGGTTCAAAGAGAAACAAAAAAAAAACTCACCTAGGCAATTCTTCGAACACTTGGGGTACGGTGGTGGTGCAAAAGCCGGCCGACGTGGTTTAGACCGAACCGGCAAGCGGCGAGTGACCTGCAGCGGTGCGCAAGCAAGGTGAGATGCGGCGACCGCTAGAAAAAGAAGAAACTCAAAAGAAAACGGACGAATCAACAATGGCGACGGCGGCGGCGTTTCACCTTGATTCCAGCGAAGGCGACGGGGGCCGAACGGGCTGGCCGACGGGCAGAACGGCGGCGGAGGGCAAGGGATGGAACGAGGTAGCGGCGGGGCCGACGGGGGACCGGCGGGAGGCGCACCGATGAAGACGCAGCGGCGGCACGGATGCGAAAGAGAGCCACAACGTTTTACTCGGCCGCCTATCGGTGAAGTTAAAATAGGAAAGATTTTGGGGCCGGAGTAAAAATATACTCCACTAACCGCGGATAGGGGATCGGCTAGGTGCCGGTTAGTGGAGTAAAATCGAAATTTTACTCCACTATCGAGTTATAGGGGATCGGTTAGAAATGCCCTTACTCCTCAAGGGTTCGACACTCCGTAAATACTCATAATTGGAAATTGCTCCTGCACTTGAGGGTAATCAGCTCTCTACCTCAGCGGTCCTTCCCCGGCATGCCCGTGTCCTCTCGTGGGTATTCCGATGACATGTGTGTGTTCGACTACGTGTGCAACTTTGATGTTGCACGAGACAAGTATGGATTTGGGGGAGATGGTTGTGGATGATGACTTTTGGGGGCTGGCCGGCCACTGTCCGTGGGCATGTCCGCGGGCATATAGGGGCCTGAATTGGCCCATTCCAGTTGTAGACACTCTTATCCCACCATTCATACGCTAGAGATGAGCTGAATCATATTGATTTTATAAATGGAACACTAACATTGAACCATTCTGGTTTTTAAAATAGAATAAAAGAGTTTTTATCATTTATGCCACTAGTTATGTTCCACTACTTAGTTTTTCCATTAAAAGTTATAAGTGCTAAAAAATGTCATCGTTCCATGAGACCATGAGCTGCTTTCTCAAAAATGACATTAAAAACCTAGAAAATGCCATCGTTTCATTAGATATTTGCTAAATGCCATTAAACATCGTTATTGTCAGGTTAAACCCATTGACCATGTTATAAGACCAAAATACTCTTAGACCCACATGTCAGCTCTCTCTATCTCACAATGATAAAGTGTTGGCCTCACTTGTGAGGATAAGCAGGAGAACAATTTTAGAGGAAATAAGAACGATGTTGGGGATCGAGTGAGACTTACACTTTATTGTACTTCCTCCATCCATATATATATAGGGCCTAATGCATTTTTTGAAACTGCCTTTGACTATTGGTAAGATCAATTAATAGTATATGAGATGTATACTATGAAAATTATATCATTTTAAGCTACTTCATGTACGAATTTAACTGTATGCTTTGTGTAACTTGCGTGTCTCGAAAAACACATGTGGTTAAAGTTAGCCTCGAAAAACACATTAGACCCTATATATATGGATAGAGTGAGTAGTTAGATAGAGGGAGAGCTGACATGTTGTTGCATGGGTATATTGGTCATTTAATACGATAAACATACTTTGAGCTGACATTAATGGTGTCTAGTGGCATTTTTAGCATGCAACTAACGAAACGATGTCCTTTTTGAGCAGTTGAAACTCCTAGTAGCAAAACTGGGTAGTGAGACACGACTAGTGGTATAAATGATAAAACCCCTAAAATAAAAGCATAAAACCATTTCCATATCAACTTGTTTAACTCCAACCAAACACAAAAATGGAACAACTCATTCCACTAAAGTAAAACCAATAACATTTCATTTCACTTGTTCTTCAACCAAACACACATTTAATGTGTAATAAATAAAAACATGTACTCTATCTTAGTCCTTGCAACCATTATGTGAACCCCATGCATTAGTAATTAGTGTCTCGTGATTGTAACCTTATGATCATGGAATAAAACTCATTTTAACCCCACAAAAAATGGAATAGATAAATACATGTATCTCTATCCTTGCAAGCATTGTGTGAACCATGTCTTGAGCTCAGGGCGTCTCGAGCGCTAACCCCCAAAATCGGACACCGTATCCATCCACGGACTAGTGGGGACCAGTCCGCGAACAGTGATGCTGGAGCCGGCCATCCAACCCTGTCCCCTAAAAATTTCGTCCCTTTTGTTGAAGTCTGCAAGCTCAAAATAAAAACATATCAAATTGTAGATGATTGAAAATGTTCAAATGTGATAGTAGTTCTAATTTAAATATTGAAAATGTTCAGCTGTGTGGAGGCTGGGTGTGTGGTGGAGGTCGCGGAGTTTTGGGAGCGGCTTGGCAGGCAGCCAGGATGGTATAGCGACGGCGTCCGCGAGAGAGAAAGTAGATGCAGAGAAAGAGAACAGAATAGAGACACGGGATCGCGGGCATGATTTTGGGTGGACTAGAGGTGTGAGAATCCTATGTGGTTAGTGTCCGGACTCCCGACCGATGCGGGGCGACATTGGGTAGCAAAGGACGCGTTTGGTTGCTCGTATATGGGCCAACCAGGCCCGCGCGGGACGAAAACCAGCTGTTTGGTTGCCTGGGCTGCACCCACATCCCGGCCTGCATGGAACTTAAAGCAGTCCCATGCCAGGCCCGCGAGCTACTGCCGAATCGGCAGTTTTTCTAGAGCCAGGCTGAGCGCGGCCATGCGTGGCTCCTCGCTGCACGCCTCGGGAAGCGCGGGAGACGGGACGGGACGTCTCATTACCCCCCCCCCTCTACTGTCACCGCCCACTCCCTTTCACACCACTCCCCCTCACTCTCCTCTCACCGTCGACCCCTTCCTCTCCTCTCCTGCGATGAGTCGCCCTCCGTCGCATCGTCCGCTGATAACCCATAAGTATAGGGGATCAGTTGTAGCCTCTTTCATAAGTAAGAGCGTCGAACCCAACGAGGAGCTAAAGGTGGAACAAATATTCCCTCAAGTTCTATAGACCACCGATACAACTCTACGCACGCTTAATGTTCGCTTTACCTAGAACAAGTATGAAACTAGAAGTACTTTGTAGATGATGTAGGATAGGTTTGCAAGATAATAAAGAGCACGCAAATAAAACTAGGGGCTATTTAAATAAAGAAACAATTAAGTTAGTATAGCGAGTGTGGAAAAGTGGTGGTAGGAGTTGCGTAATTGTCCCTAAGCAATTGACTACGTTACTAGACCGATAGCAAGTTTTATGTGGGAGAGGCCACTGCTAGCATGTCATCCCTTACTTGGAATTCTATGCACTTATGATTGGAACTATTAGCAAGCATCCGCAACTACTAACGTTCATTAAGGTAAAACTCAACCATAGCATTAAGATATATTGGTCCCCCTTCAATACCGTATGCATCAATTTCTATGCTAGGCTGAAGCTGCTATCACCCTTGCCCTCCAATACATAGTCCTATCAACATACAACTAACCCTATGGTGTGATCCACACGCGCGCTCATATGATGGGCACCAAAGGACAGCAACATAACCACAAGCAAATTAAACCAATCATAGCAATTCACCAATCACCGATAGGACAACAAAAATCTACTCAGACATCATAGGATGGCAACACATCATTGGATAATAATATGAAGCATAAAGCACCATGTTCAAGTAGAGGGTACAGCGGGTTGCGGGAGAGTGGACTGCTGAATATAGATGGGGGAAGGTGATGAAGATGTTGGGGAAGATGACGGAGGTGTTGGTGTAGATCGTCGTCACACGATGATTGCCCCGGCGGCGTTCCGGCGCTACCGGGAGAGAGGGGAAGAGAGCCCCCCTCCTCCTTCTTCTTCTTCCTTAACCTCCCCCCTAGATGGGAGGAGGGTTTCCCCTCTGGTCCTTGGCCTCCATGGTGGCGGAGGGGCGGGAGCCCCTCCGAGATTGGATCTCTCTCTCTGTTTCCTTCTGTTTTTGCGTTCCCAGATTCTGGCCTTTCACCGTTTCTTAAATTCCCGGAGATCCGTAACTCCGATTGGGCTGAAATTTTAACACGATTTTTATCCGAATATTAGCTTTCTTGTGGCGAAAGAAAGGGCACCAACTGCCTTACGGAGTGGCCACAAGCCTCCTGGCCACACCAAGGGTAGGGGGCACGCCTCCAGGGCTTGTGGGCCCCTCGGGCATTGTCTCGCGTTGATTCCAATTCCCAAAAATCACATATATTCCAAAAAAAATCTCCGTAAGTTTTTATCGCGTTTGGACTTCGTTTGGTATGGATATTCTGCGAAACAAAAAACATACAACAAACAGGAACTGGCACTGGGCACTAGATCAATATGTTAGTCCCAAAAATAGTATAAAAAGTTGCCAAAAGTATATGAAGGTTGTAGAATATTGGCATGAAAACAACAAAAAATTATAGATATGATGGAGACGTATCAGCATCCCCAAGCTTAATTCCTGCTCGTCCTCGAGTAGGTAAATGATAAAAAAGATAATTTTTGATGTGGAATGCTACCTAGCATAATCCTGATCATATAATCTAATCATGGCATGAATATTAAGACATGAGTGATTCAAAGCAATAGTCTATCATTTGACATTAAGACAATAATACTTCAAGCATACTAATAAAGCAATCATTTCTTCTCAAAATAACATGGCCAAAGGAAGTTATCCCTACAAAATCATATAGTCTGGCTATGCTCCATCTTCATCACACAAAGTATTTCATCATGCACAACCCCGATGACAAGCCAAGCAATTGTTTCATACTTTTAATGTTCTCAAGCCTTTTCAACTTTCACGCAATACATGAGCGTGAGCCATGGATATAGCACTATAGGTGGAATAGAATATGATGGTGGAGGTTGTGTGGAGAAGACAAAAAGGAAAAAAGTCTCACATCGACGCGGCTAATCAACGGGCTATGGAGATGCCCATCAATTGATGTCAATGCGAGGAGTAGGGATTGCCATGCAACGGATGCACTGAGAGCTATAATTGTATGAAAGCTCAAACTGAAAACTAAGTGGGTGTGCATCCAACTTGCTTGCTCATGAAGACCTCGGGCATTTGAGGAAGCCCATCATCGTAATATACAAGCCAAGTTCTATAATGAAAATTCCCACTAGTATATGAAAAGTGATAACTCAAGAGACTCTCTATATGAAGAACATGGTGCTACTCTGAAGCACAAGTGTGATAAAAGGATAGTAGCATTGCCCCTTCTCTCTTTTTCTCTCATTTTTTTGGGCTCTCTCTTTTTTTTTGCCTCCTTTATTTTATTTTATTTTTTATTTTTATTTTTCATCCGGAGTCTCATCCCGACTTGTGGGGGAATCATAGTATCCATCATCCTTTCCTCACTGGGACAATGCTCTAATAATGATGATCATCACACTTTTATTTACTTACAACTCAATATTACAACTCGATATCTAGAACAAAGTATGAATCTATATGAATGCCTCTGGTAGTGTACCAGGATGTGCAATGATCTAGCATAGCAAATATATCAAAAAAAGGACAAGCCATGAAAATATCATGCTAGCTATCTTACGATCATGCAAAGCAATATGACAATGAATGCTCAAGTCATGTATATGATGATGGAAGTTGCATGGAAATATATCTCGGAATGGCTATGGAAATGCCATGATAGGTAGGTATGGTGGTTGTTTTGAGGAAGATATAAGGAGGCTTATGTGTGATAGAGCGTACCATATCACGGGGTTTGGATGCACCGGCGAAGTTTGCACCGACTCTTGAGGTGAGAAAGGGCAATGCACGGTACCGATTGGCTGGCAATGATGCAAAGGTGAGAGTGCATATAATCCATGGACCCAACATTAGTCATAAAGAACTCACATACTTATTGTAAAAGTTTATTAGCCATCAAAACAAAGTACTAATACGCATGCTCCTAGGGTGATATATTGGTAGGAACAGACCATCGCTCGTCCCTGACCGCCACTCATAAGAAAGACAACAAAAAATAAATCATGCTCAGACTTCATCACATAACGGTTCACCATACGTGCATGCTTCGGGAATCACAAACATTAACACAAGTATTTATACCAATCCACAATTACTCACTAGCATGACTCTAATATCACCATCTTTATATCCCAAAACTATTGCAAGGAACCAAACATATCATATTCAATGATCTCCAAGTTTTATTAGGATTTAATGACTAACCATGTGAATGACCAATTCCTGTTGACTCTCTAAATAGATATAAGTGAAGCATGAGAGTTTAATTCTTTATACAAAAGATATGCCCACGCTCTAACAAATATAAGTGAAGCAAAAGAGCATTCTACAAATGGCGGTTTTCTATGTGAAGCGAAACAGGCAATCCAAACTTCAAATGATATAAGTGAAGCACATTGTTAGAAGGGAGAGAGAGATTGGTGGAATAGTTCGTTGTATTGCTTGAGCCTCGTGGGCATATATATAGGAGTACATGGTCATCTTGGAGTACAAGGCAAGCCAGAATATTTCCTAGTCTATCCTATGTTTCCAATCTAACAATGATACTCAACATCCCCCCGCAGTCACAATGGTAGCGACGCAGACGGTGAGACTGGAGAAGAATTCGAAGGCAAGCCGACGGACACCCCCCTACAGTCGTAACGGTCGATGCATCACGGAAGTCGTGGCTGGAGTGGAAACCGACGAGGTTGCTCAAGCAGGTGGTAGCCCTTTGTGCCGTTTGTCGATGTAGCCGAGAGCGTGGGTGGTGTAGCCGTGGTCGAGGTAGCCGTGCGAAGAAGGCCGTGGTCGATGTCGAGTCGGGGTGGCCGGTGTCGAGGAAGTCGCCATGGAGCCGCGGGCGCAAGGGGGTGCCGAGTTAGCATGGGCGCAGTCGTGTCGAAGTAGTGGTGCACCGAAAAGAAGTGTTGTTGACGACGTGTCGCGGCGGGTTTGCCAAGCCCGGGGACACATCGTGGACGAAGGCACGCACCGGTGTTGCCAGCACCGGGCATGCGTAGACGGACGAAGATGAAGTTGACAAAGCACCGACCAGGCTTGCAAGGCCCAAGGACACGTCGTGGATGAAGGCACGCATCGGTGTTGCCAGCACCGGGCATGCGGAGACTGGGACCTGCACGAGCTGTACGCCATGTCGGAGAAGTCGAGAGGCCAGCAGAGAAGGAGACTCGACGATGATTGCGACGTCCATCGACGCGGGGCCGATGTCACCAACGATGGTCGGAGTAGACGAAGTGGTCGGGGTAGATGACAGCGACGTTGGCGACGGGCTGGTGCTGGACAAAGACGAAGGAGGTGGACGGGCGGTGGCGACGGCTACGGGAGTAGCAGCGGCGGCGGCCGAAGAAGAGCGGCGGCGGCGGCCTGACGGCGGCGGCGGCTATGCTAGGAGTGCGGCAACGGTGCTCGAAGTAGGTGAGGAACCCTAACAGCGTGACGAAGACCGGCGCGGACGGTGGCGTTCCCGCGCCAAGGGAGGCGGCGCGGCGCTTACCACGGGAAGTCGACGCGCGGGGACGGCGGTGGACCGCGGGCCGCGGTGCTACGGCCCAAAGGGGCGACGCAACGGCGGCGGGCAGGTCAGGGCGACGGCAGGAAGACCTCGGGGCAGTCGCGGGGACCGCGGGCCACGATGCTACAGCCCAAAGGGGCGGTGCAGCGGCGAAGCGCGGGTCGGTGCAACCGCGGGGGACGACCTCGGGGCGGCGGTGGGGACCGCGTATCGCGGCACTATGGCCCGAAGGGGCGACGCAACGGGGACGCGCGAGTCGATGCAGCCACGAGGAGAACCACGGGGCGGTGGTGCTGCGGCCCGACGGGGCAACGCAGCGGCAGCCCGTTGCTCGATCGGTGGAGGGGCGCGCTGAACTCGGGGACGATCTTCACGGGACCTGCGGAGGCGTGCGTAACCGACGGGCTAGGTCGGTCGCGCAGCATAGGTGAGGTGGATCGCGCGGCGAGCGGGTTGTAACACCCCTATGTAATAAGCCACTGTGATTAGCTGCTAATAATGCCAAGTCATCATCATTTGCATTGCTTGATCATAGTGGTTAAACACCTCAACTCAAAATTCTCTTTGAAACTCAATTCAAATACAAAGTGAAATATGAAGTTGCTCAAAGCTTGTGGGAAAAATGTTCACATTATTGCAAATATTCCAAAACAATTATATGTTAAGGAACACAACATCACTCTTGAGCAAAGATGAGCTTTATCAATTAAAACAGCACCATTTCAGTATTTTTAAATGCTATTCTATTTATGAAGAATCCCAACAGATTCAAATAATTCTCAAACTTATTGTGACAGTGTAGAAAGGTGCTCCGAGATTATTGGACCATGTTCCATAATTTTCCTGAGTGATTTGGAGGCCCCACAATTCCTTTTCCATCTCTGCTAAATTAAATAAAAAGAAAAACAGAAGAAAAGGGAAAAGAGGCGAGCGCTTACCTGTGACTGGGCCGAAGCAACAGTGCCCGTGGCCCAGCCCAGCTCACCTGCCCCCCTCGCTGTCGACCTCCCCATGGCTGGGCGCGCACGCACCGGTGGGCGTCCGACACGCCGACGGCCACCGACGGACGAAGAGGATAAGGATGGCGCCCATCCACTCCCCCTGGTCACCGCATCAATTTCTCCCTCTCTCTCCCATGCGCGCGCGCTCTCTCTCTCTCCCTCTGCTCACCAGTGCCGAGCGCCATCGCCGCCGTTCGTCCCGCACCACCGCGACGACCACCGTCCCCGCCTCACTACGACGTGCCTTGGAGCTTTGCCTCGCTCGGCTACGTCGAGCCGCGCAATTCGTTCGAGCTGGGGGCCACGGCACTGCAGGGATCGAGCCACCCCCTTCGTCTCGGACTCAGGCGATCCCCGACGACCACGGCCTTCCCCTGCGCTCCCGTTCACTCGAGGGCCTCCGTGTGCCGCTTCGTAAGTTCCTCCTTCCCTCCTCCCTTCTCCATTCGCCTGCGCGTGCTCACCAGCGAGCTGACCACGTTAGCCGGAGCTCACCTCCGCCGTGCTAGACGCCGGCGAGGTTCCGGTGGACGGTTGGCCTGGCGCGCGTGTCCATCGTGCTTACCAGCGTGCGTAGATGCCCCCTGAACCTTCCGTTTGGTCTAAACGTGGCTAAATCACCACTTCGCCGACCACCCGAAATGCCACCGCCGCGGGCCTCGACGTCGGCAACTTTTCCGGCCGCTCCGCGGTCGGCTACCACCACCTTTGGATGCGCGCGAGTCCCCTGAGGCCGTAGATGCAAACCGCGTCCAAAATGGCCCATCGCACGCGAATTCCGAGCTTGCCGGAGCTCTATGCCGCGTCCGGCGCTCGCCGGAGTAGATTTCGGCGCCGGCGATGACCTGGCGAGATGTGGGTCCCGCCCCCAGTCGCTGTCATGCGGGCCCGTGTCGCGGTTGACCGCGTTGACCACGGTCAACGCCGCTGACGTGGCCACCTCTGACACTGACTAGTGGGACCTCTTCTGTAATTAGTCTAATTAACTGACTTTAGATAAAACTAATTCAGATTAACCTAAATAGTCACTAACAGGCCGGGCCCACAAGCTAATTAACCTGTTAGTTTGAATTAAACTCTGGTAATTAACTACTGCCTATGACATGTGGGTCCCAGTGGTCAGCTTGACCTGGACCGGCCAGTGTTGACTGGTGACGTCACCCTGGCGTAATGCTGACATCATAAATCATTTCTGATAATAAAAATAATTTCAGGAAATCCTTTAATCTTTAAAAATTCATATCTTTTAAACCGTAGCTCAGATCGAAAAAGTTCAAACATGAAAGTTGCTCAGAACGACGAGACAAAGCTGGATGCGCGGTCCATTCGTCCGTCACACGTCCCTAACCATCCGAACATAGAACCGATTCCCTCCGGTCATCTGTCTGACAAATGTCCGGAACCGGGAAAACATTCCCGGTTGGATTTCCCCTTTTCTAGTTGACGTGCAACCATACGTTAGGACACACCCGTCACTATTTATTGTCATGTCACACTTTGTGTAGCACTTGTTTGCTTTATATTTATACTATTTCCTCCCCCTCTTCTCTCTCGATAGAGCCCGGTGCCGACGCAGCACCGGTGATTGGCTGCACCTCCGACGACCTTGCCTTTGCCGCCGAGCAACCAGGCAAGCCCCCCCCCCTTTGATCATCCCGATATCGCCTATTCTAATATCTCATGCTTGCATTAGATTTTGCTACTGTACTTGATTGCTCCTATTCTGCTGCATAGCCTGTTTATTGTAACCTGTTTTTGTTACCCACCTAGATATCCTAGACTCTTTAGTATAGTTTGGGTAGAGCCCCACTAGTGACCCCCACTTTATCCTGACTGCCCCGCTGGAGTATCAGAAGACCCGATCAACGGGATCGAAGACCAGACCCCGGCACCGCACCTCACTTTCCCCTTAGTTGCTCGACACTACTGGGTTACTATCGAGTGCCGAGGGTGATACCTCGTCAGCACTTCTGATGATAACCTAGTAGGTTAGTTGATCGGTCATGGTAAGCGAGGGTGATACCTCCTACACCACCCCCGATACTGACAAAGCCGCGCAACACCTCAAGCGTGGACCTCGAGGGTGATTCCTCCTACGTCCACCTTGATTTTACATCAGGTGGGAGTCCAACGAGGGTGATGCCTCGGATTCCCCTTGATATGGTAGCCTCACGGATGCCTTACATTACTGTTGATACTCATATTTGGAAAGGCGGGTCGACCCTGAGGGGTACCCGCGAATGATGGATAGATATCCGTGAGTTATTCCACGAGGCGCGGCCGGGCATTCTTAGCCCTTGCAGCAAGTCCTCGAGACGGGGCGACGGGGTCACATCTTTCGTGAGTCTCTGCTCGTTTCCGCAAGCCCCTAGTCCTAACGATTTGGATATTTGATCCGAGCAGGCCTCTGGCCTGATAGCACTAACCATCACGTGGGCATAGTATGGGCGTTCTACATCGTAACATTAGCCGAAAGCTCTGTCAGACGTCCAGTTCAGCATTGTGGCACGGTCGGATCGTACCGGCCATTCGAGGTGGTGCTGGTATCCACCCTGCACACAACGACCCGGAGGGCGAGGGGCGATGGCCCAAGACCCCCTTGCGCTTAGGAGGTAGACCGGCGGGGACCTCTCTGCTGAGCTGTAGGTAGGGTTGCGGTGCATCGTTTGGCCTAGGCCGGGCATGACCCAGGAAAGTGTGTCCGGCCGGAGTTAATCGAGCATGGTGGGTAAGTTGGTGCACCCCTGCAGGGAAGAACACATCTATCGATAGCCGGTCCTACGGTAAAGGACACTCGGAGTTGTATCCCGATCGATACAGCTAGAACTTGAGATGGTTTTCGATATGTGGCTCCGGGATCGCTTTCTCGCAGGGAGTCGAGGAAGGATCTCTGGGCGAGACCGTTGCTTGATACCTCTACTACTGCATTATACTATGCTATTCTGTACTCTTCTAATGCTGCAAGACGCTTGAAGATGCTGGAAGATGCCTGGAGATGCTAGTCTTCGATAGGACTAGGCTTTCCTCTCTATTCTGGCATTTCTGCAGCCCAGTCCACATATACAGCTTCCCTTTGATAATGTTGCATATGTAGTGTAGATCCTTGCTTGCCGAGTACTTCGGAGTACTCACGGTTGCTTTGTTTTCCTTTTCTCCCCCTATCAGTTCGTCGTGATCCGATGACGGAGCCCCTGTGACAGCTGCCCGCCGACGATCGCTACTACTACCCCGAGGATGGCTTCTACTACGAGTTGGCTGTCGACCAGGAGTAGGTTCGGAGGGTCCTAGGCAGGAGGCCTACGCCTTTCGATCGTAGTGTTTTATTTTTGCCCCGCCTTTTTAAAGGCCTTTCTGTTTTCTTTTATATCTGTACTCAGATATTTGATGCTTCCGCTGACGCTTGTATGCCATCGAGCTATGTATTCGAGCCCTCGAGGCCCTGGCTTGTAATATAAAGCTTGTATGACTTTATTTATGTTTTAGAGTTGTGTTGTGGTATCTTCAAGTGAGTCCTTAGGCTTGATCGTGTGCATTTGCGTGTATGATTAGTGCACGATTAAGCCGGGGGCGTCACAGGTTGGTATCAGAGCCGACTGCCTCTAGGAACCCCCTTCCAACTCCTTGGCCGAAGTTGAGTCTAGTGGTTCGAAAACTGTTTTACTAACTTGGCTGTGTGGCTTACGGGCCCACGTCGCCGAATGGGTGGTATTAGGATCTTTTATTCCTCGTCTTTACTCTGGGACTCTGTTCTCTCTTCCTTTCGGGTTAATTTTTTTTTACTAACTCTGACATTAGGATCTCGTAATCACATCCACCCGGAGTTCTGAAATATTCCCCTCTTGCTTCAAGATTATGGGCCAGGTTCTGCTTACAGGATCCTCTTATCGAGGGCACCCTGTGTTGTCACTTGCAGATTCCTCGCTCCTACAGTTTTCTCCGACGTTGATGTAGCCTTTGCTATGTCTCGTTGTGTACTTCCTTACCGCGTGCCTGCGCGCCGCCTAGTTGTCTAGCCTTCTCTTTTCAGCTGACGTAATGCCGGATTGTAACCGAGGCTATGTGTGGATTTGAATGTCTGGTGCGAATATGATGAAGTATCTATTGCACTTCCTTCTGTTGTGCACCTTACTTCATGAATCATTCCATACACCTGCAGTTTTCTTGCTAAACTGCCCCTGTTGATTTGGCAGGATGGCTGACGATCCTCCACCTCCATCTTATATTGCTGAAATGAGGCAGCAGTTTGAACTCAACCGTTAGTTTATGACCGGAGTATTGGCTCAGTTCCCAACTCAAAATGCTCAGCAACAGACTGCTCCAATAACTTTGCCAGAATTCGTGCGCCTCAACCCGTCTGTTTTTCGCAGCTCCACCAATCCTATGGATGCTGATGATTGGCTTCGTGACATCATGTTTGAGATGGAGTCAGCTAACATTGCCCCTGCCAGTTATGTCACATTTGCGACATTTCACTTGAAGGGTCCAGCTGCTCAATGGTGGGAAAGCCACAAGAGTATGATGCCTGCTGAATCTGTACCCACTTGGCAAGAATTCCAGTCAGCTTTTCGTGCACGGTACATTCCTCAAGGTCTGATTGACCAGAAGAAACAGGAGTTCCGTAAACTCACACAGGGCACAATGACTGTGGATGAATATCAGAGGAAATTTCTCGAATTATCCCGCTATGCTAAAGATGATGTCGACACTGACGCACGTAAGCAGGAGAAATTCCGTGAAGGACTACGTTCCGATATACAGCCCGCACTTCTTGTCCATGATTGTGAGGACTTTGCGACACTTGTCAGTCAAGCCTACCGAGTTGAAACTGGTCTGGCTAAATATCAGGAGTCGCTCAAACGCACTCGTGATGTAGGCTCATCCTCGGGTCAGCCTGTTCAGAAACGTCGGGTTTGGATTCCACACAATATTCATCATCGACCTGCCCCAACACCAAGACCGTCTTATATTGCACCTCGTCTGCCTCCGCAGCCGAGACAGCTAACGACTCAGAGTGGCCAGCTCAATACCATGGCTCCCCCCCAAAATGATGGTTTATGCCGCAAGTGTGGACAATCAGGACACCTTACCCTTGATTGCCTCCAGGGTCAGCCGCAGAATGCTTCTTGTCTTCCTGTTGGTCGAAAGAAGAGCTGCCAAAACCGCCGATTCAGAAACCGTAATGTCTTACCGTCTGCTGTTGCACTTGGCCATGCCAATCACGTCGATGCAGAAAAGGCTCAGAAGGAACCGACTATCGTGTTGGGAACACTCTCTGTGAATTCAGTACTAGCCTCTGTTCTTTTTGATTCTGGAGCATCGCATGCTTTTGTGTCACAACAATTTGCTCAGTCACATGAGTTATACCTGGAAAAATTACCCACTCCTCTAATGATTCAGTCCCCGAGATCCAAGTGGCAAACCATAATGGTAAGCCTGCACAACCACATCGAGATTGGAGGTCTACTTTTTCCGGTTTCTCTCATTGTACTTGGACCTTCCGACATAGACGTCATTCTTGGTATGGATTGGTTGACAGCCCATAATGCTTTGATTGACTGTGCTGCTAAGACAGTCCAGCTCACTCATCCTTCCGGCCAGACAGTCAGATACTCAGCTCGGACAGCTCAGGATGCCGAGAATCAAATTTATGTTCTGAATGCATTGAATGCTTCACCTCTTGAAGGCATCGAGAACGTTCCAGTTGTTCATGATTTCCAAGATGTCTTTCCAGAGGAACTTCCAGGAATTCCCCCTGCTAGAGCTGTCGAGTTTGTCATCGACTTGAAACCAGGCACTACTCCTATTGCAAAGCGTCCGTATAAGATGCCTCCGCATCACCTTATTGAACTTAAGGAAGAAATCGACAAATCACTTAAGAAGGGTTTCATCCGCCCCAGTTCATCTGCTTGGGGAGCACCTTCCCTCTTTGTCAAGAAGAAGGATGGTACGAATCGGTTGGTTCAAGATTACCGACCTATCAACCAAGCAACAATTCAGAACAAGTATCCGCTTCCCAGAATCAACGATCTGTATGACCAACTTGCTGGTTCCTCCGTGTTCTCTAAGCTTGATTTGAGATTGGGATACCACCAGATCCGAGTTCGTGAAGAGGATATTCCGAAGACAGCATTCGTTACTCGCTATGGTTCTTATGAGTACACTGTCATGTCCTTCGGCTTGACTAATGCTCCAGCAACCTTCTCCCGGTTAATGAACTACATCTTCATGGATTATCTCGACAAATTCGTCGTGGTATATCTGGATGATATTCTGGTATATTCGAAGAATGAAGAAGGACATGCCGAACATCTTCGGCTTGTACTGGAAAAGTTGCGTGAACATCAACTGTATGCCAAGTATTCCAAATGCGAGTTCTGGTTATCTAAAGTGACATATCTCGGACATGTGATTTTGAAAGAAGGCATTGCCGTTAACCCGAAACGAGTTCAGGCTATTCTTGAATGGACTCCACCGAAGAATGTCAAGCAAGTCAGAAGTTTTCTCGGCCTTGCAAGCTATTGCCGTCACTTTGTCGAGAATTTCTCAAAGATTGCTAAGCCCCTGACTGATCTGCTTCACAAAGGCATTAAGTTTGAATGGATAGAAAAATATCAGGAAAGTTTTCAAACACTCAAAGACAAGCTGACATCAGCCCCAGTACTTGCTCCTCCAGATTCTCGCAAAGACTTTGTGATATATTGTGACGCATCCCGTGAAGGATTAGGCTGTGTCCTAATGCAAGAGCGTAAAGTAATTGCCTATGGCTCTCGTCAGTTACGCCCGCATGAAGAGAATTATCCGGTACATGATCTAGAACTAGCTGCTGTCATCTATGCACTGCAGTTGTGGCGACATTACCTCCTCGGTAATCGTTGCGAGATATACACGGATCATAAAAGTTTGAAGTACCTGTTCACTCAGCCATCTTTAAACCTTCGTCAACAAAGATGGATGGAGACCATTGCGGACTACGATTTGGGTATTTCTTATACCCCTGGCAAGGCTAATGTAATGGCTGATGCATTGAGCCGCAAATCCTATTGCTGTGAACTTGAAGTCCAGCTAGAGCAGCCACTCCTGTATGAAGAGCTTCGAAAGCTAAATCTCGAGATAGTTCCTCAAGGTTACTTAAAAACCTTGGTTGTTGAACCAGACCTTGAGAAGGCCGTTAAGAGTGCGCAAGCTAAAGATGCTGAAATTGATCTCATGAAGAAAGATCTTCACCTGGAAAAGTACAGGGATTTCTCGCTGTCTAAAGATGGAACCTTATATTTCAGAGACCGCATTGTCGTACCTCGCTTCGAGCTAATGACTGACAAGGTCATGAAGGAGGCACATGATACACCACTGTCTATTCATCCGGGTAGCACCAAAATGTATCGTGATCTCCGTCAAAGGTATTGGTGGTCTAGAATGAAGCAGGACATTGCTCGATATGTTGCTGAATGTGATGTTTGCCGTCGCGTTAAAGCAGAACATCAGAAGCCTGCTGGAATTCTGCAACCGCTCCCTATTCCCTTGTGGAAGTGGGATAAAGTGCAGATGGATTTCATTACTGGTCTTCCCAAGTCTCAGAAAGGTCACGATGCTATTCTTGTCGTCGTTGACCAACTTTCTAAAGTTGCACATTTTCTGCCTGTCAAGGAGACGATCACTGCTAGTCAGTTAGCAGAATTATACATCTCCAGAATTGTTTCACTCCACGGTATTCCGAAAGAGATCAGTTCGGACTGTGGCGGCCTTTTCACTTCCAAGTTCTGGGAAAGTTTCCAACAAGCTATGGGAACTCATATCACCTGGAGTTCAGCTTATCATCCTCAATCCCAAGGCCAAGTTGAACGAGTAAATCAAGTGCTTGAAGACATGCTGCGAGCTTGTGTTATTTCTTTCAGCAAGAAGTGGGAAGAATCTCTCCTGTATGCCGAGTTCTCTTATAACAACAGCTATCAAGCCAGCTTGAAAATGGCTCCCTTTGAAGTTCTCTATGGACGTAAGTGTCGAACCCCTCTGAATTGGTCAGAAACTAGGGAACGACCGCTCGTGGGTCCGGATATTATCCAACACGCTGAAGAGCAAGTCCGCATAGTCCGAGAAAATCTCAAGGCGGCTCAGGACCGCCAGAAGAGCAACTATGATCGCAAATGATGGGGTTTGACTTATCAACCTGGCGATCAAGCTTATCTGCGTGTCACTCCCCTGAAGGGCACTCATCGTTTTGGAATCAAGGGCAAGTTAGCTCCCCGCTATATTGGTCCTTTTCGCATAGTTGCAAGACATGGACAGGTGGCATATAAATTGGAGTTGCCACCGCAATTCTCTCATATCCACGCCGTCTTCCATGTGTCGCAACTTCGTAAATGCTTTAAGGAGTCTCCGCACAGAGCAGTGGATCACGAGATGCTCGAATTGCAAGATGATCTATCTTATAAGGAGCATCCGATCCGCATTCTCGATGAAGCTGAACGTCGGACCTGTCAAAAGGTCACCAAGTTCCTGAAAGTGCAGTGGTCAAATCACACTGAAGATGAAGCCACTTGGGAACGCGAGAGGAATACCCCGACCTCTTTCCTTCTACCTCCTGAATTCTCGGGACGAGAATTTTTTTTAGAGGAGGAGAACTTGTAACACCCCTATGTAATAAGCCACTGTGATTAGCTGCTAATAATGCCAAGTCATCATCATTTGCATTGCTTGATCATAGTGGTTAAACACCTCAATTCAAAATTCTCTTTGAAACTCAATTCAAATACAAAGTGAAATATGAAGTTGCTCAAAGCTTGTGGGAAAAATGTTCACATTATTGCAAATATTCCAAAACAATTATATGTTAAGGAACACAACATCACCCTTGAGCAAAGATGAGCTTTATCAATTAAAATAGCACCATTTCAGCATTTTTAAATGCTATTCTATTTATGAAGAATCCCAACAGATTCAAATAATTCTCAAACTTATTGTGACAGTGTAGAAAGGTGCTCCGAGATTATTGGAGCATGTTCCATAATTTTCCTGAGTGATTTGGAGGCCCCACAATTCCTTTTCCATCTCTGCTAAATTAAATAAAAAGAAAAACAGAAGAAAAGGGAAAAGAGGCGAGCGCTTACCTATGACTGGGCCGAAGCAACAGTGCCCGTGGCCCAGCCCAGCTCACCTGCCCCCCTCGCTGTCGACCTCCCCATGGCTGGGCGCGCACGCACCGGTGGGCGTCCGACACGCCGACGGCCACCGACGGACGGAGAGGATAAGGATGGCGCCCATCCACTCCCCCTGGTCACCGCATCAATTTCTCCCTCTCTCTCCCACGCGTGCGCGCTCTCTCTCTCTCCCTCTGCTCACCAGTGCCGAGCGCCATCGCCGCCGTTCATCCCGCGCCACCGCGGCGACCGCCGTCCCCGCCTCACTACGACGTGCCTTGGAGCTTTGCCTCGCTCGGCTACGTCGAGCCGCGCCATCCGTTCGAGCTGGGGGCCACGGCACTGCAGGGATCAAGCCACCCCCTTCGTCTCGGACTCCGGCGATCCCCGACGACCACGGCCTTCCCCTGCGCTCCCGTTCACTCGAGGGCCTCCGTGTGCCGCTCCGTAAGTTCCTCCTTCCCTCCTCCCTTCTCCATTCGCCTGCGCGTGCTCACCAGCGAGCTGACCGCGTTAGCCGGAGCTCACCTCCGCCGTGCTAGACGCCGGCGAGGTTCCGGTGGACGGTTAGCCTGGCGCGCGTGTCCATCGTGCTTACCAGTGTGCGTAGATGCCCCCTGAACCTTCCGTTTGGTCTAAACGTGGCTAAATCACCACTTCGCCGACCACCCGAAATGCCACCGCCGCGGGCCTCGACGCCGGCAACTTTTCCGGCTGCTCCACGGACGGCTACCACCACCTTTGGATGCTCGCGAGTCCCCTGAGGCCGTAGATGCAAACCGCGTCCAAAATGGCCCATCGCACGCGAATTCCGAGCTCGCCGGAGCTCTATGCCGCGTCCGGCGCTCGCCGGAGTAGATTCCGGCGCCGGCGATGACCTGGCGAGATGCGGGTCCCGCCCCCAGTCGCTGTCATGCGGGCCCGTGTCGCGGTTGACCGCGTTGACCACGGTCAACGCCGCTGACGTGGCCACCTCTGACCCTGACTAGTGGGACCTCTTCTGTAATTAGTCTAATTAACTGACTTTAGATAAAACTAATTCAGATTAACCTAAATAGTCACTAACAGGCCAGGCCCACAAGCTAATTAACCTGTTAGTTTGAATTAAACTCTGGTAATTAACTACTGCCTATGACATGTGGGTCCCAGTGGTCAGTTTGACCTGGACCGGCCAGTGTTGACTGGTGATGTCACCCTGGCGTAATGCTGATGTCATAAATTATTTCTGATAATAAAAATAATTCCAGGAAATCCTTTAATCTTTAAAAATTCATATCTTTTAAACCGTAGCTCAGATCGAAAAAGTTCAAACATGAAAGTTGCTCAGAACGACGAGACAAAGCCGGCAACGCGGTCCATTCATCCGTCACACGTTCCTAACTATCCGAACATAGAACCAATTCCCTCCGGTCATCTGTCTGACAAATGTCCGGAACCAGGAAAACATTCCCGGTTGGATTTCCCCTTTTCTAGTTGACGTGCAACCATACGTTAGGACACACCCGTCACTATTTATTGTCATGTCACACTTTGTGTAGCACTTGTTTGCTTTATATTTATACTGTTACCTCCCCCTCTTCTCTCTCGATAGAGCCCGGTGCCGACGCAGCACCGGTGATTGGCTGCACTTCCGACGACCTTGCCTTTGCCGCCGAGCAACCAGGCAAGCCCCCCTCCCCTTTGATCATCTCGATATCGCCTATTCTAATATCTCATGCTTGCATTAGATTTTGCTACTGTACTTGATTGCTCCTATTCTGCTGCATAGCCTGTTTATTGTAACCTGTTTTTGTTACCCACCTAGATATCCTAGACTCTTTAGTATAGTTTGGGTAGAGCCCCACTAGTGACCCCCACTTTATCCTGACTGCCCCGCTGGAGTATCAGAAGACCCGATCAATGGGATCGAAGACCAGACCCCGGCACCGCACCTCACTTTCCCCTTAGTTGCTCGACACTACTGGGTTACTATCGAGTGCCGAGGGTGATACCTCGTCAGCACTTCTGATGATAACCTAGTAGGTTAGTTGATCGGTCATGGTAAGCGAGGGTGATACCTCCTACACCACCCCCGATACTGACAAAGCCGCGCAACACCTCAAGCGTGGACCTCGAGGGTGATTCCTCCTACGTCCACCTTGATTTTACATCAGGTGGGAGTCCAACGAGGGTGATGCCTCGGATTCCCCTTGATATGGTAGCCTCACGGATGCCTTACATTACTGTTGATACTCATATTTGGAAAGGCGGGTCGACCCTGAGGGGTACCCGCGAATGATGGATAGATACCCGTGAGTTATTCCACGAGGCGCGGCCGGGCATTCTTAGCCCTTGCAACAAGTCCTCGAGACGGGGCGACGGGGTCACATCTTTCGTGAGTCTCTGCTCGTTTCCGCAAGCCCCTAGTCCTAATGATTTGGATATTTGATCCGAGCAGGCCTCTGGCCTAATAGCACTAACCATCACGTGGGCATAGTATGGGCGTTCTACATCGTAACATCAGCCGAAAGCTCTGTCAGACGTCCAGTTCAGCATTGTGGCACGGTCGGATCGTGCCGGCCTTTCGAGGCGGTGCTGGTATCCACCCTGCACACAACGACCCGGAGGGCGAGGGGCGATGGCCCAAGACCCCCTTGCGCTTAGGAGGTAGACCGGCGGGGACCTCTCTGCTGAGCTGTAGGTAGGGTTGCGGTGCATCGTTTGGCCGAGGCCGGGCATGACCCAGGAAAGTGTGTCCGGCCAGAGTTAATCGAGCGTGGTGGGTAAGTTGGTGCACCCCTGCAGGGAAGAACACATCTATCGATAGCCGGTCCTACGGTAAAGGACACTCGGAGTTGTATCCCGATCGATACAGCTAGAACTTGAGATGGTTTTGGATATGTGGCTCCGGGATCGCTTTCTCGCAGGGAGTCGAGGAAGGATCTCTGGGCGAGACCGTTGCTTGATACCTCTACTACTGCATTATACTATGCTATTCTGTACTCTTCTAATGCTGCAAGACGCTCGAAGATGCTGGAAGATGCCTGAAGATGCTAGTCTTCGATAGGACTAAGCTTTCCTCTCTATTCTGGCATTTCTGCAGCCCAGTCCACATATACAGCTTCCCTTTAATAATGTTGCATATGTAGTGTAGATCCTTGCTTGCTGAGTACTTTGGAGTACTCACGGTTGCTTTTTTTTCCTTTTCTCCCCCTATCAGTTCGTCGTGATCCGATGACGGAGCCCCTGAGACAGCTACCCCATCGACGATCGCTACTACTACCCCGAGGATGGCTTCTACTACGAGTTGGCTGTCGACGAGGAGTAGGTTCGGAGGGTCCTAGGCAGGAGGCCTACGCCTTTCGATCGTAGTGTTTTATTTTTGCCCCGCCTTTTTAAAGGCCTTTCTGTTTTCTTTTATATCTGTACTCAGATATCTGATGCTTCCGCTGACGCTTGTATGCCATCGAGCTATGTATTCGAGCCCTCGAGGCCCTGGCTTGTAATATAAAGCTTGTATGACTTTATTTATGTTTTAGAGTTGTGTTGTGGTATCTTCAAGTGAGTCCTTAGGCTTGATCGTGTGCATTTGCGTGTATGATTAGTGCACGATTAAGCCGGGGGCGTCACACGGGTGATCAAGCCGATCGCGCGCGAGATCGGGGACGCCGCTCGGTGGAGACGAGGTGGCGGCAGAGTCCGAGATGAAGTTAGCGACGACGGACGGCGTGGGGACGACGTGCGGACGAGCGCGTTAGCACCGGCACCCGGGCTGCCAAAGCAGCGCCCGGGCAGCGAGGCCCGAGCGACCAACGGAGCAGCGGCACCCAAGCTCGAGGCAGCCGACGGGCCTGACGCAGCCGGCCCGACGCAGCCGGGGACGAAGCCGGCGAGGCAACCCACAGGGCCGCCGTGCAGACGCGGCGAAGGCGGGTGGCGTGGATCGATGGGCGGGCGGGCGCGTGAGCGGCGACTATGATTGGCCGCCGCATGGCGCGAGGCCGTCGGGTCAGGGCGATGCATGTGTCCCAGTCAGAGCAGGGCGGTGACGGCCGGCGCAGGGCGACGGGTGGACCGACGCGCAGACGGCGGCTGGCCCTGACGGGCCGCCTCGGCGTGCGTGGCCGCCGGTTCGGAGGAGAGGCCAGCTGCTCACGCCGGGGTTGGAGTAGAGGCGTACGGGGGTCGACAGCGGCGGCGGGCGACGCAAACCGATCAAGCATAGATCGGAATACCGAAAAGAAAACGCCGATCAAGGTGACCGGCGGGAGAGAGAAAAAACCTGAAGCAATGGCTCGGGAAAAAGACTCTCTAGGGCAGCCGGTCAACACGACCGGCGGACGAACCCTAGGTACGGGCAGCGCGGCCCCCGGCGGCGGTCAGGGAGGCCGACAGCCCCGGGGGTGGCGCGCGGGTGCGGAAGCGGCGGCGGCTATGGTTTAGAACCCTGAAACTGATACCATGTTAGAAGGGAGAGAGAGATTGGTGGAATAGTTTGTTGTATTGCTTGAGCCTCGTGGGCTTATATATAGGAGTACAAGGCAAGCCAGAATATTTCCTAGTCTATCCTATGTTTCCAATCTAACAATGATACTCAACACACATGAAGCATTCTATAAAGCCGTACTCAAAAAATATAAGTGAAGTGCAAAGAGCATTCTATAAATCAAACAAAGACTATCTCATACCAGCATGGTGCATTATTAAAAGAAAAATAAAAAGCACACGACGCTCCAAGATTTACGCATATCATGTGACGAATAAAAATATAGCTCCAAGTAAAATTACCGATGATCGTTGGAAGAAAGAGGGGATGCCTTCAGGGGCATCCCCAAGCTTAATTGCTTGGGAGTCCTTGAATATTACCTTGGGGTGCCTCGGGCATCCCCAAGCTTAGGCTCTTGCCACTCCTTATTACTTCATCCATCGTGATCTCACCCAAAACTTGAAAACTTCAATCACACAAAACTTAACAAAACCCTCGTGAGATCTGTTAGTATAATAAAGCAAATTACCACTTTAAGTACTATTGCAAACTCATTCACATTTTATTTTTGCATTGTAGCTACTGTATTGTAATTTCTCTATGGCTTATACCACCGATACAATCGGTAGTTTTATCAAAACAAGCAAAACAATGCATCAAAAACAGAATCTGTCTTAAACAGGACAGTCAGTAGCAATCTGAATATTTAGCATACTTCTGTAACTCTAAAAATTATGAAAAATTAGGAAAAAAAAATAAACAATTTGTATAGCAGTACTGTGTAAAAATTTCAGAAACTTTTGACATTCCAGTAAAAAATGTAAATTCATGCGCTACAGCCAAAGTTTTTGTTTTTGCATTGCACATACCAAATAAGCAATCTAATCATCCTAAAGGCAAATCTTGGCACATTATTTTTATAATACAATGGATTTGTACAAGGGGATAAATATTTTTGTTGAAAAGTTTCTGTAATCAAGGTTCACAAAGTTTCCATGGGCATGAACAAAGTTCAAGGCTAGCTCCCACTTTAACAATGCTCGTCTTTCTCACTTTCGCTTTTCTTTTTGAAAAGTTTTAGGTTCCCCTCTATAGTTTTTTCGTTTTTAAACTTTTTAAAAGAACACAACATAATAAAATAACTCTCTAAAACTTCCAGGTTGTCTCCCTGGCAGCGCTTTCTTTAAAACCATTAAGCTAGGCATAAAGTACTCAAGTAATTGATCCACCCGAATCCCAAGGTATATCAAAGCCAATTTTAATTAACAATTATTTGTAATTTAGTAGTGAGCACAAAGTAATATATATCATGCAACAACGAAGTCTAAATCTCCTCCTATGCATCGGCATGTCATAAAAGAACAATTCATGCACATCAAGTAAAGGCCAATACATAGCATAAACAGTTTCCTGCAATTTTATCATACTGGAAACATAGAGAGGTGGAGATATAGTTCCTCTCTCATAATAATTGCAAGTAGGAGCAGCAAGCACATGCATATTATATCTATCAAAATCATCATGTGTAATGGTAAAAGGCAACCCATCAATATAATCCTTAATAAGCGCAAACTTTGGCTGTAGCGCGTGACTAATCACCCGATATAGTGTAGTTGGGAGAATTCAAAAAGATAATAGGACTATCATGTGTGGGTGAAATAGCAACAATTTCATTCTTAACATAAGGAACTATAGCACGTTCATCTCCATAAGCATCATTCATATTGGCATCATGGCCACAAGCATAGCAAGCATCAATTTCATCAAAAAACGATATTTCAAACGAATCCAAGGGATCATAGCAATTATCATAGCAATCATCCTTCGGTAAGCACGAAGGGAAATTAAACAATGTATGGGTTGAAGAGTTACTCTCATTAGAAGGTGGACACGGGTGATCAATCCGCTCTTCCTTCCTTTGTTCTTCGCTCTCCTCCTCATCTTTTTCATCTAATGAGCTCACAGTGTCATCAATTTCTTCTTCCACAGATTCCTGCAAAATATTAGTCTCTTCTTGGACAGCGGAGACTTTCTCAATAAACTCATTAATATCGACATTATATTCATAATTCTCATAGCAATATTTAAGTATAGCAAAATTTGCAGGTCTGTAAACAGCATCATCATAATTTTCACACTTTTCAAACAAAGATTCAATTTCATAAGCACCCTTAAAAGCAACAAATTCTTCTATTTGTTCCACATCATAGTAATCATATAGACCATTAGCATAAGAAGCCAAGGTTTCATTATCACTAAATTTACATGAAAAGGGAAGGTGTGGAGCCTTCATCCTAGAGCAACAAGTGTAATCATATTTCAAGCATAAATTCCGACCATACCAATGCAACATATGAATTTGATCCCATAAGAGTGTCCCTTTTTGAGTCAAGCGATAATCCCTAAAGTATTCACGTTGATCCAACGTGTCTCCCATTATCAAGTTGAATGGGGTTTTCTCAGGATTATCAAAGTAGTATTTAATATTTTCCACATAACGAGCATCGAGGGTTTTAGGAGGTTCCCCATCTCCATAAGTAGCAAGTACACCTAATTTTTTTGGTATTTCGTGTTCCATATCCATAATTAAAGATAGAGAACAACTTAGAATAGCAAATAAAATCTATTTAGTGATAAAGCAAACAAGCACACACGAGAATATTCACCCCACGCTATTGCTCCCCGGTAACGGCGCCAGAAAAAGGTCTTGATAACCCACAAGTATAGGGTATCAGTTGTAGCCTCTTTCATAAGTAAGAGTGTCGAACCCAATGAGGAGCTAAAGGTGGAACAAATATTCCCTCAAGTTCTATCGACCACCGATACAACTCTACGCACGCTTAACGTTCGCTTTACCTAGAACAAGTATGAAACTAGAAGTACTTTGTAGGTGATGTAAGATAGGTTTGCAAGATAATAAAGAGCACGTAAATAAAAACTAGGGGCTGTTTAAATAAAGAAATAATTAAGTTAGTATAGCGAGTGTGGAAAAGTGGTGGTAGGAGTTGCGGAATTGTCCCTAAGCAATTGACTACGTTACTAGACCGATAGCAAGTTTTATGTGGGAGAGGCCACTGCTAGCATGTCATCCCTTACTTGGAATTCTATGCACTTATGATTGGAACTATTCGCAAGCATCTGCAACTACTAACGTTTATTAAGGTAAAACCCAATCATAGCATTAAGATATATTGGTCCCCCTTCAATCCCGTATGCATCAATTTCTATGCTAGGCTGAAGCTGCTATCACCCTTGCCCTCCAATACATAGTCCTATCAACATACAACTAACCCTATGGTGTGATCCACACGCGCGCTCATATGAAGGGCACCAAAGGACAGCAACATAACCACAAGCAAATTAAACCAATCATAGCAATTCACCAATCCCCGATAGGACAACAAAATCTACCCAGACATCATAGGGTGGCAACACATCATTCGATAATAATATGAAGCATAAAGCACCATGTTCAAGTAGAGGGTACAGCGGGTTGCGGGAGAGTGGACCGCTGAATATAGATGGGGGAAGGTGATGAATATGTTGGGGAAGATGACAGAGGTGTTGGTGTAGATCGCCGTCACACGATGATTGCACCGGCGGCGTTCCGGCGCCACTGGGAGAGAGGGGGAGAGAGCCCCCCTCCTTCTTCTTCTTCCTTGACCTCTCCCCTAGATGGGAGGAGAGTTTCCCCTCTGATCATTGGCCTCCATGGTGGCGGAGGGGCGGGAGCCCCTCCGAGATTGGATCTCTCTCTCTGTTTCCTTCTGTTTCTGCGTTCCCAGATTCTGGCCTTTCACTGTTTCTTAAATTCCCGGAGATCCGTAACTCCGATTGGGCTGAAATTTTAACACGATTTTTATCCGGATATTACCTTTCCTGCGGCGAAAGAAGGGCACCAACCGCCTTACGGGGTGGCCACAAGCCTCCTGGCCGCGCCCAGGGTAGGGGGCGCGCCTCCAGGGCTTGTGGGCCCCTCGGGCATCGTCTCACGTTGATTTCAATTCCCAAAAATCACATATATTCCAAAAAAGATTTCTGTAAGTGTTTATCGCGTTTGGACTTCGTTTGGTATGGATATTCTGCGAAACAAAAAACATGCAACAAACAAGAACTGGCACTGGGCACTGGATCAATATGTTAGTCCCAAAATTAGTATAAAAAGTTGCCAAAAGTATATGAAAGTTGTAGAATATTGGCATGAAATAATCAAAAATTATAGATACGACGGGGACGTATCATCGGCTGACCCCATCAGCTCCGGCAACAACTGCATCCACGAGCGATGGGTTGCCGGCTTGGCGAACTCCGGGGTCGATCTGATGCAGGCTCTGCACGCGCCCTCCCCTATCTGTACCAGGCTGCCTCGTCCGGTCAATCTGGTGTCTGCCGCTCCGCCTCCGCCACCGTTACCGGACCTCGAGGTCCTGGGATCGGCGCGGCCGCCGGTGGGGGTCGGCAACACGATGTTGCACGGAACCCCTGTGCTTAGGGGGGGGTTACCCCCATCCAAGGGTTTGATCTGGGCATTGTTGCAGGCCCATGGACGACGAAGACCTCCTCCTCCTCGATCGCACGCGTGGGCAGCAGCACCTGGCCAATGCCGACGGCCGTCGGCGTTGGCGGCTCCTCCTCCTCGCCCGCCATCTTCTTCCCTCCGGGGTTTTCTTCCCAGCCGGCATACGCTCCAACTCCACCCGCTCAGGTAAGAACAATCCCTCAGCTTGTAGATTTGTAGGTTAGGGTTTTCGTTATTAGCATGCTCTGATGATATGTGAATCGATATGATACGATTCGATTCGATTGGAATCGAATCGAATCGATTCCTTCTTGTGCGGTACTGCTCGTAGGTAGGGTAGTGTTCTTGCTTGTTCATGTTTCATGTGCATGCCTAGTATAGTGTTCATAGGCATGCTAGATTGGATTGTGCTTAGTGCTGATGATGTAGAATGTGTTCTTGGGCATGGTAGATAGGTTTTTGGATTGATGTTCATGCCTACTAGTGTTCATAGGCATGCAAGATTGGTGTGTGCTTAGTGCTCATGATGTACAATCTGTTCATGGCCATGGTAGATTGTGTTTGATGTTCACCATTAGTGCTCATGATGTACAATCTGGTCATGGCCATGGTAGATTGTGTTTGATGTTCACCATTAGTGCTCATGTGCAACAATTTGTTCATGATGCTAGCCATATTGTTGCTAGATTGATGTGCTATTCATGTTCATGCTTAGGGTTGATGGGCATGCTAGCTATATTGGTATTGTGCTGTCTTTGATGTTCCTGCTTATGGTTCTAGTACAAATGTGCATGCTAGGTTTACGTGCATGGTTCTCATGGTAGGTAGGACCAATGTGTTTGCTACTTTAGGCACTAGTACAAATGTAGCATGCTGCCAATGCCCTGTTGCTAATCCATGTCATCTTACCTGACAAGGTGATGAAGACGGAGTGGGACAGGGCCGGTGGAGGAGCCCTTGTCGTCGCCGGTGCTGAGGCCGCCGTGGACTTCATCCCCACGAACCGCTGGCTCAGGAGGGTGTACCTGCCTGGCAGGGTCGCCTTCATGAGCCAGCCACGTTCAAGGGGACGAGCTCCTAGGACCGGACACGAGGAGGGGTCCCAAGAGCCGCTTCGCTTCTACGTGCAAATCATGGACGAGGAGGATCTGGCCATGCTCATCATCCCTCCCCAGTTCCAGGAGGTGATGAAGCAGTGGCTCGTGCTCAAGACCAAGCGCGTCGTCAGGCTGTCTGCAAACAAGTGGTGCGAATTCTGGGTGCAGGTTCAGACCTTCGAGGGGCATATGGTGCTTGGGCGGGGCTGACACTACTTTTGTTGTCGCCACAGGATCGTCCCCGGCGACCTCATCGTGCTGCACATCTCCGGCCTAGGCCTCAAGGTTCAAATCTACAACCACGACAGCTCCATCGGGTGCAGGGTTCGCTGCAGCAGGCACAGCTACATCGGTGACCCTGAAGTTGCCTTCTGAAGTAGTTTCCATGAACTCGTAGTTAGTTTATTGCATCGGTGATCGGAGAACTTGGCGTGAACTGTTAATATTTTGTTTAGGGTTAAGCACCATGTGGTGAAGCAGGGGGCATGTGATGCCCCTGCCGTCGTTAAACTTAAGCATGCAGATGTTGATTTATTGTCTGTTTTTGCTAAATCAGGCTGGGTTGAGATGTGGCTCAAATGCAGGCACTATTCAGAATAGGCAACCAAACGCGCCCAAATTGTATCTGGACAGTTGGATCCATATGCTTGCGGGCGTACCAATCCGACTGCCATCTCACCAAACCAAACCCGGGGGGGGGGGGGGGCTCTCATTTCCTTCTTCCCTTTCTCTCTCCTCCTCTTCTCTTGAGAGTACCAGCCGCCTCGCCGGCTTCTCTCTCTTCTTTCTCCGGCGGCTTTGCCGGCCGGAGATGGGAAGGGAGAGGAGGCCGCCCTGCTCTTGTCTATAGTAGGTCTAGGTTTGAGTCTTGGTTTAGTCTTGCCCTTGTGGCGGTGCTTGGCGCTATGCCGATATGGAGCTTCGGCTTGACGCTCCCGAGCGGCGTCGACCGACGTCTTGCCTACTCTTCACACCGGCCTTCATGGTGGACGCCGGCTGTTGAAGACGAAGCCAACCTCAGCTTCATCAATAAGCTCGATGGGGGGAAGTTTGGAGCTGCTGACCTGTGGAGTTCCTGCATGGCAGCAAGGCTTGGCTGCTGTGATCTTCGGCCGAGATGGCGGCCACTTCACACGCCGGTGCAGCTCATGCGCCTGTGCGTCTGCAACCTCCTTCAGTGGAGGCCCTTCTTCCTCAATGCGGCGGTGCAAGCCTTTCTCAGACCAAGTGGTCTCGTCCCTGGTGCTGAGCAAGGTCGCCGTGCTCTGAGGTGTTCCAGCGCGAGCGGTGGCGGAGAAGACGGAGGACTCGATTGCTTTTTTACAGATCTTTGTAAGGTTCTTCTTGCAAGAACTCAGGACCAAGTTATTTTCTCTTTTTATGTGGAGGTCCTTTATGTAAAGTGTAACCCCACCGCATAAGAATGAGCAGTTCTGGGTCCTTCGGGACCCTTCCCCGTTCAAAAAAAAACAAAAAAAACCAAACCAAACCCGGAAGACGGACGGGAAACCCATTGGCCACGTGGCACGTACCACCGTCGTTTTAGCCTGTACAGCGACGTGCGGTGAGGTCACCCGGGTTGAGTTCCCTTCTCTTCTCCCTCCCGAGCAGCATGCATGCATGTCATGGTCGACAGCGTGGATCATCTTTCCCTGTGCACGACGCAACACAGATCGCCCGCCCAAATCAAATCATCAGGCACGAGAGCGGACATTAGCCAATTGTTAAACCGAAAGTGTCGGCCTTGTAATCCACGTCGATCTAATCCTCCTCGGAGCTGCCGATTGATGCATCCTAGGAAAGGAAGACCATCGAAGATATGCATCGCGTATGAGCCGTACCAAGGAAACTTCTCCGTGATCCATCCGGTCCACGTACGTGTGCTTGCGACCTGCCACTTGGTCACAAATACTACGAGTACATGCATAGTGACGATCGACGTCACAGCGCTTTTTTGCGAGCGAGCTAAGATGATACGAATTTGCCTTGTGCAACTCCACACGACCATCCTGTGTGTTCCCTGACGTGATGGCACGGCGCCGGGCTGGTTTGGCCTAGCACTTGGATGATGATGGTGAGGTGGTTTTAGGCCGGTCCAATTAGAGGGCGTACACGCGGCGCATGGAACGGTGGGGCTTAGGCTTGATTAGGATGGTTATGCAATTTATTTTTTTTCGAAACAGAGGCGAAGATTGCTTCATTTATTAATTAAGCAGAGGAGAATTGCCCAGTTAATTACGGAAAATCGGGCAAAAATCAGAACAACAAGGACCAAGCCCACTCCCAGACTGAAACACACAGGGCAAAGCCCACCCTAGCAGCAACATCGATGACAACCACGTCGCCCACACGACGCGAGGTCCATGCCCTCGAAGCTGCAAATCTCTCGAGGCCGCCGCCTCGACATCCACTGCTCCGCTGCGCCCTGCGCACTCAACCGACACCGCCTTCCGGGGCCGCCGCCCCGACATGCCACCGCTCACCCTCGAGCAGCAACGCCGCACGATACAGTAGCCCGCAACCCACACTGCTCAGGACAACCACACGCAGACCACGAACGCCGCACCACATCCGGGGCCGCCGCCCCGACATGCCACCGCTCACCCTCGAGTAGCAACGCCGCACGATACAGCAGTCCGCAGCCCACAGAGTTAATTTTATTTTACTTTTTCTAGGGAAAGTAGAGCACCAAAGTAAGGTTACAAAATGCAAGATGATGCGAACTGAGCGTATTTCAGATGGTTACGTTTCTTACGACGGAACCAGCCCAACAAGGTTCCAATTCTTTATATTTTTTCAGATTTATTTCAGGTTTTCCGGTGACGTTCACTCGGTGAGAGGGGACGTTTCCACTGACTTCGAAGATGCCTGTGGTGACTTTGCCAATCTCAAAAGCGCACCGGATCATTAAAAAAAATACTACAAAAAAAGTATACACACATGCAAACGTGAACCAGTGTGTGCTCCAGTTAAAATACTGAGAGCAGACGAAGAGAAGGCAAGTCAACGATACCAAACAGGCGACGCGGATTTCATGCACGTAGGTAGGGTTTGCTCGAGGAGCAGAAGCAGGATCGCCTCTCCTCACGTGGGATCACATGACGCGCCGAGACTTTCTTTGCACCGCAGAAAGTAAATAAAAACTAGACGCATACACACAGGGACTCACAGACAGACCGACCCCACTCCCTCTTGTACTCTTCTTAATAAACTACTAGTAAAAAGTAAATAAATAGATAAACAAGCACGCGCACCCTCTTGCATTCTTCGTAACGATCCGAGATTCTTCGATTACTTGCGTACTAGCGCCACTTCTCCGTCCATGGAAAGCCGCGTCTTTCTCCGCCGTGGCCCTGACCCTGACGCCGAGTATTCCTCTCCTTTTGGCCTGACATGGAACCGGGTCCTCGCTAATCTGGCCGACAAACAGGGGATTAGCCTAAGCAACCAGACCCCATTACTATATTGCTGCTCAGAAGAGAAGAGCCGGAGGGAGAAGCAACCCAGCTTGAGGAGGAGCCCCCAGACCCTGCAGACTGCAGTGCAGTGCACTCCTCTTCTCCATCATGCAAACAAATACAGTACGGGGCTTAGTTCAGCTAAATGATGCTGTCTGGTTTGCAAAAGAATAAGATTATATTGTAAAGATTAAAGAACGGTACGGCTCTCGGAGTCGCATCATCTCATCATCGATGGAATATAAGTAGAGAAAAGTTTCTTCCTTTGATGATTGATTAGCGCTGCGCAGCGCGGCGCATCCCTGGAGTCTAGTGTAGTGTGGTGTACTGGCCTGGGGCGGGGTGGAGCCTGTATCTGTGGCGGGTCAGGGTGCATGCCATGCCATGCCATGCTATGCCAGTGGAGTGGCCGATCGACGGGACCGCACAGCACGGCAACCCTGGGCAAAAGCGATGCGTGCATGCACCTGCACCGTCGCACTGGTACCACTGCTACTACGTACTGACAGGAAAAGGTTCGGTGCAGCGCAATGCACAACGGACGCATCTCATCTGATCCGAGCTGAGCTGATCCGATACTCTGGTCTGACTCTGACCGTCTGATCCCGTCCCAAGACAGGAGCGATCATCATGGCAGCTTGGACCTTTGCAGCGGAATCCGCAAGGGAAGGGGCCTGCCTGAGCTGTTGACCACTTCTGGGTTCAGGCATCTGCCTGTCAGAGAAATGGTGCGTGAAGTGAAGTGAGCCTGTATGGGATACTGATCGATACTCGAGTTCACAGGTTTGGCACATGTTGTCCGGGCACAGAGCAGTCCTTGGGGTCTGGGGCCAAGCCACGTGAGAATTGTGTTTCAGCATCCATTTTTGCCCTCGCCCAGATCTTCCTGATGTTCAGCTTACTTGGCCTGAGATCTTGTTTGGAACAGTGTTCTTCTGTCAGGTATATAGTCTACTTATTCTCCATGCATGGATCTGGCTTTCCGTTTGTGCGTGGACACAGGGCATGCCACGCAAAAACGCTGGAATGCGCACATGCTGTTCTCTGAACTTTCGTGTCTCTGAATCCGATTGCAACAGCTGAAGGCTTCTCCGACGGCCGGGAGCCCAACCGTCCAGGTTCAGTTCAGGGGCGCTACTTTTCCACTGACAGGAACAGCTGGAATGGTGACTCGTCAGACTGGGATAGGAGCCGTCTAGTGTCTCGTTCGTCGGACGGCTTCTGCCGCTGCACGAACATTTGAAGATTCAACACAAACACGGTCTCGGAAGTAGCAGCTCCTTCAAAGTTCCCCCGATGCAGGGTACAGTACAAAAGAAGATATAATGAACACATTGACTACATGGGCATATTGATGCAGTGGTGGCGTTCCAAATGCAGCATGATGACCACACCAACTTGAACATCATTGGCAGGAGATAGTTAACGAAATTTCATCTGTATCGATTAATGAAACTGATAAATCATTGATGCATCTTTGTTGTGTGCATCACAATGATGCAGATGCTGGGGTTATCCTTCTTTTCTGAAAAATAAATAAAAAATTATTGATGCATCCTTCACACTTACAAAATGATGATCCTACCAAACCCGTTACTGAAAAAATAGGCGCCGTCAGCAATAGCTCGCATGTTCTTTACCCTGAAGAAGTACATTGAAATATCAGGTCCCTGCAATCAGAATGTAGCTGGTGCAAATCAATCCATCTATGCAAATGCGAGCTGCTGAATGCCTTGTGCGTGACATAGTTCGCTGCTGCCAAAACATTTGACAATCGAACACAAATATGGTCTCAGAAGCAGCCCATTTGCAGGAGATCAAGATTCAGACTTTCATCAGAAGGATGCACACGACTGTAAGAGATCAGCTTACAACACCAAATTTCTCTTTGAAACATGAAAAATACGATGCGAGGGCGTGAGAACAACATATCAGTATAACATAACGCCGCATCCGTCTGTGCGTAGAAATTGCAATCGAATTACAGATGGCTCATGGGGGGTTATCTGAACCCATTCTGTCGGTGATTGTGGGCTTTCAGTTCTACCCGAGGGCTGTCCACATCACAAGACATAATGAACACATGACTGCAGTGACATACTGATGCAGTGGCATTCCAAATGCAGTATGATGAGCACACCAACTTAAGCATCATTGGCAGGAGTTAGCTAACACATAAATATAAAATATACAACATCATTGCCATATCCTTTCCGCTCACAAGAAAGATGATCGTACGCCTACCAAACCCGGTACTGAAAAAGTAGGCACCCTCAGCAACAGCTTGCATGTTCTTTACCCTGAAGAAATACATTGAAATGTCAGGTCTCTGCAACCACAATGTAGCTGGTGCAAGCCAATCCATCTATGCAAATGCATATCCCTGAAGTCCCATACCATGATAGCAAGGAAGGTGTTAGAGTAGTCGGTTCTAGCATGCGTATTTGGTCCTTCGGAAAGTTCACTTCAGCAATTCAGGCCATTACATTAATACATGGGACTGCTATAGCTGAACTGCTAACAAGAACTAGTACCAAACATGCTACTGCTAGTACTAAAAAAAGAGACCTCAGGTGTTTGATCTAAAACCTAAGTGGGATAGTTTCAGTACAATGCAACACCAAAGTAGTTGGTGAAGAGTGAACACTTGGGGGGATAGATACCTCAGTCCTCAGTAAGCCGCGGGGCTGTCGTCAAGCTGGTCCTCATCTTCGATCTCCACCTCCAAGATTTCCTGGTCAAACCAAAAAGAAAAACCTCGTCACCATCTTGATATAACTTCCCCCTCGCTCTAGGAGGAACAATAGCACGCCGGAAAGAAGAAAAGAGCCCACCGGTATACGGTTCTTGAGGTAGTTTCCTATCCGCGCGACGACGGTGGCGCGGGTGTGCCAGAACTTTCCCTTCAGTCGGAGCTTCACGAACGGCCCGTCCAGCTCCGCCAGATCAACTTGCCCTGCCACCATCACCGTTCACGACGAGGAAGAAAATGCAAACTTCAGCAGGGCGATTGGACCGGTGCTGCAGTGCAGTTCGTGAAAGGAATTGGCTTGGATTTTTCACCTGTTATGCCGACCGACGTGTCGAACAGCTGGGCCAGCTGAAACACGGCGGAGGAGATCAGTAACAATGGCGTTCGTCAGTTAATTTGGACGTAGGCTATCACCGTGAGCCGTGGACGGCTGTGCAAAACAGATGGGCACTTCGGTGTGGACGAGAGATTTGAGGAGGGAGGAGGTTTGGCTTGCCTCGGCTTTGGCGTCGACGATGGCCTGCCGGACGTTGTCCTCGGTGAGGTCGAGCGATGCGGTGATGGAGATGGAGGCGGCGCGAGCGCGACATGGCCGGCGCCGGTACCGCAGGCTACGGAGGCAGCGGTATCCGGTTGACGTACTGAGCTGCGGAAGACGGGTGCGGGGAGGAGCGGGGAGGAGAGACGAGGCGGCGCCGCCGAGGCGAGGGGGGAGGACGGCGAGGCGGGCGTGGATGGCGACGAAGGCCATGGCCGTTGCGGATGCTGAGAGCAGACGCTGCCGGGTGGGGCCTCCTTATCTTTCTTTTCGAGTGGGAGGCAGTAGTCTTCCCAACAAAATTCACTGGCCTGTTTGGTTTTTGTTTTTTGAGACAAACTGGCCTGTTTGGTTGCCGTTTGAGTTTCCGCATTTGGCCCAGTGAAACCCATGTCGTCGCTTCGGCCAAGGCTAGGCCACATTCTGCAAACCCGTTTGACTGCCACTCAAAAAAAGAAAAAGGAAAAAAAAAAACCAGCCCGTATGAACACATAAAAAAAAACTGCCCGTATGTATGTCTGTACTTTTGTCTAAAAAAGAATCTCCGTACTGTTAAAAAAACATTTGGTAGGTTTGGGGGAGCAACTAGCGGGAGCAACTAGTTAACGAGCGCTCCTTCGGAAGCCTCGTAACGATCAGCGCCATTGGCGCGCTCCCAGCCGCCCCGTCACGTGTCGCGCTCTGGACGCTCCCTCCGGATTTTTTTTCCGCACGCGTTTTTGGCTTTCTAAATGGTTTTTTTCGGGTTTTTTCGACGTTTCGGTTTTCCACCGGTCTTCCGGAACTTTTAGACAATTTTTTTTTATTTTTTTTCCGCGAAAAAACCCGTTTTCTTTTTTCTTTCTTTCGTGAAAGTCACGGTTTTGTTTTCGCGAGAGTCACGGCCGTGCCTCACGGAAACGAAAAAAAATACGTTTTCTGTTTTTTTTCTTCCGCGAGAGGCACGGTTTTGCTTCCGAGAAAGGCACGGTTGTGCTTTCGCGAGAGTCACGGCCGTGCCTCTCGGAAACGAAAAAAACACGTTTTCTGTTTTTTTTCCTTTCGCGAGAGGCATGGTTTTGCTTCCGCGAAAGGCACGGTTGTGCTTTCACGAGAGGCACGGCCGTGCCTCTCGGAAACGAAAAAAAAACACGTTTTCTATTTTTTTTCTTTCGCGAGGGGCACGGTTTTGCTTCCGCGAGAGGCATGGTTGTGTTTTCGTGAGAGGCACGGCCGTGCCTCCTCGGAAACGAAAAAAAACGTGTTTTCTCTTTTTTTTCCTTCCATGAGAGGCACGGCTTTGTTTCCACGAGAGGCACGGGTGTGGTTTCGCGAGAGGCACGGGCGTGCCTCTTTCGGAAAGGGAAAAAACCCGTGCTCCTGGTTCGGTTTTTTCGTCCGTTTTTTTCGTGAAAAAAAAGTTCGTCAAAACCTATCAACATGGGATCTAGTTTTGAAGATCTCGACGCGAGGAATCCAATGGTGAAAACGGTTCAAGATTTGGACGCACGGTTAAAGAGATAAAATATTTTGAATAAATGAATCTACGAAAAAAGGGAAAACTCACAGGTTACGACAAGTGGCGCACATGCAACGCACCACTTGTCGCAACCTGGTGAGGTGGGAGTGATCTTTGCAACGAGTACTTCTTAACTAGTGATTTCGGCAACTAGCTGAGTACTTGTTGCGGGCTCCTATAAAGGTCACTTTTGGTGGGCTGAGAGCGCGACACTTGGTGCACTCTCAACCACCATCACGTGTCGCATGCTGGGCGGTTCTTCAGAATTTCATTTTTTTATTTTTCTATATGTGTTATTTGGGTTTTAGATGATTCTTTTTGTTTTCTTGGCTTTTTGGTTTTTATCCGGTTTCCTTAGGTTTTTGGACAAATTTTTTTATGTTTTTTTAGCGCAAAAAAATGCGTTTTCTTTTTTCTTTTTCTTTCATGAGAGGCACCGATCTACTTCTCGTAGAGACACAGATTTACTCCGGCGAGAGGCACAACTGTACACCTCAGAAAGGAAAAAAAAACGTGTTTTGTTTTTCTTTTGCTTCCGCGAGAGGCACAATTTTATTTCGCGTGGAGACACAGATTTGTTTCCGTGAGAGGGACAGAAAAAAGAACACAAAACATCTTTTCTTTTCTTGTTCTTCCGCTAGAGGCACAAACTTCGCGTGGAGGCACAAACTTGCTTCCACGAGAGGCAAAGTTACATGTTTTTTCTTCTTTCGTGAGAGGCACAAATTTGCTTCTCGTGGATGCATATTTTGCTTTCACGAGAGGCACAATTGTGTCTCTTCGGAAAAGAAAAAATAAGTAAAAAAAACCATGCTTGCAGTTTGGTTTTTTGTCGGTTTTTTATAATAAAAAGTTCGTTAAAACCTATCAACATGGGATCTAATTTGAACGATCTCGACACGAGGAATCCAACGGTGAAAATGAGTCAGAATTTAAATACACAGTTTAAGATCAAACGTTTTGAATAAACGAATGTACAAAAAAAAAGAAAATTCTCGGTTGCGACAAATGACGCACATGCAGTGCGCCACTTGTCGCAACCTGGGGAGGTCAGAGTGACCTTTACAAAAAGTACTCCTTAATTAGTGATTTCAGCAAGTTTGTCTTGGCTTCTTTGGTTTTCCTTTTTCCATGCCTTCTTTTCCTTTTGGTTTCAATTGAGTTTTTCAGTAATGTCAACCGACGCAACACAAAAAAAAAGACGTAAATAGAGTAACTTGGAATAATCTAAACCAAATCAGTACTTTTTTCTAGAACACATCCCGCATTAACTCAATCAAATTTAATTAAATCTTAACGAAATTTCAACTAAGTCAAATTTTCCGTACGTGAGACGCATACCCAAATCAAATCAAATCTTACGAAAACCTGAACTAAATCAAAACTTTTCTTGCCTTCCTTTACCCATACCCAAATCAAATTAAATCTTACCAAAATATAGAAAATGATGGACGTAAAGTATATGTCAGGCAAGATTGATGTCGAACCATTAGAGAATATGTATGTCCTCGTTGCAGCACACGGACAATATATTAGCCAGGAGATAATTTCATTCCTTGTGTTTGGTGAATGCTCCTATTTGACACGCGTTAGCATCAAATAAACGACCCGACGTCTGAAGCGAGGCTTAAATGGGCCGGCCCATGTTGGAGAGCTCATTTGAGCGGGTTTTCTTTGTTTATTCTCTGCAGTATTCATGTCATTTGTTTTTCTTCTAAAATTGCTGACTTTTTCTATAGAGCTCAAAGAATTTAAAACTCATATTAAAAATCAGAAAAGTATATTAGAAAAACTGCACATTATGTTTTTAAAAAAAGCCCAGACCATATTGAAATATCACTGTATATTAGAGACAAGTTCAACATCATTTTTAAAAAGTTCACTGCATATAAAAAAGTTCATTGTATGCTAAATATAACTTTTAGTGTGTATTTATAAAATGTTCAACATATATTTGAAAAAAATTCATCATACACTCTGTAAATGTCCAGGTGTATTTAATTTTTTTCACCGGTATATTTGGAAAAAAGAAAAAACCGAAGGGAAACTGAAGAAAAACCAAACCCTGAAGAAAAAAACTGAAAATTCTCTGGTTCTATATTCCTAATCCTTCGCGAACACACTTTGAAACCTGAGGGTGGTAACCATGACAAGGCATCCACACACATCTTTTTAGGTTGTAGCTTTGTGAAACAAATTCAAAAGTCTGTGGCATTGTGGGCCGATCATTTGCGGGAGTTCAGATCCCATTCCTTGTAAACTGGTTGTTTTCCTGGAGAGCTTTCATTTCCATTCCAAAAAGTCGATCCATGCTCATTTGACGGAGTTATTTCCGATGCATATTGATGAATTTGTGGGAACATAACTACATGATTTTTTGAGCTTTAATATAAGTTAGTCCAATTGATTTGCTTCCTTAACAAGCAGTCAGTGAACTCATGACATCTAGTCTTCATGTGAGCTTCATGTGATAGTAAATGGTGACAACGGTCGACGTTGGCTAAACTGGATACACTTTTTTTTTTGAAATTTCTCATTGCTTTTCTCCTTTAGATTGCCTAGCACGACCTTCTTTACATGTACTATCTCCCTATGATGTTATTCTTACCCCACCCCCAGCGCGCATGCTTGATCACAATCTCATGGAATATGGCCTTGCATGACCTGAGTTGCCTAACACCAGGCCCGAGCCCATGGGGGTGCAACCAGTGCGCTCGCACAGGGCCCATAGGTTTCAGGGGCCCCAGATTTTTTTCCATGCAGTACAGCTATTAGGCTCAGCCCAATTGGTTGAAACGCTCCTTGATAATGGGCCTTTGCCCTCTGGGCCGCTGCATGCCTGAAGCACCGAAGCAGGCCCTCGATCGTCTCCTGTCCACCGCATCCTGCGCGTCCTCGCCTCCACCGATCGAGACAATCCAGAAGCGACTCGTCTCTTCGTTTCTTCCTCCGGCAGCCATCGATGCAGATTAGATCGCGATTCTTCTGTCCAGCGAGGGATCCAGACGAGGGAAAACTAACGAAGAAGGCAGGAATCGCCAGCGAGGGATCTGAGACGAGGGATTCTTCTTTATCTTCTGCCCGCCGGCAGGTAAAGTTCGTGTTCAAGCTATCTCCAATCTCTCAAGTGTCCTCGGCGATCCTGTGAGGCTTTAACTGTTAATTTCGATTTCTGCCTACTATTTAGTTTTGCTAAAACCTAGTAACTAACTTTGTTCTTTTCATCAATTAGGTGTCTGGTGGTGCAAGATCCAGTCATGTCTTCACTTAGAAAACATGAATCTTTTATCAAAAGCGTAAGAAGAAAAAAAAAGTTGATGGTTTAACTTAGAAAACATGTATTGGACGAAGATCGATTATGAGGATATTATTAAGATTTTATTGCAAAGAACACTGAAAGAATGATGTTGTTTAAGTGAAGAATCTTCAACCAAGAATAGATACGAGTCCTGATATTTTTTTCAATTGGTATGTAAGATATTATGATTTTTATATTATTATATATTTCTATTTACGTAGTACTCCCTCCGATCCAAAATAAGTATCTCAGCTTTGAACTGAAAGTTTGGATCGGTGGTAGTTGTTTTTTAAGCAACATAGGGCCCATTTAGAGCTTCGCACGTGGCCTCCGATTTTGCCGGCTCGGCCCTGCCTAACATACATGACATTGTTTTGATAGGAGTGTATCACATGGAGTAGAGTGATTTGTTAATGTTACATATGCTATGGCAGATAATACATTTTCGCTATATGCAACCAACACCTTGATCACTGGCACAATGTTATCCTAAAAACCTAACTACGTAATATTTTTTTGGTTGTGCATGCAAGATTGCATAGTAAAATTATACATTTTCCTTGAACACATGGAGATTTGCACATGCAACTGTTATCTTGCCCTAACACACACTACAAAACCAAAATCTAATTCCCCTTAAAAAATAATAATAATCTAATAACAGAAAACTTGATTCATATATTTTCCCAAAGAAATGTATATGCAACTGACGGTGCATAAATCCGTCAGTGCCCTCAGTAGGGTAGCGAGCGTAGACGGAAGTACTAGAACGAAGGTCGCACAGAGAGTTTACCTAGGTTTGGTCCTACGGTGAGTAGTAATACCCTACGTCCTGTTTTGCGTTTGTATTCATGGCGAGATACCTCGTGCAAGGGATTACAATGGGGGATTTGTGTTTTGCTACCGAGAGTCTAGGTTTACAAAAGTAGATGGGAATAAGAGCCCTGTAGCCCCTCCTTATATGGACAAAGTGACTAGGGTTTTACAAGGGATAAATCCAATCTGCTTGCCTTCGTGTAGACTTGGGGGCCAAGATGGTCTCTAGATGTCTTATTCGATCCTCCGGGCTCCTTCCTGTCGCTAGCCTCTTAGTGGGCTTTCCGGTCCCCGTGGCTTGCCTGTTGTTGGGCTCCCCACAGAGACAACACCCCTGTGTATTACACCATCAGCAAACGTCTTGAGCATTGACACAGATTCGTACAAAACCCTCATAACAAAATAATTATTTGTTGTGCTTGCAAGTTTGTTTAACATAATTAAATGTTTCCCTCTGCAACCCAGAAGAAACGATGTATTATCTCGCAGTAGCCTCATCGTATCACATACACGTTAACTTCTAAAGTGGCCCTTTTAATTAAAGTCAAGGTTGCGTCTATGACCTATTTGATGGAAGTCCTCGTAGTACTCGGCATTTTACATAGTTACGTAGCTTGCATCGGTGTTAGCTAACACCCCATATAAAACCAAAAACTTTTTACCCAAAAAAGTTTTGTACATTCAATATCTCGGAAGTTGTTATTAAGAGGTGATGTGTATGACCTATTTGATGGAAGTCCTTGCAGTGTTGGGCTTTTACGTTATGTGGCTTGCATCGTTGTTGCCTGACACCTCATACAAAACTAAAAATCTAATAACCAAAAACTTAGATGCATTTAATCTGTAGGAGGTTATTTTGGGATAGATGCGGACATATCAGATGAACTGGAGTGGTTTGACAACGTTTACACATGACTTGATTGATAATAGAGATTTTTGAAATGAAAATACATGCAATCAACGTCTCGAGACTTAAGACCAAGTCGACGTCCAAGAACCCTAATTACAAAATAGTGTATGTTTGTAAGTTGTAACATTCTCGCAACTCAAACTCAAACAAGCAGGCTGTATATATTGTGGCGAGCTCATCAAATGTCACACTTTCTTAATGTCCCTTCTCCTATTGGTGGTGTCTGTGTCGATCACAGAACAATGTTTACGTAGTCGCACAAATAAACACTAACAAGTGGCTTGATTAGGATAATTTTTGAAAGATTGGATAAAATAATGTTGTTTTGAGAAATTAATAAAAAATTAAACCCGATTCACTTTGTAGGATGAGTAGGCAAGTTTAAATCCTAAGAGCATCTCCAGCCGCGCCACCAACAGTCCCCCCCCCCCTCCCGGTGTTTTTTTGCAGCCGGCGCCCAAAAAACGGCCCAGTCGCGTCCCCAGGAGCCCGTTTTTCGCCGGTTTGGGCCGAAACTGGCGCCGGCGGACCCAGGCTGAACCCGGCGCGTTGGGGGGCGCCGGGCAAAGCGATTTTGGCGCGAACGGGAATGGGTCCGCCGAGTCAGCGAGACGCCGCTTCGTCGTCCTCATCGCCTCGGTTCCCGCGGGAATCAATGCCAAGGCTGCCGCGCTGCCGCGCCGGTCAGCCTCCATTGATGCCTCACGGGCGGCGTAGTGAAGGCGCCCGCGACGCGCGTCTCGCCCGCTCCCGCCACGCGTCGCCCGGCATGCACCGCCCCGCATCGGCTATAAAAGCCGACCTCCCCGCCGGTGAACGCGAAACATGCCTTCTCTCGCCTCTTCTCCCACAGAAGCCACCTCTCCCCCCTCTTTCCCGCCGACGAGCAATGGCCGAGAGGTACCCCGGCGACTCCGCGGCGGCGAACGGCTTCGGCCGGCGCCATCTCCACGAGGACGAGGCGCGCCTCCTCTACGAGGCCGACTATCCAGCGCCCCCAGACATGTGGGTGCCGGGCTCGTGGAAGTTGAGCGCCGGCGGCTTCCCGGTACCACCGGTGCCCATCGGGGCTGAACGGCGGGCTGAGATCGCCCGCATCCGCTCGTCGCTGATGGAGGCGCAGCGGAACAAGCCGAGGTATGCCGTCGACCGCCACACGCTGTGGACGATGTACTTCGAGCGCCGCCGCGAAGAGCAGATCGCCTCCGCCAACGGCATCATCCCCCGCGGCCGCCTCAACGCCGACGGGCGGCGCGAGTGGTGGGGCGTGCCCGGCCGCACCCTCGAGGCCGTCCTCGACTACATCGAGACCGGCAACACGCCGCGCCTCGAGTACCCGCCGCGCCCGTCGTTCTCTCGCCGCCGTGGCAGCTCCTGGACGCCGCAACGAATGGAGCCGGGGAACTCCTCCTCGTCGGGCTGCGGCTCGCTATCCTCCGGCTCGCCGGCGCTCGGCCCCGTCAAACCGGAGCCGGAGGAGACGCCTCTTCGTCGCCGCACCCGCAGCGGCGCCCTCGTCATCAACGAGGGCGGCCGCCCCTCCCCGCGCTCCCTCCGCCTGGTCCGGCCGAAGACCGAGCCGGGGCTGCTCCCCGTGAAGCCGGAGCACGCGGAGATGGCCGCCGACAACGAGACCGCCCTCAAGTGGGCGAGGGAGGACTACGTCCGCGAGCAGGTGCTCCGCCAGCGCCGGGCATACGCGGAGCTCCAGGCCCGGCACCGCGGACGCGAGGAGGGTGGCGTCGTCGTCCTCGACAGCGACGAGGAGGACGAGGCGGGGCCGTCCAATCCAAAAAGCCCACCCCCACACCCACCCACCCGCCCACAGTCCCCCCCCCCCCCCATCCCCCCGCCCCCCCTCTGCTCACTCGTCTATCGCGTCGGCGACCCTGGCCAGGGGTGCAGTAGGGATGGCGGCGGCTCCGGCGGGGCGCGCGACGACGATGACGGCGGCGACTACACCCGTTTCTACAGGCTACTCGGCATGTAGAAGGCGGGCGGCGGCCGCGGCGTAGCAGGGCTAGGCGTAGGCGTAGTTCTAGGCGTAGTTTGTATGTTTATCTGTTTTTGTACAAATTTCTATGAAATATCGCCGAGTTTGCACAAATTTCTATGAAAGATCGCCGAGTTTGCGCGATTTTGGCGGCGACTGGGAACGCAATCGCCCCCACGCGCCAAGCAAACGCCTGTTCGGCCCCAGGCAGCTCTTTTTCGGTGTCCTGGGGGGCCGAACGGCTGGCGATGCTAAGACATGCATTTGAGTTTGTACTTTGGAGCAATGATATGAAGTGTCAAAATCATAATTGCCGGTTGATGACTTTATTAATTCAAAGCCGGGCTTGTCTCGAGCCTTCTTTTAAAAACGAATCCTTCTTAAACACAACTTGAAACCTAGGATCAACGGATAATGTTGCCTGCCCTCTTTGTGTTAATCATGACGCATGCGAGGTATGAGCACATTTTTTTAGGTTACAGTTTTGCGAAATACTTTCGGAGGCCTGTGATCATGGACACGTTTATCGATCCTTCGCCAGAGTTTAGGCCCTATTTCTTTGTAAGGCTGGTGCTTTTCCTCGTGAGATAACATTCCAAAAGATAATCGGCACTCATTTGACGGAGTTATCCTATACATCTTGGGGATTTTGTGGGAACAAAACTACATGATCTTTTGAGCTTTGGTATAAGCCAATCCAATTTCCTTATCAAGGAGTAGGTGAACCCGTGTGGCTCAGTTGAGTGTTGTATTGAAGTTTTTCTTTACTTCTTCCTTTTATATTGCTCATTGTGTGGTTGTCGGTCATATAAATACATTTATTGTCCTCGTGGTGCTTGGCCTTTTACATAGTTACGTGGCTTGCATGGTTCACCTAACACCTCACACAAAAAAAAAAATTAACAACCAACAAGTTACATACATTCAATTTCTCGGAGGTTGTTTTTGTTGACATGCAATGTCTATGACCTATTTAATGGACGTCCTCACAGTGCTTGGTTTTTACGTAGTTATGTAACTTGCATCGGTGTTTGGGGTAGACGCCGTCCTATCACATGAAGTGGAGTGATTTGATAATGTTTACACATGGCTTGGCGGATAATAGAGATTTTTTAAACGAAAACTACATGCAATCAACATCTCGAGCCTTGATACTAGGCCGACGCCGAGAGCCCTAATTACGAAATAGTATGTGCTTGTAAGGTTCTCGCAACTCAAACTCAAACAAGCAAGTTGCTTAAATTGTGGCGATCTATCAAATGATGCATGTTCTTAGTGGTCCTTTTCCTATATCCATCTTAGCACGGTGTATACGTAGTTGCACACATAAACACTGATAAGTGGCCTGGTTAGGGTAATTTGTGGAAGATTGGATAAAGAATTTTTGTTTCGACAAAGCAAATAAAAAAGTAGAACTATTTCACTTGGTAGGAAGAGTAGACATGTTTAAGTCCTAAGACATGTATTTGAGTTTGGAGCAATGGTATGAAGTAGTTGAAATCATGGTTAATTTTCAGGCAGGTTGTTGTTTCGTTTGAAACATATGAAAATTGCCCTCTTCGGTTCTTTTAGTGTCAAAATTCTCATAAAATCTCCAACTCAAAAAAAAAAAACACTTCTCATAAAATTTGGCACGAAATTCATGCAATTCAAATGGGCCATCACATCCGATCCATCTCAAAATAAAATGGGCCATCGTAATTTTCCCACGCGGGGGTGGCGAAGAGGCGTCAGACAAGGCGGAGCCCTAATCGCCGACGATACAAATAGCCGTAGACAGGGCCCGAGACAAGTGCCGGTCGACTCAAAAGTCAAAACCCCCAGGCCCGATCGAGCCGCCTCCAGCACACACACCACCAACGTCAGCAACGCCCCGCGCGACGCCGTCGGTTACCCGGGTGGACACGCTGTCGGCGTGGTCGGCGAGGATGGGCATGCGCGATCTGGTGGCCGGTGGCGCCGGCTGCGCGGCGCCGGGATCCTCCTCGTCCGCCAACCCCCTCAGCGCCCTCGCGGACGCTGTGCTCGGCTCCTCCAAATCCGAGGTGCGTGCGCCCGACTTAACCCCCGTCTCGAGCGAAATCGGTGAGCCGCCGCCGACCTCCAGCCGGCTCGGATGCTCCGCCGCTCGCGTCTCCTTGGATCGCTGGGGCGTTGTGTTGGGTAGATCGTTCCCTGCCCGGGGGTTCGTTGTTCATTTCTCGCTGATCTAGGCTTCAGTGTGGTCAGTGAGGAACTTGTTGTTTTCCTCTTTGTTTCATCCGCGAAAATGAACATCAACCATTGAGGCCACGGATGGGATTGTTACTGCGTGGGATTCCAACTTGCTGGTTCGAGTCTGTGTCTGACGATCTTCAGTTTGCCGTCACCAAGGTTTACGGCCCTTGCGATCATGCCATTAAACAGGATTTTTTGCAATCCTTATCGCATCTGCTGCCTTGATATGCTGAGAACCTTGGTTGCGATGTAATAGGGCTCACTAGTCGTTTGCTCCTATTTTGCGCTTTCGTTTAAGGTGAACCTGACTAGCAGTGCTGAACAACTGTGCCCGTTCCGTTTGGTTTCGTTAATGAAATCGGAGGGAGCCCCCCTCTTTTATTTAAATAAAATAAAATAAATAAATCTGCTGCCGCAAATCTCGGGTCCCTGGACTATTATCGGCGACTTCAATTTAACTCTCGGGCCGTCCGATAAATCTTACAACAACTTCAACTTCTCGGAAGCAAACATGTTCTCCTCGACTATTAAGTATTAACTCTCTGCAGCTTCAGGACCTTCCGCTTCTGGACAGGCGGTTTACGTGGTAAAATGTAAAATCAGCAAGACTTGCCGGTTTTGGTGCATCTGGACCGCGCTCTTGCTGACGTGGATTGGGCTCAAAATTCCCTGATAGTTCACTATTTTCGGTTGCTAGAACCACATCGGATCATGTCCCCATTCGTTTAACAGCTTTGACAACTATCCCAAAACCTCGATCTTCCGTCTTGATAGGTCGCTTTTAAACTTTCCTCTGTTCAAAGATAAAGTTGCTGCTAACTGGAATAGTGTGGGGAGCAATCATGCTCACCTTGGCTCGGCTGGTATCCTCTCTGAAAATCAAGCGCACTAGGAACATGGCCAAGAATTGGTCAGCCAATCGGAGATAGCCGAAGACGCTAGTTCTGAACTGTCACGCTACCATCAACTTCCTCGACAAGCTTGAAGATGCTAGGTGGTTTCCAACCTTGAAATGCAACTTCGTGTCACGGTTAAACTTTCTCTTCACCGCCTTGACGCCGCGATCGCTGCCTACTAGAGGCAACGAGCAAAAATTAAGGATTGCGTCCTGGGTGACAAGAACTCCGCCTACATGCACGTTTGTGCTTCTGTTCGACATTGCTTTAATCAAATTAAAACGCTTTCTAATGACAGATTAATCTTCTATGCGCATGCCGATAAGGAGGCCATCCTGCCGAACTTTTTTAAAAACCTTCTTGAGATCAGCAACGGCACTCGTTTCTCATGCTTCATAATTCCCACACGGCCGCCCAGGCTAGTGAGCTCTCAAAGCCTTTGGGCCATGAATGATCGTGCGAGCCCAGGGCTGGACGGCCTTGGGCCAACCTTCGACAAAGCTAATTGGGATTTAGTTAAATTGACCTTCTTCATCTTCTAACCGATTTCCATGGCGGTATAGCAGATCTTAAACGCATCAACTGAGCACTAATCGTGCTGCTTTCAAAAAAATGTGATGCTTCCAAACCGGAGAACTTTCGCCATGTGTCTCTTCAAAACTGCTCCATCAAATTGCTTCGAAATGCCTTTCATCAACCACCTCATCCACCATGAACAAACCAGATTTATTAGAGGGCGTGGGATCGCAGAGAACTTTGTCCACGGCTCCACGCTACGGACATCGTTCAAACTTGCTACATGAGGAAATTACCAGCAATTGTTCTAAAACTTGATTTCATCTCGCGCGACGCCTACAACCCAAGATGGACAAGCTGGTCGCTCCATGTCAAAGTGCATTCATCAAAAACAGATCAATCATGGACAACTTTGTATTTGTCCGAGGCCAGATAAAATCGCTGAAATTTGCAAAGATCCCGTCAATACTGCTCAAGGTGGACATTGCAAAGGCCTTCGACAGCCTTTCTTGGGAATTCCTGCTGCACCTTCTTAAACAACGTGGTTTCAGTAACCGATGGACCGGGTGGATTGCGGGACTGCTAGCGATGGGAACAACTCGGACTGACTGATATCATAAACAACGCGAAAGGGCTGCGCCAAGGGGACCCCATATCGCCGCTCCTCTTCGTAATAGCCATGGACACCCTTGCATCAATGGTCAGCTATGCTGCAAAGGCCGGAGTCCTCAACCAGCTCGGCAAGACCTGCTCCAGTTTGAGGGCGTCGCTTTATGCCGATGACGTAATCTTCTTCCTCAATGCAAGAGAAACTGAATTCTGGGGAGTCATGGAGCTTCTTCGTCTGTTCGGCGATGCAACGGGACTTTATGCAAACTGGAGCAAGAGTGCGGCCATCCCCATGGGTGGCGCTGATGATCAACTCGCAACCAACCTTGTCCAGGACTCCGGATGCCCAGTGGCAAAGTTTCCGATAACTTACCTTGGTATGCCACTCTCCGACTCCCGGCTGCGGCGTATCGACCAACAACCGATCATTGACAAGTTGGCCAAGCGCATGGGTGGCTGGAAGACGAGACACATCGCGTTGCCGGGCCGTGTTGAGCTCATGCGCGCCACGCTCTCGGCCATGGTCACATTCCAGCTCATGGCTTTGGATCCTCCGGTTTGGTTGGTAAAAAAAGTGGACAAGCTTCGCCGTGGTTTTCTCTAGGCGCAGGACGAGGAGGCAACGGCCGGTAAATGCCTGGTGAACTGGTCAGCGGTGTGTCGCCCGCGGGAATACGATGGCCTTGGCATCCCAGACTTGCAGAGGCAAGGCAGAGCTCTACGTTGCCGCTGGCAATGGCTTCTCTGGACTGACCGCTCTAGGCCGTGGCACGGACTCCCCTTACCCGCTGACAGCACTGCCGAGGAACTCTTCCGAGCATCAACCAAAATCATCATTGGGGATGGCAGGTCCACCCCTCTCTGGGACTCGCACTGGGCAGAGGGTCTGCGCCCAATTGACCGATGGCCCGAGCTGTTGCAACACTGTACCAAGCGCCGCCTATCGCTGCGTGAGGCTATCACAGACAATCGTTGGATGCGCCTCGTCAAGCCCAATCCCTCTGCACTGGTGCTCAGACAACTTTGCTGCTTATCGGAGATGGCGGCGGCTATAAGCTTCAGCGACTCGGTGGTAGACACCATGACTTGGCGTTGGACGGCTGATGGAAACTACTCTGCCAAGTCGGCGTACCTATGCCAGTTTGAAGGTGCTCTGCAATCCGACGACAAGGCGCTCATCTGGTCCGCCAAAGCGGCACCTCGAGCCAAGACGTTCCTCTGGCTTGCTGCTCGCGGACGATGTCTAACGGCTGACAATCTGGCTATCCGGGGCATACCACATAACCTGGTCTGCTCACTCTGCTGCGCTGCACTGGAGCTTCACCAAACAGTTGTGGACGGTGGCTATCAATAAGCTAGCCGGCCCATTCCTAAACCTGACGACAGCGGTGAGCTCGAGCGTTCAATGCTTATCTCTGAAGACCAACTGGATGACACAGCTCCAGTCGCTCCCGGTGGATGAGAAAAAAGTTTGGAAGGCAGCCATCTGCTTGATCTCCTGGATGATATGGAAAGAACGCAACAACCGTGTTTTCAGTGGCGACAGGTGCTCCGTTCCACAACTCATGGGACGTATCATGGATGAAGCGCGATGCTGGTCGGCTGCCGGGCTTACCCTGGTTGACAGATTTTTTGAGCCTCCTTGAGTGCTGCTTGCTGTATTTTTCTGGATGCCAGCTTCAGGCTTTTCACCTAGTCTCTAACTCTAAAGTCTTTGTATTTGTTCCTCTCCTGATTAATCAATGAAATGCGGCTCTAGGGCCGTCTTTTCGTCAAAAAATAAAGCTTTTGACTCTGTACCTTGGGAGGCCTTATCCTTAATTATGTGCGCAAAGGATTTCCCTTCGGCTTGATGTTTTTGTATGGAGCAGTTAAACAAGTCTTCCAGCTCTTTTGTGTTGCTTAATGGCAGGCCTGGACCGGGGTTCCAATGCCGCAGGGGTTTGAGACAAGGGGACCCCCTCTCCCCATATATATTGTCATTGTTGCTGACGTGCTTAAGAGATTAATCATCCATGCCTCCAGCAATGGTTTGCTCTCCCACCCGATCGATGAACGTCTGCTATGCACTGTCCTTCAGTACGCCGGCGACACTTTAACCATCCTTCTTCCTGACGTTATTCAGCTCCATACTCTTAAGTGCGTTCTTCTGCAATTCTCCGAGGCTACTGGACTTACCATTAACTTCCACAAAAGCACGTTCGCTCCGATTCATGTCGACCTTGGGTTGGCCATGAGGCTGGTGGCCATCCTGGGTTGCCCTGTGGCTTCGTTCTCTCAATCTTATTTGGGGTTACCTCTATCCATGCGCAAGCTTAATCTTTCAGATTTCTTCTTCATTATTGACAAGATTGACCGGCGTCTGGCCGGCTAGCGTGGCCTGCTTTTGTCTTTGGCAGGCAGGGCTATTCTTGTTTGCTCCGTCCTTCGCGCCCTGCCGATCTATGCCATGAGCGTCCTTCTGCTTCCTGCGGGGACCTTACTTGAGATTGGCAAGCGTTGTAGGGCCTTTTCTGGTCCGGCCAGGAATTAGTTACTGGCGGTCAATAATCTCCGACTAACGACCTAGGCAACGCAGACAGTCTCCACACTCCTATTTGGCGAGGCATCATGAAAGGCCTAGATTTGTACCGCTCCATTACCAAGGTTCAGCTTGGGGATGCTCTACCATGGCTTTTTTTGTCTGATTTATGGCTTCCTCTATCCCCATACCGCCCTTGCTCTGCAATTTCCTGCTCTTCGCACCCACTCCAACTGGATAACTGCCCGTGGCTAGGGTTTTGGCAACGCGTGACCTTACTTTAGACCTTGCCCCTAGGCTGTCATTCACGGCTACTTGCAAGCTAACTTCTTTGCGCACTACTTTGGCCTAGGTAAACTTGAATTTGCAGGTTGCAGACAGAAGGATTTATCAAAAAAGGTTTTCGCCCCGCTTTACATATAAAACACCGATCCACAAGCACCGCGATAGAAACTCACGCCACCACCGCACATGACACACACACCCAAGGCAAGATACAAAGGTGCCGAGCACCACCACACCACCCCAACATCTACCAAGCCACTACAAATGCGCGAGGACGAACCGCTTGGAGCCAACGGAGACCTCCAATCCTCCAAGGAGAGTTGAGTTGGAAAACGACGGAATAAGGACTCCAAGATGGTGCCTCCAGAAGGGGACGACCACTAATAGCCGCTCTGATCCCAAAGATCGAGTTTTCACCCGGAGCAACTCAAAGGACTAAGGACACCACGACGGAGCCTTCATCAAGGATACGGTGTCCATGGATGCCGCCGTCGGCAACCAATGCAAGATTGGGCAAGTGATGTATCACGACACGCCCACCCCTCCAACGCATCCTAACTCCGCCAACCACCAGCGACCACCCACCCGCGTGGCCATGGCTGCTCGCCCGCACCCGAGGCACAAGTTCCGCCCACGAACGTCGTGCCTCCCGCCGCCAGGGCCACCGCCCTGCATCCATACATCCCCAAGACCGACCAAAGTGACAGGCTTTGGGCCAAAGGGCGCACCCGACCGAAGAGACCGCAACATACATCCCGCCTCGAACAATGTCGGAGCCGCGTCAACCCACACATGGTCGGGGAACGGGGGAGGAGGGGGAGCGGACGCATCCGAGCTGGCACACCACTGTCCAGCGACGAGTGGCCCGAGCTTGTCGGCGCCTCCCATCCCTCCAGCCTGCCTCCACACACCTCCCGTGTTGCCCCACCTCGGCGACGAACGCAGCTCCATGCGAGGCCACCAACTGCAAAGGAAGCTCCCCGAGGAGCCCATCTGTGCTGTGTGCCATCGTCCAGCCACCGTAGCCCCTAGATCCCGGAAGGCCCGCCCACCGGCCAGACGTTGCTGCGTTGCACACCACCCGTCGTGGCCATAGCAGGGGCAGAGACCTGCAGCCCGCGCCGCCAGGCCCTAGATCTGGCCTCGACCTCGGCGACCAAGGCGCGCCCGCCACCTCCGCGTCACCGCCACCGACTAGCCCCGGCGCGCCGTCGTGCTGCCGCGCCCAACGCCTAGCGCAGCACCCAGGCCCGGGTGTGCCGCCCCGCGTCTCGCCACCTCTCGAGGGGAAGAAGAGCACCCCGTCGCCACCGCCACCGGCCGGGCTTCGCCCAGTCGCGCCCCCTGGTGGCGGCGAGGAAGGGGAGGAGGGGCGCCGCGCCGGCGGCTAGGGTTAGACTCCCGTGCGCCCGCGGGGGCGTCGCGGGAGGAGGAGGGGGCGTTGAGGGACAGAAGGATTTTGATGGAGCTAGGTAAACCGCTAACCACTAAAATTGCATACAAGCCAGTCAAGCAGTCAACACCAGGAGATCACCTGGCCCCGGCCATTTGGAGGAACTACGCGCTGAATAAATGCAGAATATTCATATGGCTCGCCCACAAATATCGCCTTTTTACCAATGAAAGGCGATTCCACAGAAACATCGCCACTTCGGACGCCTTCCCCCTTCTGCAACCAGACTGAATCTATTGTTCATCTGCTATTTCATTGCCCCCAGCTAAACCCTCTCTGGAGGAGATGACTAGTCTATGTCATGTTACACCTCAGGGTTGCTTCACGCCTGGGATGGGGATCTGACAAACAAAACCCCCTCCACGGTGCTCATGTCCCTATTATGGAACATCTGGAAATGGCAGAATGTCATGGTTTTTCGCTCCAAGCACCAGGGTCTACACTCCATCGCTAGAGCCGCAGGAAACGTCCTGAATTTCTAGGCTCATCGCTGCAGAAATATTCAGAAAAGTGCTTTGTTAAATGACTGGGCCTCTATGTTGTTCCACCTTGCTGAGAGATTATAGACTTTTTTACTATGCTTTGTAATTTCTTCTTTGTTCCTCCACACATGTAACTCTGCTCTCTTGTAATGGCTTCTTTGGTTTGGTAATAAAGGTTCAGGCAGGCGTAAGCCCGCTGTTGACGCGTCAAAAAAAATAAAATAAACATCAACCTAAAGTTTTTTGACGAAACTCAGGAGCGCTGAGAAATTTATGATTAATCTATTCATGTTTTAGGTTGATGATTTTTTGAACCTTTTTTTTGTAGCAGAAGAGAAAGGAACTTTCAGGATCAGCAGTTTGCCAGAAAGCTTCTTTTGATTCACTGATGCCCGTTCCTTTATCAACACTTCCAGGCTCCGAGGATGAGACCAAGCAAGGTCAGGGACCTATTAGAAGCATGAAGGTTATTTTCCCTAGTCCCCAGTATCCTAGATATATATGTCTATTTGAGATGTTTCCTAATTCCAGTTGAACATCGGCAGGGCACCGACTTCATTAGTGGGCATCATAGAGACACCTATGGTGAAAATTTTCAAGCCTCAATCCCTTCTGTTCCTGAACACAGAATGATCGAACCTCACCTTGGAGAGCTGGAGCAAATTGATAGCGCTACTGGTGTGAATTCCAAGCCCAAATTTGACGGCAAGTTTCAAACTAATTTGATTCTAGATATTAGTAATTATGTTGACGCATGGTATAAAACTGAGACATCCAATAATTCAATTAAGCTGATAACTCTTTATTGAGTTTTGCTCGGTCATGTGCCTTTTCAGTTTTCACATATCATCATCAGCAGCATGTTTAGGTATGGTTGAATTGCATGCCTATTCCAATGGGACTAAATACACTGTGAGTTAACCCTGATGCGACATTTGTTTCAGGTCCAGCAGAGATGGCTGCTCACCCTTTGTTGCCTCAAAGTTCATTTGAACCATACAATATATCGGAAAATGGACTAGAAGAATATTCAGGAGGAAAGGTTAGCCTAGTTTCTCATCTCTGTGATTATCTGGAAACATGAGGCCAGAGGGCACTGAAGAAAGACACTTCTGTGCTAACCAACTTCGCTTCTACTCCCTCCATTCCAAATTACTCGTCGCAGAAATGGATGTATCTAGAACTAAAATACATCTAGATACATCCATACCTGCGACAAGTAATTCGGAACGGAGGGAGTAAGTGATTGGCCTTCAAGCATTAACCTCATGTCTTGTGCCTGAAACACCTAATGCTTAGTTTATTTGTGCCAGGATGGATTGATGGATCATATAGATCATCTTTATGATGATGAAATGAGATCCGCCGGAAACATAAGCACCGAAGTCAATAGTTGGCTGTCTGCATTTGAACAGGTCAGTGCCTTCTAAACTGCAGTCACCTTTTCAAGTTAGATTATTTTTCAAAAGATTAGATAAACATGACCTGGATATTGTGTTGTGCATGTGGGCTTTTAAATCGGTCTATATGGACTATTCGGTCCTGCATAGTAGAGGACAATTTGACCACACTTAGTTTGGTCCTCTAGTTTTGCAAACCGGTTTTTATTCCGTCTTTTCGGGTTTGGTTTTGGGTCTTCATTTTTTATACCCAGGGTGCCCGCCACAGCTGTACAAAATTTTGGGCAGCCGCGAGTGGCGCTGCAAATATGCAGCAGGAGCTAAAATTTGAGGTTGCCCCCAAAAAAATTCATCACAAAATGGGGATGCGTCATCTGTTGTAACTGGTGTTTTAGCCCCAAATGACAATTTTTTGCACCGCCGCTGTTTAACCTCATTTGTTGGAGATGCTCTTATTAATGTAATAAGGCGTTATGTTTGCGCTTTGCGGTGGTTGCAGGCTATTTGGGGTTGCTTCATGCAATATTTGTAGACTATATGCCCGGGTTTATAAGATTATATATACAACTACAGCTTTGAAATATTGACTTCTTTTTCTCTTTTATACTGCTGAGTGCTGAGTTGACTATTGGCGACGCTGATCCCATAATTTGCTGGCTGCAGGGAATACATCCACGAGTCATGAGCGACGACGAGCTGTCAGGTGGTGGCTGGTTGTCATTCCTGCAGATTGCCATCAGCCACCTGGGTGGACTTTCCCAACCAAGGTTTCTGGAAGAGCTGATCACCTGTCAAGATCAGGTTACTGGGCATCGAGTATGGATCAAGCTACAGCAACGCTCTGGCTGGTCGGTTAAACTGGAAGCTATGCGCCACCACCTCTTCGACGCCCTGCAGGACGCGGCGATGCTGGCCGTTATTACCATGAGGCAGCATTTCCCTTGAGAGTTCAGAGGCACTCCGTTTGAAGTTCTGCCTGTGGCGCCCGGGCAAAGGAGCAGGCGGCTAGACGACGGTGCCGCGGTTGTCTGTGGCGGTGCCGTGGCTTCCCCTTTTAGTGGGATCGATCACGATGATGTCCAACGTCTTCTCGTGGTCAGCTTCGTGTCCCTTTTCCATGAGCGTTCCGAGTCTTTGCTACGTCTGAGGGAGCGCGCGTTGAAGGAGCCGTTGCTGATCGCTGAGATAGAGAAGATGTTGGAAGAGCTCGATGGTTCCCCAACCCAAACTCAGGAGTTGGATCAAAGAATTGCAGAGCTGAAAAGGAGGGCGGGAGAGATGCATGGACTTCCTGCCCATGCTGTCAAAGGATACATTGGTTGGTCTGTGTTCGTCTCTAACGAGGCGCAGCAGGAGATGAAGCCATTGGAGGATGGGAATGAGGTACCACCTGCAATTGCAAGCTCCCCAGCAGTTTCAGCCAGGGCCAGGCTGTGAATGATATGCATGCATTGCACCAGTTTATATTCATCAATAATGATGGTTACAATCCAACCAACCTGTGTTGTTGTAATTCATGTACTGCTTTTGGACATGGATGGTGTGATTTAGGGACCCGGACGTGGCGCCGTGAACTCATGTTGTTGTAATCTCAGACCCCTGCTTGCTTGTGTTGTAAACTGATGTATGTGCAAAACCTAAATGGGCTGTCTGTGACACCCTACAATATATGGTGGCTGTTGAGACATATATGGCAAATGGCGATGAAATTAATTAGCTGCTTGCATTCAAACGCATAAGATAATTTATCTACATGTAATCATGTATACCTCGGCATGTTTGTATTACATGATTTACGTCGAATATGCATTCAGTTTTCTAGTTACAGCATGTTTTACTGAAGTTGCTCAATGTACAGCATCACACTCGGATGGAAACCTGCATCTCGAAGTCATCTCCAGCTGCTGATGCCCGTATAGGCTTTCCTTGGGTAGCTCCTTAGAATTGTTGATACTTTCCTATACATGCCAGGTATGCCCAAGGAATTAACATACCTATAGATTTCTCTTATTGTGTCCGTGTGACAGAAGCTTTGCTGCCTTCTCTCGCCGTTGGGAAATCTTACTATGATCTGCACAAGAACCAGCATATAATGTTAAATGGTCCATACCATCTTATAGTCGCCTCTGTGGAAGTAGATATCGACCCTAAGTGGGATTAGACCCTCTGTTAAAAAAAAGTGAGATCAGACCCATATCCGTCTGCGCATACACCTAGAGGAAGCCTTCAAGGCCCACGATGTCCCGAACAGGACCCCGCCAACCCTTAGAAAGGAAGGCGTCTGGATTCCGACACAAGGCAAAGTCCAAGACGTATGAAACCACCATGAAACGAATTAGTAGATCACACGACGCAATCCTGTAGTGAGTGAAGCAACATCAACACCTGCCATCATCGGTTCCCACTCAAAGGGTGGTGGTGTATATGCCCCGATTTGACGTAAGTCCTGTGCCGTTGAAGCCTTCCATAGTTATGTGGCTTGTGGCGGTGTTATTGCCTTACGTATCAGTCCATACAAAACTGAAAATTAATACCAAAAAAGTTAACATTCACTTAGTTACTAGAAGGTTGTTTTTGGAATAGACGTCGACATGTGCACATGAGGTGATGTGGTTTACTGATGTAAAACATGGGTTGGCTCATAACATATTTCTTTTGGGAAGGAAAATCACATGCAATGATTGTGTCGAGCCTTAACACAAAGTTGTCCAAAATCCCTAATTACGAAATAGTGTTTGGGCATCCTTGCGATCGAGCCTTAACACAAAGTCGTCTGAAAACCCTAGTTACGAAATAGTGTTTGGCCGGGTGTCCTTGCAATGTCTCACAACTCAAATAAATAAGTTTCTTACACTCAAAACAAATCTCGATTAATAAGGAATCGGTCAGGGCTTAATTCCGATGAAATTTTATGGTCTAATTGGGCACATAGAACCCACCAAAACAAATACCCAATTAGTTTGTTGCTAATAAAGAATGGCACTACTGGTCATGCGCTCGCCTCCTCCGTGGCACACGCGCGAGCCTCCACAGGAAGGAGCGCATTGTTGGCTCTTGTAGTAGGTAAGGCCGCATCCTTGAGTGACGACAGGCGGCCAGGTTATATTTGAAGGAAATATGCCCTAGAGGTAATAATAAAGTTGTTATTTATATTTCCTTATATCATGATAAATATCTATTATTCATGCTAGAATTGTATTAACCGAAAACTTGATACATGTGTGGATACATAGACAAAACAGTGTCCCTAGTAAAGCCTCTACTAGACTAGCTCGTTAATTAAAGATGATTAAGTTTCCTAACCATAGACATGTGTTGCCATTTGATGAACGGGATCACATCATTAGGAGAACGATGTGATGGACAAGACCCATCCGTTAGCTTAGCATAATGATCGTTAAGTTTTATTGCTATTGCTTTCTTCATGACTTATACATATTCCTTTGACTATGAGATTATGCAACTCCCGAATACCGGAGGAATACCTTGTGTGCTATCAAACGTCACAACATAAATGGGTGATTATAAAGATGCTCTACAGGTATCTCCGAAGGTGTTTTGTTGGGTTGGCATAGATCGAGATTAGGATTTGTCACTCCGAGTATCGGAGAGGTATCTCTGGGCCCTCTCGGTAATGCACATCATAATAAGCCTTGCAAGCAATGTGACTAATGAGTTAATTACGGGATGATGCATTATGGAACGAGTAAAGAAACTTGCCGGTAACGAGATTGAACTAGGTATGAGGATACCGACGATCGAATCTCGGACAAGTAACATACCGATGACAAAGGGAATAACGTATGTTGTCATAACGGTTCGACCGATAAAGATCTTTGTAGAATATGTGGGAGCCAATATGAGCATCTAGGTTCCGCTATTGGTTATTGACCGGAGAGGTGTCTCGGTCATGTCTACATAGTTCTCGAACCTGTAGGGTCCGCACGCTTAACGTTCGATGACGATTTGTATTATGAGTTATGTGTTTTGGTGACCGAAGTTTATTCGGAGTCCCGGATGAGATCAAGGACATGACGAGGAGTCTTGAAATGTCCGAGAGGTAAAGATTAATATATTGGACGATGATATTCGGACACCGGAATGGTTCCGGAGTGTTTCGGGTATTTTTCGGAGTACCGGGAGGTTACCGGACCCCCCCGGGAAAGTAATGGGCCAACATGGGCCATAGGGGGAGAGAGAGAGGAAAGCCCACAAGGGGTGGCGTGCGCCCCCCCCATGGGCTGTCCGAATTGGACAAGGGGAAGGGGGCGCGCCCCCCTTTCCTTCTCCCTCTCCCTCTCCTTCCCCTTCCCCTCTCCAAAAGAAAGGAAGGGGGCGGCTTGGACTAGGAGTCCTAGTCGGCCCCCCCCCATGGCGCACCCCCTAGGGCTGGCGGCCTCCTCCCCTCCTCCTTTATATACGGGGGCAGGGAGGCACCCCAAAGCACATCAATTGTTCTCTTTGCCGTGTGCGGTGCCCCCCTCCACAGTTTACTCCTCCGGTCATATCGTCGTAGTGCTTAGGCGAAGCCCTGCGCGGATCACATCAACATCACCTTCACTACGCCGTCGTGCTGACGAAACTCTTCCTCGACACTTTGCTAGATCAAGAGTTCGAGGGACGTCATCGAGCTGAACGTGTGCAGAACTCGATGGTGCCGTACGTTCGGTGCTTGATTGGTTGGATCACGAAGACGTTCGACTACATCCACCACGTTAAGCTAACGCTTCCGCTTTCGATCTACGAGGGTACGTGGACACACTCTCCCCCTCTCGTTGCTATGCATCTCCTAGATAGATCTTGCGTGATCGTAGGAATTTTTTTGAAATTGCATGCTACGTTCCCCAACAGTGGCATCCGAGCCAGGTCTATGCGTAGATGATATGCACGGGTAGAACACAAAGAGTTGTGGACGGTGATCGTCATACTGCTTACCACCAATGTCTTATTTTGATTCGGCGGTATTGTTGGATGAAGCGGCCCGGACCAACCTTACATGACCACGTTCATAAGACCGGTTCCACCGACAGAAATGCAACTAGTTTTGCATAAAGGTGGCTGGCGGGTGTCTGTTTCTCCAACTTTAGTTGATCAAATTTGACTGCGGCCGATCCTTATTGAAGGTTAAAACAACAAACTTGATAAATCACCGTTGTGGTTTTGATGCGTAGGTAAGAACGGTTCTTGCTAGAAGCCCGTAGCAGCCACGTAAAACTTGCAACAACAAAGTAGATGACGTGTAACTTGTTTTTGCAGGGTATGTTGTGATGTGATATGGTCAAGACATGATGTGATATACGTTGATGTATAAGATGATCATTTTTTGTAAAAGTTATCGGCAACTGGCAGGAGCCTTACGGTTGTTGCTTTATTGTATGAAATGCAAACGCCATGTAATTGCTTTGCTTTATCACTATGCGTTAGCGATAGTTGTAGAAGCAATAGTTGGCGAGACGACCACGACGCTACGATGGAGATCAATGTGTCAAGCCGGTGACGATGGAGATCATGATGGTGCTTTGGAGATGGAGATCAAAAGCACAAGATGATGATGGCCATATCATGTCACATATTTTGATTGCATGTGATGTTTATATTTTATGCATCTTATTTTGCTTAGTACGGCGGTAGCATTATAAGATGATCCCTTAACTAAATTTCAAGGTATAAGTGTTCTCCCTGAGTATGCACCATTGCGAAAGTTCTTCGTGCTGAGATACCACGTGATGATCGGGTGTGATAGGCTCTACGTTCACATACAACGGGTGCAAGACAGTTTTGCACATGCGGAATACTCGGGTTAAACTTGACGAGCCTAGCATATACAGACATGGCCTCGGAACACTGGAGACCGAAAGGTCGAACGTGAATCATATAGTAGATATGATCAACATAGAGATGTTCACCATTGAAGACTACTCCATCTCACGTGATGATCGGACATGGTTTACTTGATTTGGATCACGTGATCATTTAGATGACTCGAGGGATGTCTATCTAAGTGAGAGTTCTTAAGTAATATGATTAATTGAACTTAATTTATCATGAACTTAGTCCTGATAGTTTTTGCATATCTATGTTGTAGATCAATGGCCTGTGCTACCGTTCCTTTGAATTTTAATGCGTTCCTAGAGAAAGCTGAGTTGAAAGATGATGACAGCAACTACACAGACTGGGTCCGTAACTTGAGGATTATCCTCATTGCTGCACAGAAGAATTAAGTCCTTGATGCACCGCTAGGTGAAAGGCCTGCTGCAGGAGCAGATGCTGATGTTATGAACGTCTGGCAAGCTCGATCTGATGACTACTCGATAGTTCAGTGTGCCATGCTTTACGGCTTAGAATCGGGACTTCAAAGACGTTTTGAATGTCATGGAGCATATGAGATGTTCCAGGAGTTGAAGTTAATATTTCAAGAAAATGCCCGAGTTGAGAGATATGAAGTCTCCAACAAGTTCTATAGCTGCAAGATGGAGGAGAACAGTTCTGTCAGTGAACACATACTCAGAATGTCTGGGTACCATAACCATTTGACTCAACTGGGAGTTAATCTTCCGGATGATAGTGTTAGTGACAGAGTTCTTCAATCACTGCCACCAAGCTATAAAGGCTTCGTGATGAACTATAATATGCAAGGGATGGAAAAGACTATTCCCGAGCTCTTCGCAATGCTTAAAGCTGTGGAGGTAAAAATCAAGAAGGAGCATCAAGTGTTGATGGTTAACAAGACCACTAGTTTCAAGAAAAAGGGCAAAGGGAAGAAGGGGAACTTCAAGAAGAATGGCAAGCAAGTTGCCACTCCCGGGAAGAAGCCCAAGTCTGGACCTAAGCTTGAACTGAGTGCTTCTACTGCAAAGGGATTGGTCACTGGAAGCGGAACTGCCCCAAGTATTTGACGGATAAGAAGGATGGCAAAGTGAACAAAGGTATATTTGATATACATGTTATTGATGTGTACCTTACTAATGCTCGTAGTAGTGCCTGGGTATTTGATACCGGTTCGGTTGCTTATATTTGTAACTCGAAATAGGGGCTACGGATTAAACGAAGATTGGCTAAGGACGAGGTGACGATGCGCGTCGGGAATGGTTCCAAGGTCGATGTGATCGCCGTCGGCACGCTACCTCTACATCTACCTTCGGGATTAGTTTTAGACCTGAATAATTGTTATTTGGTGCCAGCGTTGAGTATGAACATTATATCTGGATCTTGTTTGATGCGAGACGGTTATTCATTTAAATCAGAGAATAATGGTTGTTCTATTTATATGAGTAATATCTTTTATGGACATGCACCCTTGAAGAGTGGTCTATTTTTGTTGAATCTCGATCGTGGTGATACACATATTCATAACATTGATGCCAAAAGATGCAAAGTTGATAATGATAGTGCAACATATTTGTGGCACTGCCGTTTAGGTCATATTGGTGTAAAGCGCATGAAGAAACTCCATGCAGATAGACTTTTGGAATCACTTGATTATGAATCATTTGATGCTTGCGAACCATGCCTCATGGGCAAGATGACTAAGACTCCGTTCTCCGGAACAATAGAGCGAGCTACTGACTTATTGGAAATAATACATACCGATGTATACGGTCCGATGAGTGTTGAGGCTCGCGGCGGGTATCATTATTTTCTGACCTTCACAGATGATTTGAGCAGATATGGGTATATCTACTTAATGAAACACAAGTCTGAAACATTTGAAAAGTTCAAAGAATTTCAGAGTGAAGTGGACAATCATCGTAACAAGAAAATAAAGTTTCTACGATCTGATCGCGGAGGCGAATATTTGAGTTACGAGTTTGGCCTTCATTTAAAACAATGTGGAATAGTTTCACAACTCACGCCACCTGGAACACCACAGCGTAATGGTGTGTCCGAACGTCGTAATCGTACTTTATTAGATATGGTGCGATCTATGATGTCTCTTACCGATTTACCACTATCGTTTTGGGGTTATGCATTAGAGACAGCTGCATTCACTTTAAATAGGGCACCATCTAAATCCGTTGAGACGACACCGTATGAACTGTGGTTTGGCAAGAAACCTAAGACGTCGTTTCTTAAAGTTTGGGGTTGCGATGCTTATGTGAAAAAAGCTTCAGCCTGATAAGCTCGAACCCAAATCGGAGAAGTGCGTCTTGATAGGATACCCAAAAGAGACTGTTGGGTACACCTTCTATCACAGATCCGAAGGCAAGATATTTGTTGCTAAGAATGAATCCTTTCTAGAGAAGGAGTTTCTCTCGAAAGAAGTGAGTGGGAGGAAAGTAAAACTTGATGAGGTAATTGTACCTACTCTTGAATTGGAAAGTAGTTCATCATAGAAATCAGTTCCAGTGATGCCTACACCAACTATGAGGAAGCGATGATGAGCCCAGATTCCGCAAAATGGCTTGAGGCCATTAAATCTGAGATGGGATCCATGTATGAGAACAAAGTATGGACTTTGGTGGAATTGCCCAATGATCGGCAGGCCATAGAAAATAAATGGATCTTCAAGAAGAAGACTGACGCTGATGGTAATGTTACTGTCTACAAAGCTCGACTTGTCGCAAAAGATTTTCGACAAGTTCAAGGAGTTGACTACGATGAGACATTCTCACCCGTAGCGATGCTTAAGTCTGTCCGAATCATGTTAGCAATTACCGCATTTTATGATTATGAAATCTGGCAAATGGATGTCAAAACTGCATTCCTTAATGGATATCTTAAAGAAGAGTTGTATATGATGCAACCAGAAGGTTTTGTCGATCCTAAAGGTGCTAACAAAGTGTGCAAGCTCCAGCGATCCATTTATGGACTGGTGCAAGCCTCTCGGAGTTGGAATATAAACTTTGATGAGGTGATCAAAGTATATGGTTTTATACAGACTTTTGGAGAAGCCTGTATTTATAAGAAAATGAGTGGGAGCTCTGTAGCATTTCTAATATTATATGGAGATGACATATTGTTGATTGGAAATGATATAGAATTTCTGGATAGCATAAAAGGATACTTGAATAAGAGTTTTTCAATGAAAGACCTCGGTGAAGCTGCTTATATATTGGGCATTAAGATCTATATAGATAGATCAAGACGCTTAATTGGACTTTCACAAAGCACATACCTTGATAAGATTTTGAAGAAGTTCAAAATGGATCAGTCAAAGAAAGGGTTCTTGCCTGTGTTACAAGGTGTGAAGTTGAGTCAGACTCAATGCCCGACCACTGCAGAAGATAGAGAGAAAATAAAAGTCATTCCCTATGCTTCAGCCATAGGTTCTATCATGTATGCTATGCTGTGTACCAGACCTGATGTGTGCCTTGCTATAAGTATAGCAGGGAGGTACCAAAGTAATCCATGAGTGGATCACTGGACAGCGGTCAAGAACATCCTGAAGTACCTGAAAAAGACTAAGGATATGTTTCTCGTTTATGGAGGTGACAAAGTGCTCGTCGTAAATGGTTACGTCGATGCTAGCTTTGACACTGATCCAGATGACTCTAAGTCACAAACCGGATACGTATTTATATTGAATGGTGGAGCTGTCAGTTGGTGCAGTTCCAAGCAAAGCGTCGTGGCGGGATCTACGTGTGAAGCGGAGTACATAGCTGCTTCGGAAGCAGCGAATGAAGGAGTCTGGATGAAGGAGTTCATATCCGATCTAGGTGTAATAGCTAGTGCATCGGGTCCAATGAAAATCTTTTGTGACAATACTGGAGCAATTGCCTTGGCGAAGGAATCCAGATTTCACAAAAGAACCAAACACATCAAGAGACGCTTCAACTCCATCCGTGATCAAGTCAAGGAGGGAGACATAGAGATTTGCAAAATACATACGGATCTGAATGTGGCAGACCCGTTGACTAAGCCTCTTCCACGAGAAAAACATGATCAGCACCAAGACTCCATGGGTGTTGGAATCATTACAATGTAATCTAGATTACTGACTCTAGTGCAAGTGGGAGACTGAAGGAAATATGCCCTAGAGGCAATAATAAAGTTGTTATTTATATTTCCTTATATCATGATAAATATCTATTATTCATGCTAGAATTTTATTAACCCGAAACTTGATACATGTGTGGATACATAGACAAAACAGTGTCCCTAGTAAAGCCTCTACTAGACTAGCTCGTTAATCAAAGATGGTTAAGTTTCCTAACCATAGACATGTGTTGTCATTTGATGAACGGGATCACATCATTAGGAGAATGATGTGATGGACAAGACCCATCCGTTAGCTTAGCATAATGATCGTTAAGTTTTATTGCTATTTCTTTCTTCATGACTTATACATGTTCCTTTGACTATGAGATTATGCAACTCCCGAATAACGGAGGAATACCTTGTGTGCTATCAAACATCACAACGTAAATGGGTGATTATAAAGATGCTCTACAGGTATCTCCGAAGGTGTTTTGTTGGGTTGGCATAGATCGAGATTAGGATTTGTCACTCCGAGTATCGGAGAGGTATCTCTGGGCCCTCTCGGTAATGCACATCATAATAAGCCTTGCAAGCAATGTGACTAATGAGTAGTTACAGGATGATGCATTACAGAACAAGTAAAGAGACTTGTCGGTAACGAGATTGAACTAGGTATGAGGATACCGACGATCGAATCTCGGGCAAGTAACATACCGATAACAAAGGGAATAACGTATGTTGTCAAAACGGTTCAACGGATAAAGATCTTCCTAGAATATGTGGGAGCCAATATGAGCATCCAGGTTCCGCTATTGGTTATTGACCGGAGAGGTGTCTCGGTCATGTCTACATAGTTCTCGAACCCGTAGGGTCCGCACGCTTGATGACGATTTGTATTATGAGTTATGTGTTTTGGTGACCGAAGTTTGTTCGGAGTCCCGGATGAGATCACGGACAAGACGAGGAGTCTCGAAATGTTCGAGAGGTAAATATTAATATATTGGACGATGATATTCGGACACCGGAATGGTTCCGGAGTGTTTCGGGTATTTTTCGGAGTACCGGGAGGTTACCGGACCCCCCCGGGAAAGTAATGAGCCAACATGGGCCATAGGGGAGAGAGAGGGGAGCCCACAAGGGGTGGCTGATACGTCTCCAATGTATCTATAATTTATGAAGTATTCATGCCATGTTTACAATAGTTTTATATGATTTTGGTATGATTTGATTAGAACTAACCCGGACTGATGCTGTTTTCAGTAGAACTACCATGGTGTTGTTTTTGTGCAGAAATAAAAGTTCTCGGAATGCGCTGAAAATCAACGGAGAATTTTTCTGCAAAATATGAAAAATACTGGAACAAAAATCTACCGGAGGGGAGTCCCGTGGGCCCCACGAGGGTGGGGGGCACGCCCACCCCTCCTGGGCGCGCCCCTGTGCCTCATGGACTACCCGTGGTGCCCCCTGACTTGTTCTCAACGCCAACCTCTCCTATAAATACCCAAACCTCCAGAAATTGACCTAGATCGGAAGTTTCGCCGCCGCAAGCCTCTGTAGCCACGAGAAATCAATCTAGGCCCTCTCTGGCATCCTGCCGGAGGGGGCCATCATCACCGGAGGCCATGGAGGAGGATCCCGGAGGGGCCATCATCGCCATGAAGGCCAAGGTCCAGAGGGAGAACCTCTCCCCATCTAGGGGGGAGGCCATGGAGGAGGAAGCACAAGGGGGAGAACCTCTCCTCCTCTCTCCCGGTGGCGCTGGAGTGCCATTGGGAGGGGAATCATCGCCGCGGTGATCGTCTTCATCAACATCACCATCATCATCACCATCCTCATCTATTTTACGTGGTCCACTCTCCCGCACCCCGCTGTAATCCCTACTTGAACATGGTGCTTTATGCCACATATTATGATCCAATGATGTGATGCCATCTTATGATGTTTTGAGTAGATATCTTTTGTCCTTGGGTTGATTGATGATCTAGATTGGTATGAGTTGTATGTTTTATTTTGGTGCTGTCCTATTGTGCCCTCCGTGTCGCGCAAGCATGAGGGATTCCCACTGTAGGGTGTTGCAATACGTTCATGATTCGCTTATAGTGGGTTGCTTGAGTGATAGAAGCATAAACCCGAGTAAGGGGGTTGTTGCGTATGGGATAAAGGGGACTTGATATGTTAATGCTATGGTTGGGCTTTACCTTAATGATCTTTAGTAGTTGCGGATGCTTGCTAGAGTTCCAATCATAAGTGCATATGATCCAAGAAGAGAAAGTATGTTAGCTTATGCCTCTCCCTCATATGAAATTGCAATGACGACTACCGGTCTTGTTAACAATTGCCTAGGACAATTCCGCACACCGACCCATCATTATTCAACACTCGCTATTTATAATATTTAGTAATATATTCTAACTTTATGTTAACAGCACCTACTTTCATGTTTTAGCTCTCCGATATCATGCAAAGTTATCCTCTTCATACCCACAACGTAGTTTTATTTCTCGTTTCTAGTTGGAAGCAAACGTTCGGTGTACGTAGAGTTGTATCAGTGGCAGATAGGGTGTGGCGCCCCCGGCTCAATCGTACACTAATCATGCACGCAAACGTGTACGATCAAGATCAGGGACTCACGGGAAGATATCACAACACAACTCTAAAACATAAATAAGTCATACAAGCATCATAATACAAGCCAGGGGCCACGAGGGCTCGAATACAAATGCTCGATCATAGACGAGTCAGCGGAAGCAACAATATCTGAGTACAGACATAGGTTAAACAAGGTGCCATAAGATGGCTAGCACAAACAGGGATACAACAGATCGAACAGGCGCAGGGCCTCCTGCCTGGGATCCTCCTAACTACTCCTGGTCGTCGGCGCCCTGGACGTAGTAGTAGGCTCCGCCCTGGTGGTAGTAGTCGTCGAAGGTGGCGTCTGGTTCCTGGGCTCCAACATCTGGTTGCGACAACCAGCAAGAAGGGAAAGGGGGAAAAGGAGGGGGGAAAGCAACCGTGAGTACTCATCCAAAGTACTCGCAAGCAAGGATCTATACTACATATGCATGGTATATGTGTAAAGAGGCAATATCGGTGGACTGAACTGCAGAATGCCAGAATAAGAGGGGGATAGCTAGTCCTGTCGAAGACTACGCTTCTGGTAGCCTCCATCTTGAAGCAATAGAAGAGATTAGTTGGAAGTTAACCAAACAACAACGTAAAGCATAATCCTACCCGTCGGTCCTCTCGTCGCCACCATGCGAGAGAGCGACCACCGGGTTATATCTGTCACTTGTAAGGGTGTGTTTTATTAAGTATCCATTTCTAGTTGTCATGAGGTCGGAATACAACTCCGGGTCGTCCTTTTACCGAGGGACACGGCTATTCGAATAGATAAACTTCCCTGCAGGGGTGCACCACATATTCCCCAACACGCTCGATCCCCTTTGGCCGGACACACTTTCCTGGGTCATGCCCGGCCTCGGAAGATCCACACGTCGCAGCCCCACCTAGGCTCAACAGAGAGGTCAGCACGCCGGACTAACCCTAGGCACTCTGGGGTCTGGGCCCATCGCCCAGTGCGCTCCTGCACGTTGCGTACGCGACCGCGAGCAGACCTAGCAACCCACACGATCACGGCGGTTACGTTAGCGCGGTCCAACACGGCGCGCGCCGCTCAGTCGCTGACGTCAAGAAGGCTTCAGCTGATACCACGACGCCGGGATACCCATAACTACTCCCGCGTAGTTGGTTAGTGCGTATAGGCCAGTGGCCAGACTCAGATCAAATATCCAATCTCGTTAAACGTGTTATTATGAAGTAAACGCGAACGCCGACCAGGGCCTGGCCCACCTGTCTCCTAGGTGGTCTCAACCTGCCCTGTCGCTCCGCCACAAAGATCCACTCAAAGGGCCGTTGGGACAAAGGTCCTTTCAGCCCCCAATCCGTGAATCACTCGCGGGTACTCTTCGAGCCGACCCGACTTTAGTCACCATCTGTATAGTATGTATATATGTATAGTATACACCCGTGATCACCTCCCGAGTGATCACGGCCCGATAGTATAGCAAGGCAGACTGACAAGAATGCAGGGCCAATGATGATAAACTAGCATCCTATACTAAGTATTTAGGATTGCAGGTAAGGTATCAACAACAGTAGCAACAATGACAGGCTATGCAGCAGAATAGGATTAACCGAAAGCAGTAACATGCTACACTACTCTAATGCAAGCAGTATAGAGGAGAATAGGCGATATCTGGTGATCAAGGGGGGGGGGCTTGCCTGGTTGCTCTGGCAAGTAGGGGTCGTCAACAACGTAGTCGGTCGGGGCACCAGCAGCTGCGTCGGTCTCGTAGTCTACCGAAGAGAAGAGGGGGAAGAAACAGTAAACACACGGCAATAATGCAACAGGGATGCATGACATGTCTAAACGCAGGGCCAGGGTGATATATAGCCTAACTAAGCGATTTAGTTAATTTAGGAATTTATTCGGATTTATTTAATTAGGGTTGGACACTATTCATTTATCGAAATCGGTCTAATTGTTCAACGTTCTTATAGCTGCGGGCATCTGACGGGAATACGGAGGATGTATTCGGGTTCGTAGCGTCGTTCTGAGCAAGTTTCATGTATAAAATATTTTCATCGGAGTTACGGTTTAAAAGATATGATTTTCTAAAGTTTTTATTAATTTCTGAAATTTAATTAATTATTTAATTCAACATTATCCGAAACAGTGATTGATGACGTCAGCATGACATCATGCTGACGTCAGCAGTTAATTAAGTTAATTACTAATTACTGTTTAATTAACACTAATTAGTTAATTAGATTAACCTAATCAGGATTAATTAACTAATTAATTAATTAATTAATTAATTAATTATTTTAATTATTTATTTTCATTCCTTTCTTTTTCTTTTATTAAAACGTTCTGGGGGGGGCCCACTGGACAGTGGCACAGCCGGACTCGTCCGTGCTGTGCCCGTCCAGAGCCGGACGTGTCCGCGCGGTTGGGGGGGGGGGGGGGGAGCCGGGGGTGGGGGGAGGGGGGAATAGGTGGGGGGTGTGGGGGGAGGGGGGGGCGGGGGGGGGGGGGGTCAGGGGGGGGGGGGGGGGGGGGTCAACGCGGTGCGGCGCAGCACTGGCGGAGCCAGGGTGCGGTGGCGGCCAGGGGTTCGGCGGGGGAGAGGCCGAGAGGCCGGAGAGGGAAGGGGCTAGGGGGAGAGGAGGACGAGGGGAGGAGACGTGGGGCGGCGGGTGCGGCGTGGGGCGGCGGCGGAGGACGGAGCGGGAGCGCGGAGGCGAGGCAGGGGGCCGGAGAGGGTGGGGCGTGAGGGGCAGGGGAGGGGGAGGCCTGGGGCTCACCGAGATTCGCAGGGACGGGAGCGGGCTCGAGCTCGTGGAGGGGGGTCGGCGACGTGGTCGAGGCGGGGCTCGGCGTCGAGCGCGAGGAGGGGCTCGGGTGGAGGCCGGAGACGACGGGTCGACGGGGAGCCGGCGTCGGTGGAGTCCGGCGAGGCGGCGAGGTCCAAGGGCGACGGCGGTTCGCGACGGCGTCGAGACGAGGCGGAGACGGGGCGCGTCGGGCGAGCGCGCGGGGCTCGGGCCCGAGCGAGGGCACGTCGGGGACGAGGTCGTCGGCGATGACGGCGACGGAGAGAGAGTGCAGGCCGGCGGGGAGAGCGGGCTCCGGGCGGCGGCGTCCAACGGCGACGGCGACAGGGCGGACGGGATCGGGGGATCGCCCCGATCCAGATCCAGCCGAGGGAGGGGGCGACCGAGCGCCAGGCGGCTGGTCGGGGAAGAGGAGAGGACGGGGCGAGTCGGTGTGGCGGCGGCGTCGGCGCTGGCCGATCGGCGCGGGAGCGGGGCGGCGGTGGCGAGCGGCGTCGGGGGGGATCCCGATCCAGATGGGGGGGGGGGGAGGAGAAAGCGAGGGGGGGGGGGGAAATTGGCTGGTTTCGGTCTCCTGGGGGAGGCCAGCTAGTAGGCGCCGGCTGGGCGGCCTGGCGGCCCGGTGGCTTGCTGGCCGAGGCCCAGTCGGGGGGGGGGGGGGTGTTCCTTTATCCTATTTGTTTCTTTTTCCTTTTCTTTATTCTCTTTTCTCCACTGTTAAATGTTTAGGCCCCAAATGGTTTTTTGCAAAAAGTGTGACCATTACATAAATACCAGTGCATTATTCCTTAACACCTAAAATTAGTTTGGACAAAACATAATTCCATATTTATTCAGATTAATAAATGGTTATTAAATATTATCTTTATCCACTGTTTGAGGTGTTCGAGTCACTTATCCAATTCCAATGATGTTGGTTTCAATTTAGAATAGCCTCTGGAATATTTGTTATTTATCTGACATTTTAGTTCCTATGTTGGACAACTTTTATATTCCACTTTCATTTAAATTTGAATTTGGCTTAGGAGTTGAAATGCAATATGATGCTAATGATGATTATGCACTATTAATCATGATGACATGGCCTCATCAAAAGGGTGATCACTGTAGCTTAATACAGGGGGTGTTACAAATCTCCTCCACTACAAGAAATCTCGTCCCGAGATTTAGGAGGTAGAAAGAAACAAAGCGGGGTATTCATCGCGAAGACGATCCTCGCGTTCCCAAGTGGCTTCATCCTCAGAATGGTTTGACCACTGAACCTTGAGGAACTTGATAACCTTCTGGCGTGTGCGACGCTCGGCTTGATCGAGAATGCGGACCGGATGCTCTTTATAAGAGAGGTCTTGTTGCAGTTCAAGCAATTCGTGACCTACTCCGCGGATAGGGTCTTTGAAGCAGCGGCGGAGTTGTGATACGTGGAACACATCGTGAACCTGAGAAAGGTTCGGTGGAAGTTCCAACTGATATGCCACTCTACCACGCCTTTCAAGAACAGTGAAAGGACCAATATAGCGAGGAGCTAGCTTGCCTTTGATCCCGAATCGGTGTGTACCTTTCATCGGTGTGACTCGAAGATAAGCCCTTTCGCCAGGTTGATAGACCATATCTTTGTGTTTGCGGTCATACTGACTCTTTTGACGTGACTGAGCAGTCTTCAAATGCTCGCGGACAACGCGAACTTGATCTTCGGCAAGTTGGATAATATCCGGACCGAAGAGTGGACGTTCCCCAGTTTCTGACCAATTCAGAGGGGTTCGGCACTTTCGTCCGTACAATACTTCGAAGGGGGCCATCTTCAGACTGGCTTGATAGCTGTTATTGTAAGAGAATTCGGCATATGGGAGAGATTCTTCCCATTTCCTTCCGAAGGATATGACACAAGCTCGAAGCATGTCTTCGAGAACTTGGTTCACTCGTTCAACTTGTCCTTGAGACTGAGGGTGAAAAGCGGTGCTGAAGGACAGATGAGTTCCCATAGCTTCTTGGAAACTTGCCCAGAATCTTGAAGTGAATAAGCTGCCACGGTCTGAACTGATAACCAGTGGAATACCGTGAAGTGAAACAATTCTGGACATGTAGAGAGTTGCGAGCTGACTAGCAGTGATCGTCTCTTTGACGGCTAGAAAATGTGCAACTTTGGAAAGTCGGTCAATGACGACAAGAATAGCATCATTACCTTTCTGTGATTTGGGAAATCCAGTGATGAAGTCCATTTCAACATGGTCCCATTTCCATTCAGGAACAGCAATTGGTTGCAGAGTTCCGGCGGGCCTTTGATGTTCTGCTTTGACGCGACGGCAAACATCACATTCAGCAACATAGCGAGCAATGTCTTGCTTCATGTTTGACCACCAGAATCTTTGACGGATGTCTTGGTACATCTTGGTACTGCCGGGATGAATAGACAACGGAGTGTCGTGAGCTTCTTGCATGACCTCCTGAGTCATACCCAGGTTACCTTTAGAGGGGACCACTAGACGACTTTTAAAGAACAATGTGCCAGTATCATCAATAGTGAAGAACGAAGGCCTTCCTTCAGCGAGATAGCGCTTAATCTTGTGGGCTTGAGAGTCATAGCCCTGCAGCGTCTTGATGCTGTCCACGAGATCTGGTTTAACAACCAGGGTATTAAGAGAACCCTGGGAAACAACGTGGAGGTTCATTTTGTAGGAACCTTCAGGAGGGGAAGCGAGTGCTCCAGGAGGAACAATGTGGAGATTCAGCTTTCTGAATTCTTCAATAAGCGAAGGTTGAACTTCGTGAAACTGGAGGTGACTGCAATAAGACTTGCGGCTCAAGGCATCGGCCATTACATTAGCCTTGCCAGGGGTATAAGAAATACCCAAGTTAAAATCCGCTACGGTCTCCATCCATCTCTGTTGACGGAGGTTCAGGTCTGGCTGAGTGAACAGATACTTCAGACTTTGATGACCGGTGTAGATCTCGCAACGATTACCGAGAAGGTAATGTCGCCACTGTTTTAGTGCATGGATGACGGCAGCAAGCTCGAGGTCATGTACTAGGTAATTCTCTTCGTGCGGACGCAATTGACGCGAAGCATAAGCAATTACTCTGCGGTCTTGCATTAGGACACCGCCTAATCCTTGACGGGATGCATCACAATAGATGACAAAATCCCTCTGGGAATCAGGAGGGGCAAGCACTGGGGCAGAAGTCAGCTTGTCTTTGAGCGTCTGGAAACTTTCCTGACACTTTTCCGTCCAATCGAACTTGACGCCTTTATGAAGCAGGTTAGTCAGGGGCTTGGCGATCTTGGAGAAGTTCTCGACAAATCGACGGCAATAGCTGGCGAGTCCGAGAAAACTTCGAACTTGCTTGACGTTCTTTGGAGGAGCCCAATCAAGAATAGCCTGAACTCGCTCGGGGTTGACGGCAATACCATCCTTGGAGATGACATGCCCAAGGTATGTTACTTCGGGAAGCCAGAATTCACACTTGGAAAACTTAGCATATAGTTGATGCTCTCGAAGTTTCTCCAGAACAAGTCGAAGATGATCAGCATGTTCCTCTTTGTTCTTGGAGTATACTAGGATATCATCCAGGTAAACCACGACGAACTTGTCAAGGTATTCCATGAATATATAGTTCATCAGGCGGGAGAATGTGGCGGGAGCATTGGTTAAGCCGAATGACATGACAGTGTACTCGTATGAGCCATATCGAGTAACGAAGGCGGTCTTTGGGATATCCTCTTCACGAACACGGATCTGGTGGTAACCCAACCTTAAGTCGAGTTTAGAGAACACTGATGAACCCGCCAGTTGATCATACAGATCGTTTATCCGGGGAAGGGGATATTTGTTCTGGATAGTTGCTTGGTTAATAGGACGGTAATCTTGGACCAATCGGTTTGACCCATCCTTCTTCCTGACAAAGAGAGAAGGTGCTCCCCAAGCGGAGGAACTTGGGCGAATGAAACCCTTACGAAGTGAAGCGTCGATTTCCTCCTTAAGTTCAAGGAGTTCATGCGGCGGCATCTTGTAGGGTCGCTTGGCGATAGGAGTGGTGCCTGGTTTCAAGTCGATGACAAATTCGACAGCTCGAGCAGGGGGTATCCCTGGGAGTTCTTCTGGGAAAACACCTTGGAATTCGCGAACAACTGGAATGTTCTCGATGCCTTCAAGTGGTGATGCGTTTAACGCATTCAAGGCATAAAGTCTCGCCTCGGCATTTTGGATGATTTGAGCCTGGTAGCTTATTATTTCATCAGAAGGGTGTAGAAGATGGACGATCTTCGTGGCGCAAACTATAGAAGCAGTATGCGCTTTCAACCAATCCATTCCGAGAATGAGGTCGATACTACAAGACTTTAGTATGAAAGGGGAGGCGCGAAACTCCAGCCCTTCAATTTCAACGGTGACGTCGTTGCTACCCATGGAGGTTTGACATTGACCCGCGGGGGTGTGTATTACTATTGCAGTGTTCATGACCTCACATTTAATGTCGTGTTTGTATGCAAATTCTTCGGACATGAATGAATGCGATGCTCCCGAATCAAATAAAACAGAAGCGGGTACTGAATTAACAAGGAGAGTACCCATCACGGTGGCAGGCTGGTCCTGAGCTTCATTGAAATCGGTGTGGTTGGCCTGAATACGCCCATAAGACTTGGCATTGTTGTTGCGAGGCTGATTGTTCCTACGGTCAGTTGCAGGAAGTGCCAGTTGGTTCTGGTTCTGAATGCAGTTCCTGGAAAAATGACCTGGCTGCCCACACTTGTAGCACAGACTATCATTGGGATTGGGAGCAGGAGCTCGGGGTGGTGGAGATGGAAGTCCTGGCTGCCTAGGTGGTGGAGGCAGACGCGGTGCAGTATAGGACTGTCATCTCAATCGTCACGCCTAATCCGTGAAAAAGGTGTAGCTCGGTGTCTGAGTTGTTCTGCTGATCATAAATCCGAACTTCAGCATAGTACTGTTCCTGGTTGAACTCGCGGTAAACCTCATAAACCAAGTACTCAGGGTACCAACGGTAGCCAAGTCTGGTCATGAGAGCGATCAGGACAGCTGGAAACCCAGGGGTATTACGAGCCCAAGTGCGAAGCACAAGCTGTGTCGTAGGACGCGGTGGAAACAAACGGTCCATCTGAAAATAGAGGAAATTCAGGTTTGTCAAACGACAACAAGAGGTTTAACACAACTCGGAGAGAAAGGTTAAACAAAACAATGGAAAGGAAAATGATTATCAGACTAATCAGATCAACGACAGGGAAATCGCACAGATATCCAGCTCTCCGGGTAGACAGAATTTACGAGATCCTAAGTGTCGGCGTTAGTAAAATTCATTTAACCCGAGTAGAAGAGAGATCAGAGCCCCAGAGTATAGACGAGGAATAAAAGATCCTAATACCACCCAGTTGGCAATGTGGGCCCGTAAGCCACACAGCCAAGTTAGTAAAACGGTTTTCTTTGTCTAGACTCAACTTCGGCCAAGGAATTGGAAAGGGGGATTCCTACAGGCAGTCGGCTCTGATACCAACTTGTGGCGCCCCCGGCTCAATCGTACACTAATCATGCACGCAAACGTGTACGATCAAGATCAGGGACTCACGGGAAGATATCACAACACAACTCTAAAACATAAATAAGTCATACAAGCATCATAATACAAGCCAGGGGCCACGAGGGCTCGAATACAAATGCTCGATCATAGACGAGTCAGCGGAAGCAACAATATCTGAGTACAGACATAGGTTAAACAAGGTGCCATAAGATGGCTAGCACAAAAAGGGATACAACAGATCGAACAGGCGCAGGGCCTCCTGCCTGGGATCCTCCTATCTACTCCTGGTCGTCGGCGTCCTGGACGTAGTAGTAGGCTCCGTCCTGGTGGTAGTAGTCGTCGAAGGTGGCGTCTGGCTCCTGGGCTCCAACATCTGGTTGCGACAACCAGCAAGAAGGGAAAGGGGGAAAGGAGGGGGAAAGCAACCGTGAGTACTCATCCAAAGTACTCGCAAGCAAGGATCTATACTACATATGCATGGTATATGTGTAAAGAGGCAATATCGGTGGACTGAACTGCAGAATGCCAGAATAAGAGGGGGATAGCTAGTCCTGTCGAAGACTACGCTTCTGGCAGCCTTCGTCTTGAAGCAATGGAAGAGATTAGTTGGAAGTTAACCAAACAACAACGTATAGCATAATCCTACCCGTCGATCCTCTCGTCGCCACCATGCGAGAGAGCGACCACCGGGTTATATCTGTCACTTGTAAGGGTGTGTTTTATTAAGTATCCATTTCTAGTTGTCATGAGGTCGGAATACAACTCCGGGTCGTCCTTTTACCGAGGGACACGGCTATTCGAATAGATAAACTTCCCTGCAGGGGTGCACCACATATTCCCCAACACGCTCGATCCCCTTTGGCCGGACACACTTTCCTGGGTCATGCCCGGCCTCGGAAGATCCACACGTCGCAGCCCCACCTAGGCTCAACAGAGAGGTCAGCACGCCGGACTAATCCTAGGCACTCTGGGATCTGGGCCCATCGCCCAGTGCGCTCCTGCACGTTGCGTACGCGGCCGCGAGCAGACCTAGCAACCCACACGATCACGGCGGTTACGTTAGCGCGGTCCAACACGGCGCGCGCCGCTCAGTCGCTGACGTCAAGAAGGCTTCAGCTGATACCACGACGCCGGGATACCCATAACTACTCCCGCGTAGTTGGTTAGTGCGTATAGGCCAGTGGCCAGACTCAGATCAAATATCCAATCTCGTTAAACGTGTTATTATGAAGTAAACGCGAACGCCGACCAGGGCCTGGCCCACCTGTCTCCTAGGTGGTCTCAACCTGCCCTGTCGCTCCGCCACAAAGATCCACTCAAAGGGCCGTTGGGACAAAGGTCCTTTCAGCCCCCAATCCGTGAATCACTCGCGGGTACTCTTCGAGCCGACCCGACTTTAGTCACCATCTGTATAGTATGTATATATGTATAGTATACACCCGTGATCACCTCCCGAGTGATCACGGCCCGATAGTATAGCAAGGCAGACTGACAAGAATGCAGGGCCAATGATGATAAACTAGCATCCTATACTAAGTATTTAGGATTGCAGGTAAGGTATCAACAACAGTAGCAACAATGACAGGCTATGCAGCAGAATAGGATTAACCGAAAGCAGTAACATGCTACACTACTCTAATGCAAGCAGTATAGAGGAGAATAGGCGATGTCTGGTGATCAAGGGGGGGGGCTTGCCTGGTTGCTCTGGCAAGTAGGGGTCGTCAACAACGTAGTCGGTCGGGGCACCAGCAGCTGCGTCGGTCTCGTAGTCTACCGAAGAGAAGAGGGGGAAGAAACAGTAAACACAAGGCAATAATGCAACAGGGATGCATGACATGTCTAAACGCAGGGCCAGGGTGATATATAGCCTAACTAAGCGATTTAGTTAATTTAGGAATTTATTCGGATTTATTTAATTAGGGTTGGACACTATTCATTTATCGAAATCGGTCTAATTGTTCAACGTTCTTATAGCTGCGGGCATCTGACGGGAATACGGAGGATGTATTCGGGTTCGTATCGTCGTTCTGAGCAAGTTTCATGTATAAAATATTTTCATCGGAGTTACGGTTTAAAAGATATGATTTTCTAAAGTTTTTATTAATTTCTGAAATTTAATTAATTATTTAATTCAACATTATCCGAAACAGTGATTGATGACGTCAGCATGACATCATGCT